>OY723390.1:45428435-45503435 GCA_963210295.1 Ophion ellenae
GCACTCTTCGTCTTATCGTATAATGAATGTACATACATTGAGATTGCATTTATAGACTGTAAACTCGTACAGGACACAATAATGTGTATGTGTATATACAGGGTGGCCCGAAAAGTGACGTTCAAAAGGAACATCTAGATGCCTCGTATCCATACCTATCCGAATAACCCCCCATATGTATGCTCTATGATCTATTTTAGTTCGCGAAAACTCGAAAATAAAGCTTTTATTTTTTTTTCGAGTTTTTCTGTAGCATAGTTTTTTTCGTTCTTGTGTGTACTTTCCTCTCAGAAGGTTTTAACAATTGGGACTCATTCAGACTAGTATAAGTATTTTTTTTTCACCTAAACTTTGAGGCGGGACACCACTATGAAGGGGTAAAAAAATCGTGATTTTTTGGCACTTTCTGGAAGGGTACATATTCAAGAATATGAGAAACAAATGTCAAGTTAAAATATTGAAAATTGACCAAGCTACAGACGATTTAGAGAGAACAGGTAGCGCAACGATTTACGTATACTGAAACTTTCAATCCGGTTTTTTCGAAACGTTTTTCTCGACCTCGCCGGAATCAGAGCTCTAGCTCTAATTGTCAGATTTTGAATTTAAAACAAATAAAATTTTCGATATTTCTGTGGCGGTTTTTTTGCAGACGTTTTTTTTTTAAATTAGTATTTTTTGAGCCCCCAAATATAAGTAAATTTTCGGCAAAATTGCACTTTTTTTAACACCCGTCAAATTGTTCAAAAAAAATTCGAAAAACGGCTACGTAAGACGAGAATTACATTGATATAGATGAAAAAAATGTTTCCTTTTTATTTTTCAGGCCAACCATTGTTGAGTATCGATCCGGCCGTTGAACCACATTTTTCATACAGATCCTGCATAATACCTCAATGAAGTTGTACATTTTTTTAGGTAATTATGCAGTTTGGAAATTTTTCCGAAAAACTACGGAATTTTTTTTTGTCATGAGCTGCTCCACTTGGTCATCACTATTGATATTCCGTCGGGGGGACTGACATTTTCTATTAGTTCCATTTGTTTTTTAAGTTCCCGGAAACACGTAATAAATAAGGGCGTTTTGAAATATTTCGACGCCTAAATGGCGGTCACAGGTAGGGGAATTTGTGAAAGAAACCTTTTTGAATACAATGCCGAAGAGAAATCGCGGCGGTCACTCTCCCCCTGCAGCCGTTGTTTGGGTTTGTTTGGGTTGTTATTAGAGCCCCAAAAATTATCAACGTGGTACAATTGTAGTTCATTTAAATATATTTGAATGAACGTATTTAATGAAACGTAGTTTTTAAATATATTTAAAAACTACGCTCAGAAGTCTTTGGGGGGGGGGAGGCTCCGCCCCATCCGCCCCCGCAAGCGGCTCTGCCCCTTGACCCCGCCGGGGGGTGCACCCCCCGGAACCCTGGCGTGGCCGCATCGGACACCTTCCTCATACAACATACAAAAACAGAGGGGGGGGGGGGCGTATCGGGGGGTTTATAAAGGAAAGCATCTTTCATAAATCCCCTGACTTCCCACATCCAATAGGTGTTCCGAAAATGTTCGGAAATACGCAATTTTATAACGTGTTTTCGTGAACTTCGAAACCCTATACCTTTTTATGAGAGGTTGACTGCCGCGATTTATTTTCGGCATTGCATTTAGAAAGGCTTTTTTATAAATGCGGGGGGGGGGGGGCATATATTGGGTGGGGGGACCCAATATAGGCGTCGAAATGTAAAAAAATGCCCTATGTTATCGCGTGTTTCCACGAACTTTAAAACCCCATAAATTGTGGAATTAATGGAAAGTGTCAGCCTCCCCCGACGGAGTATCACTCAATATAATGGAATAAATAAGTTCACGGTGAAAATAAAAATTTTCCGTCGTTTTTCGGATAAGTCCTCAAACTGCATGATTACCTTTTTTTATTTTTAAATAATTATCTACACAAAATAAGTACAATGTTTGCTTGACTAGATATATTTTTTCCACTCCCAAATAAATCATCCAATAGACAAAAAAAATCGAAAAAACGACCTCTTTCGACCTGTGACGGAAAAGTTTAAAAAATAGATTCAAAAGGATCAGACAGGCAGGACCATGACGGTCCTCCCTGTCCGATCCTTTCGAACGTATTTTTTAAACTTTTGTGCGTAATCTAAGGCATTTACGTTAGCGTTCAGTCGGTCGTTTATTTATTGCTCAACAGTGCACTTCGTGAAGATAAGGCAGGTTAAAAAAATCGCAAGGAAAGTACATACAAAAAAGAGAAAATTTTTAAACAAATTCTCTCAAAATGTATAAAAGATCGTAGCACATTCGTGGGGGTGATTCGAATAGGTATTGATACGAGGCATCTAGATTTTCCTTTTCGACGTCACTTTTGCAGTCACTCTGTATATAAATATATACATATTGTATGAAACGCAAAGGAGCTCTGTAAATTATTCGTATCGCTCGTAAACGCAAGCCGGAACTTAAGTCGCCTGGCTGTATGTATGCGTAAACAACCCACGCGAAAACTTGCCCCCCCCCCCCCCCCCCCCCCCGTTAACGTGCAGTGTGTATTAGTCTACACAATGGTCAATGGGCGTTGGTAACAGTACTCGTGTGTATCAAGTGAGCATGCGAGAGACTTATTAAAACCGCAAATTACTCGTTGACGAGCATGCCCCCCAACTTACCACCCACCCTCCCCCGACCCTGGCACCATTCGAGGCTCGTTGCCTCCATTGTTTGTTCAACAAATGTTACGAGGTGCCGAAAAATAATCAATCATTTTAGAAACGCTTCTTTTTTCCTATGCAAATAATATCGGCGTGGATCAGTCGTGCAGTGGACGTGTACTATTGTTTGGGTTATGGAGTGTGTAGGTGGAGACAATATGTATTGTATTTTCGAAATATACAATAAATAAATAAATTTATATATATATAAAAACATATATATATATATATATATATATATATATATATATATATATATATATATATATATGTAGTTCGGTATAATTAAAAGAGAACAAGCTCATGTTTTCTGATTTTTTTGTTTTGCCGAAAATTCCATTCGTCAGCAGCAAGCAGTGGTTTTGAAGTAGGTAAAATTTTGCCGGAAATCCGAAAAAATGATCGGGTCCCATGTTAGTGGGACGGGCTTCTTATACATGTGTATGTATCTATGTGCGTGTGTGTGTATATGTATATATATATATATGTACACACACACACACACACACACACACACACACACACACACACACACACATATATATATATATATATATATATATATATATATATATATATAATGGAATACGGGGAAAAAACGAAATATATCAACCTATAAAAATATATTTTGGGTTATATTATTAATACTTTATCACTTTATTTTTATTAATTGATATATTTCGAAATAAAATATCATATCATATTTGTTTGAAAGAAAATCAAATGGCTCGCTTTACAAAAATATAACGTTGTATATTATGTCAAAGCATGTATGGTAAATTAATAACAGTAATAATTACAGATAAATAGATAATAGTGCACATAAATTGATAACAATAAAATAATAAAACAACATAAAATATATTGATATATGGAAGTATATTTCATTTCTATATGTATATATATATACAGGGTGTCCCAGAACTGAATGCGTTCCCTGAAATGGGGGGTTGGGGGTGAAATTCTGAATCGATTGATATAAGCATGTGTGGGTCTCAGATCAAACCCTGAATTTTTATTAATTTTTAAAGGCGGGTGCACCTGATTGGTCCGCCTTAAAAATTCAATAGTAATTCAGGGGTTGATCCGAGACCCACACATGCTTATATCAATCGACTCAGAATTTCACCCCCAACCCCCCATTTCAGTGAACGCATTCAGTTCTGGGACACCCTATATATTTATATTTGTATGTATTTGTGGACGACGATTTGACAGCAAAATAATGTTTGCCCGAAAACTCCCTCCATTTCCCCGTAAAACTGACTCAAACCACTGCCCTTTTTTCATTTGATCAAAAGTAACCTTTTCAAATTCAATATCCGTTCTTACTACATCGAACATCGCATACGTGTCCGCCATCGATTTTGTTGAAACTCATGTACGTAATAAAGCATTGCAAACTATAAGACACTATTTTTTTATCGGCGTAAAAACGATTTAAAAAGGGGAAACTACCCGTCGAAGAAAGGATGGCGATGGAGTTTGCATCGTTGTAATGCAACGAAAATGAATTCTTGTTAATTACTCAATTTTTTTACCGATTTAGGCTGTAACACTCAAAGGATTCTACGTATTTTTATTAGAAATGCACTACCGCAATTTGTAAAAAAAAGGTAAAGAATTAAAATATGGTAAGAAAGTATTGCATTCCAACAATGCAAACTTCAACGTCATAAGAAAGGCTTGTCGAGGAGTGATTTTGCAGTTTCACCCAAAGCAGTCCACCGGTCTGAATGGAACAAAAACCAAAATTCTTCTAACGTACAGCGATGGAAAATCCACTATAGAAGTATTTTTTTAAGTTAAATTAAGGGGTAACACGCTTTTCTCGGGGTGGTCCCCCACCGCCTTAAACCGGTTTCATCCGTCGATAAAAAAATACAGGTTTAATAGTTTTAAATGCTTCATCACATATATGACTTTAAGGGGTTAAGTGGGTATGAAACTGTCAAAAAATGCATTTTTTCAAATTTTATTATCTAAAAGTACAAAATGTCTAGAATATTCTCCCGAAGTTTTGAGTCGATCGGAGTAAAAGTCTAGGAGAGAGAGAGCATTTAGGAATTCCCCCCGTTGGGAAAGACCGGTTGGGAGCGACGCAGATAATCGTATTTTTCTCAAAACACTATTTTTAAAGTCGGTGGACACGATTTCTCAAAAACGAACGCACCTATCTTATTGAAATTTTGCACACTTCTTCAAAATAGAATTAACTAGTGATTAAGCGAAGGTTTTTTTTCGATTGCAACTAATTTTGCAAGGCTATACGTAGTGTAAATTGTACCAAAAATTGAACTATTTTTCATACAACTCTGCCAAAAATTCATATTACAATTTTTTTTTTCAAATCCTTCGTTCAATCACGACGTATGCTTATCTGCCAACAGAAAAACTTGGTTTTTTAATTTAAGATAACGCTATCATGAGTTATCCTGACCACCACGTGGACACTTTTTTTTAGGCTTCTCCGAAAACCAGCTCCCACCAGCTGAATTTCCCAATTTTGTGGATGAAATTTTTTTTAAATATTGTTGAAATGTTGCTCTTTTATGTGCTCAACATTTTGAATAAAATTATTTATACATATATATTTTTTAAATAGAGAAAATATGCTTTTTTGGCTTCGAAACCCATGTAACCCCTTAAACAAAATCGAAGGCGCACACCATAAGCAATGTTCCTACCTAGTTATTTTTTTCGTACACTCGAGAGTTCAAAATGCCGGTAACAGTGCACGGCAACTCGTACCAGCGCAGAAGAGTAAAAGTCTCGAACAATTCTGGACAACGTCCAAAAGTTACGCAGAAACTTGTAATAGTTCAAGAAACGCTTGATTGCGAAAAGATTCGCGTACCTGTACGGGATTACGCGTCAAGCGACTCGTCAAACGGCGGGACGGCCTCGTGCCGTGTCACACGAGCAATCTCACGTCAATCGCAAGACTTTAATTTGGTACGCACGGTACGATTGAAGAGTCGAGTGTAAGAGAGGTGTATTTGTTTTTTCGTTTTTTTTTTCTTCGGTACGGTGCATCGATGCGGGGTATGGCGAATCGGTAGCCACGGCTCAACGAGTTTACGCTTACGTACAGGTGTGTGCACATATATATATATATATATATATATATATATATATATATATATATATATATATATATATATATATGTGTGTGTGTATATACGGTTAAAAAGCGTCGATCCCGAGATCGAGCCACCGCACCAATTGCAAATGTGAATGGCTTTAAAGCAGGTGGATCGTCATTCCTATTTATAAAAGCCGCGTACTTTATACACCGGTCATTACACGCGGACTGTCACAACTGTCGAACGAAACATTATTTCCGTAATTAAAATATGATTGAAAACCCAAAAAAAAAACCAAACAAACTGTTGCGACAAAAAGGGACTCCAAAAAGATTGTTCTTTTTTTTGACCCTGTAAGTATTCCGGATTCAAGAATTTCTACATTTTTATATCGAACCAAATTTTTGGTAATATTTTAGACAAGTGACATTTTCGAAAAATGGTTGTTTCCAAACAAACCCAATATAGGCGTCGAAATCTTCAAAAATGCTCTATTTTATCACGTAGTTCCTGAACTTCAAAACCCCATAACATTCACCCATACTTTAACCCAAACAAACCCAATATAGGCGTTGAAATGTTCAATAATGACCTATTTTATCACGTGTTTCCGCGAACTGCAAAACCCCATCACTTTGTATGGGGGGAGGGGTGAATTTCAGCTTTCCCCGACTGAATATCATCATTTATAACCCAATAAATGAGAAAGGAGTAAAATAAAAAATGTAATGCTCATTTTTCGGAAAAGTCACTTATGTAAAGAATTACCACAATTTTTTTCCACCTACGTTTATTGCTCTAGAAATTTTTTGCAACGTAAAATTCCAATGGAGAATTTTTACTTAGGTGGGACAAAAAATTGCTTTTTCCGAAAATATTTTTTTCCGATACTATCACCTTTTAGCGATATTCCCTGAAAATGTTTGCAAAATGCGGTGGCAGCACCATAATTCAAATTTCAAATTCGTTTTTCTCGAAATCGTTTTTAACATCGGTGGACATGATATCTCGGGAACCACTCGATGGATTGTTTCCCAATTTGCAGGAGACACAATGAGAAATATTTAAAGGTCGTTGACGATCTCACTTTTCAGAAATCGATCTTGATTTTTAATAATTACGTAAAAATGACGATCTTTTTACAGATTTGGTATGCTCAAATAGCAATTCGACGCTACGTTGTTAAAAAAAAATGATTTTTAACATCGACGATCGTCAACGACTCGAATTTATTGTTAACTTGAATAACCCGTTTGGTTTCCACATTTCAGACGAACCGTTTGAGCCGGAGAGTGTCCACCGCCACACGTCGCGAAAAAAATGTCATCCTCTGCCGGCCGCCATGTTTCTGTTGTTTCTCTGTATTTATTGGTGATTTTTTTTCACGGCTCTTAATACATGCACCTTCGTGTTAAAGAAATGCCTTTCTTGTTCGAAACCGTTTCCCAGCAAAAACAATCGGAATTTGGCTATTTTTTCGGGTCTCGCGGCAGCCCCTTAAAAACCGACGAAAAACAAAATTGCACTAGTGAATGAAGGCGTTTGGATCTACGTTAAAAAAAGACGTACACCTTCGACATTTGACAAATTAATTCTAAGTATAGTATTTTATCGTATGGTACAGTAAATTTGAAGTGGTAGAGTACAGTGTTATTATTATTTTTTACTTAATTTGAAAATAATACTAACAATAAAAATAAATTATGTGGACGGCAAATAAAAATACATTTCTATACGGGTTCTCTCAGAGGCAGTCGTCAGAATTGATATTTTATATTATTGACTTAATTTTAAAATAATAATAATAATAATAATAAAAACAAATAAAATAGCAATTCCGATACCTGCGTCTGGAAGGACCCGTATAAAAATATATATCCATTCGCCGTCCACCTCATCTATATTTTCTCTAGCACGGTCAACGCGTTATGACAATAGCAGAGTATTTGAACTCCTTGCTGTTGACCGTACACTTGTAGAATCGCCTAAGATAAATAGCGCGGTGATTTGCTGTCATTTGAATACTTGAAAAGAATGAACGGTCGATCATACGCTTGAACCAGTGTTGTTCAAACTTCATAACATTTTCTAAATAATCATAATAAGCTTTGCATCATTCTGCAATAAAAATAATAATGATGATGATGATAATTATGATTATAACAGTTTCAACAAAGATAATGATGTTGATAATAATAATTATTATGATAATCATAATTATTATCATTATTGTACTTCATAATATTATAATAATTATAATAATGGTAACGGTAATAATAATAATATTCCTAATGACAATAAAACAAAATTAAGTTACGCAGTTTAACGTATCTTTAATCAATTTGATTACAACCCAATCAACTCGTTTCAATTTCGTATCGCCTTTCGTTTTCGCTACTTGGTTGTATTTTTATTTAAACATTTTCCAACTGACCTTGAAGTAGCTGGATCGTTGCTTGATACTCGGCCAATTTTTCGTCCACGTAATCTTGACTCTGACTGGCGATAATTTCAGCGGTGCTCGGTCCGCTGTCTTCGTCTTCGGCACGCGACGGGTCCAGCGGTACACCTACGTACTCGTAATCTCCCGATCTGTAAGGAGCAATCAGATACTCCGGTGGTCCACAAGGCACCGGAGAACCGCTGCCACTCTCCATTGGGCTCTGAAAATACACAGTCCCGATCTGTAGCCACGGCGGAAAGGGCGCTGATGACATTAAGGGGTCTTCTCACTTTAGACGCTAAAAAATACTGTTTTTCATGATTTTTCGATAGGTTTATATTATAGATAGTGATATAACAGTTGTTACACTTAATCAATACAATTTCGAAATATAAAAAATATTAAAAATACATATATGTCATATGTATTTTAAAAACCTGGTAAACATACAGCGAGGACTCCACAGTCTTCAATTGAATATTAATTTAAAAAAAAACATAGCTGTTACTTCACGGTGTTTAGGAATCCCATAATATAAAAAATACCAAAAATCCGTTTTTCGTATTCATAATTCGACGAAATTTAAAAAAATAAACTAACGAATGTCTTTCATTGAGAATTTTTTTTTTTTTTTGCATATTTTGCCCTGAAATGAACGTTCGACTTGCTCAACAAAATCTAAATTAATTATTTTCTGGAAGGCCATAAAAAGACGCACAATTTCGTTTTTTACGAATGTAAATACATCAAATCCTGCCAAAGATACAGCCATTTGAATGGAAAAATGTTAGAAAATGGTAATCAACGGGAAAAAACGTCAGAATTTAAAAAAAAAATTCGACACGGTGAATATTTTTCAATAAAGTAACTCGATTTTTCAAAATTATTTGTGGATTTTTTTTACTGACTGAAGTGACATGGATCGCATCATATATATATTAGGCAAAATAATTAAAGGATATTGACGAAGTCCGCCAATTTTAGGGTAATTTTCAAATAGCTGTAACTCCTCGAAAAACGGTCGTACAGCGAAATAAAAAAAAAGGAAATTGAAGGTGTGGATCTCTAGTTTTGAGATCTTGAGCTCAAACATTTTTCGCATCAGCCAATTTTTAGTAGCCATCAAAAAACCAAAGGGAAAAAAAGTCAAAACGATTTCTCAATCATATTACTTATTAGTTCGAAATTAATTTTTTTTTACTAACCCTTATTTTCCGACCGTCACAGTAGCCTAAACCCTTTAAGGTTGTTATGGGGCTAAACCAACATATTATCACCCAACTGAATTTTTTTCTGGATCTTTATAACCTCTTTGCTGATCATCTTGTGTAGTTTGAATACGATCCACAGTACCGTTTTTTAGAAAAAAAATCGGCAACTCGACGTATTTCGTAAGCTAATTACATTACGCTTATGGAAAACTGCCGATCATTTTTCAGTACATTATTAATATCTGATAAGTGAATGTTACCACGGAGCTGAAAAATAGGTACGGTTCGACTAATTGTCGGACTAATCCTTGGTACCGTGAAAATGAGGATTCACAGTACCGTTATAAAATTAATAATGTTTTTGATAGCGAATTTGTGCGAAAATCAAGCACACAAAATATTAGACTGTGCAATCATGGCAACGTCGTAGACGGCACAAATGCTATCTATCTTATCGGTATTCGGTAATTATGCCCGGGAACCTCAAACTACTCGGTCAGAATAATTAACAACGAATATTATTGGTACTTATTCTCTTAATTAATAATAATTACCTAATATCAATTTGATAACTATGTTCAGAAATTATACACTTCTAGACATTTCTAGGCAAAGACAAAATAACGCGGATTTTTTTTCACACATACATTTTTTTTTAGAATATCGGAAAATTATTAAAGTTTTTTATTTCTTCGAGATTATAGACAGCTTTCGTACACACTTCTTTTTTCCAGCGGAATTTTCTTTACTCGGACCGATATTCATTTTTGACAGCGCCTTGGGCCGATATTGAGGTTGCGAATGGGGCGCATATAACTTCGCGACACTTCTGCCAACCTGGGCATCATGATATACCACGATTTACGACCAATTCGTTTCGCGTTAATTGAGATAGAACAAAATAATAGATAATAAGTGAACAAAGTAATGAAAACACTTAAGGGGGCCACTGCAGAAATTTCAAAAAAATAATTTTTTTTCTTGAAAGATGCTTTAATATCTTAAAAATTACATACTCGAAGGATTAAGGTGGGAAAAATGTCTAAATACTTCGATTTTGAATTTTGGCGCAGCCCCTCTCAGTCCGATGCAATCCGTACCGAAAACTTTAAACGCGTTTTTCTTTAACTACATTTTTCAAGTCGGCCGGACTCATAACTCGAACAAATCCTGACCGATTGACTTGAAATTTTAACTGTATATTCACAATTACATCCTGCATAGAACTACGTAGGATTTTCTCGATACATTACATAGTTTTTTTTTATAAACAATTTTCGGACGATGTTTTTTTGAGAATCTTGACCTTTTATTTAAAAAAGGCGCTGTTTTTGCAAAAATCGATATATCAAAAAAATCCTACGTGCTTCTGTAGCTATTCACATGTATAATCGAAAAAAAAAATTTCATTCACTGTAAATAAAAAATTGCCGGTGCCGTTGCTCCGGCCGCGTGCCTATAAAAAAAAGGCTTCGTCGAAGAAAAGCTGTGTGGTCGCCATTTTGTTTTATATTACTTTGAAAAAAATAGTTTATACAGCTTATGATATGTGCAATAAAGGACCTTTTTCAGAATTTTGAATTATTCCATTGTACCACTAAAAAAAATTCCCAAAATATACTTATTTTTTTCCCCGCTTCAGTGGCCTTACCCCTTAATGTAATCACCGAATGTTCAAAAATGCATATTTTTACAAATATTTGTAGAAAAATAGTTCGGAAATGCACGTTTAATATGACGATTAGGTGAAAGCCAACAGTTGGTAACAGTCAATCGGCTCCGTGCATAAGCATAGGGCGCTCCGCTCGTACTTCACCCACAACGCCTAAACCCCATAACAACCTTAACCCTTAGTAGTCACACTCAGCTAGAATTACGTTATAGTCATACTGGGTCCATGGGACCCAGGCGTTTTTAAATTGTTATAAATAATGAAATAATGCATTGAGCGATATGAAAAAACATTGAGCTATAATTTGAACCTTGTTTAATACAAGGATATTAGTTAGAAAACAAAAATTAAATTTTAAATATGCAAAAAAAATTGTGCAAAAATAAACGTGAAAAATGACTTTTTTTACAAAAATTGCTGTAACTTTTGTAATTAACCAAAAAAAAATGATTTTATAATCTGAAAACAATGTACTTCGAAATAGACATAGAGGTTTCTGTGGACTTTTCAAAAAGTATATCTATTTCATCCAACGCAGGTGGGATTTAGAAGGAAAGCATGAACCGCTTACGCATATAAAAAAATGAATGTTTTATTGGAAAAAAGAAGTTGTAGGGCATCAAAATAATTTGTTTAGGCCCCGTGGACCCAGTGTGACTATTGAGGGTTAAAAAATAAGATCATCGAAACAAAACTCCACCAGGAAATGAAAAATTCTGATCCGTGTACCGATCGTCGATAATCGGACGAACATTCCTAAAAATTAAATGCCCATTGAAGGCTTGCAGAAAAATGGATCAAAAGCTGTCCCTACGCTGAAGATTCCCGAAAGTGTACCAACCGATGGTAACGTCGAATCCGTGTGACAGGACGAGCATCATCGTTCACAAAAACGAAAATTTACCTGAGGTCGCTGAGCTGGTATGTAAGGCCTCGGCGTTGGATTACCCGGCGAGACGGGCGATGGCCATCGCGGTCGTGGACATTGAATGTAGCCGGGCGTTGGGCAACCGAAGACCGGCGACATTCCGGGGGAAATGGGCATACCGATGGGCACGGGACTCATGGGATGCATCATGGCCGATGGGTAACTCAAGGGTGACATGGGATGAGAGGTCTGATGATGATGATGGTGATGATGATAGACGGGAGTGGGTGGTCCACGGGAGCGTGGATGTTGGCCCATTGGATTGAATTGCTGCTGGGGATGGGGGGATGGGCAAGGGCTGTAGGGTGAGGCAGGCCGGAAGGGACTGGGGGCATTCGGCCGTGCTTGCCATCCTCCTCCTCCCCCTCCTCCGGGTGGCCTCGATGGATGTTGCGACATTTTTCAATGCTCGATTACACGACTCTCGTTTCCTCGATCACTCGATAGCATCGCTGCAATTGAACGCGGGAAAAATCCCTAGATTTAGTAACTTTAGTAACAATCATCATATTTTACAAAATGGTCCCTCGGCGCGTGGCTCTAATTGACCTGGGGCGATTTTTGAGCATCAGCCCCATCGACAGAGCCCAGTATCCTAGGGGAAAAAATAGTTTCCGGTCGGACTGGGCCAGTGGGTAATCGAAGGCTTGGAAATCGTTTAAGTTGGAGAATAAATGAATTTTTATTTACTGTCTTCAATTACAATTCAGACCAAGTTTGATGACATTACAATTACGCCAAGGCTGTCAATTGAGGCCTTATATACCGATGAAAAAAAATTATCATTTTTTATCTTGGCTCAAATGATGTATAAACACCTAAGAATGACATGGGCCGAAAAATGGTTCGAAAACTTCAAACGCGTTTTTCTTGAAACGTTGTTTTCAAAATCGGGCGGACTCGTAGCTCGAACAATTTTCAACCGATTGACTTCAAATTTTAACTGTAGCTTCTTAGATGGATTTTCTAGCGAAGTACACACGATTTTTACGATCGATTAACAATTACGATTTTTATAGATAAACTAACGCCCTTTTTTAGTCGAAAATGCCACTTCTTTTCAAAATGGTGCGAAATTTCAAACATGTATATTTTGAAATAATCTTGTGTACTTTGCAAGCAAAAAGTAAATGACCTTTAATTTACTGTCTTAAATTACGATTCAGACCAAGTTTGATGATATTGCAATTATGCCAAGGGTGCCAATTAAGGACTTTCAAAAAAAAAATATAATTTTTTTTTCGTTTGGCTCCAATGATATATAATCACCCCAAGAATGATATGGACCGAAGAAAAATGGTTGTAAAACTTTAAACGCGTTTTTTCTTGAAACAATGTTTTCAAAATCGGGCGGACTCGTAGCTCCACCAATTTCCAACCGATTGACTTCAAATTTTAAATGTAGTTTCTTAGATGTATTTTCTAGCGAAGTACACACGATTTTTTCGATCGACTAACAATTACGATTTTTATAGACAAAGTAACGCCTTTTTTTAGTCGAGAATGCCACTTTTAAAATGGTGCGAAATTTCAAAAATGCATATTCTGTAATGATCTTGCGCAGTTTCTTAGCAAAAAGTAAATAACTATAACTTTTAAAAAAGTAAAGTTCTATAACTTTTAACGCGTTTTTTCTCGAAACGATGTTTTCAAAATCGGGCGGACTCGTAGCTCGAACAATTTTCAACCGATTGACTTCAAATTTTAACTGTAGCTTCTTAGATGGATTTTTTAACGAAGTACACACGATTTTTGCGATCGATTAACAATAACGATTTTTTAAAACAACCTAGGGCCTTTTTTGTCGCAAATGCGGTTCAGCCTGGCACCATTCAAAATGGTGCCAAATTTGCAAAAATGTATATTTTGTAACAATCTCGTGTACTTTGCTAGCAAAACCCATGTAGATGACGATTTTTTTGTAGATGCTCATGTGCATCTCCAACGAGTCCACCCGTGGAGGGCCTCAAGAAAAAGGCGTTCTTTTTCTACCAGCCTCTGGGCCGTCATCATGCATTTTTATGGAAAATTAAAAAATGATTTGAGTACCTATGGATATGTAAAATAAAGCCTCCAAACCTCAGCTTCGGTGCGATCAACCAAAGGTATATGAGGCCTAAAATGTACGACTTTGAAGATATTTCCGGGAGCATTTATCTTTAATGGCAATAGCCATTGAAGTTCAACCCTTTTGATCATCTCACAACAATGACTGTCAACTAGAAGGTGTTTATCACATTTTTTCCGTCGCTCTAGATTTCTAGATATAACAAAAAAGAATCAGCCTCCAGCAAATTGCAAAGCCCTAGACATCTGGAATTCTCCAGACAACTCCCAATCCAAATTCTACTTTAGGATCTACCGGTCGGGCAACTTTTTGAAAAAGGAAGCTGCGTTATTTACGTTGGTAATGAGGCCACGCGTAGGGTGTCCATGCGTTTTAATGGGTTTTTCCTGTCAATAACAACGCCTACCATCTGTCAATTAACCACGTCGTGATACGAATCTGAAGCCTCCCTTCAGCCTAATTCCAGCCTGAAGGCAGTCTCAAGGCGGTAATGCATTTTTCCGTATACTCAAATGTGTTTTGACATGGACGCATCAACGCCCTTTTTAGCCCGTCGAATAAATTATCGAAAATCCAGAAGGGACAAAACCTTTGGAGAAAAATGGCAGGAGGGTGACGTAGTCGAGGAAGCGTTAAAAAAAAGATACGCCAGACCATTCATTGAAAAGTTCCTCATTTATTTGGAAGCCCAACTCCGTACTGTCATGAGAAAAGCCACGGGGAAACTCGAGTTCCGACCGAACGCTAAATGACAAATTCCTATAGCCACTCCAACTGTCATGAATTATTTTTAATTTTTTTAATCTTCGGGCGCTTGGTAAAAGCCGTCGCCGGAGCGGCAAGGGGTACGAGGGCAGCTGTCACGACAGAGAATTTTTTTTCCATCGCGAAGAAGACACGCTGCGTGTAGCGGCGCGCACACGCTGTTCGGCCTAAAAATAGGAGCTTTTAGGCCTCTGCGTCCGAGAAATCTTTCGCTCTTGGGCTACTTGTGCGTACTGCACGAGCTTTCCACCGAGGGAGAGAGAGAGAAAGGGAGAGCAAGACCCATCAAACTTGCTCGTGCAACTTTCACCGTTCGAGAATCATTTTTGGCAGCCCGGACCTCTTTTCGTATCCTCGCACAAAAATTACACAGAATCCAAGAATTAAGGGGGCTTCTCACTTTAAACGCAAAAAAGGCTATTTTCATGATTTTTTGATAGGTTTATATTATAGAGATTCATATAAATGTTGTTACATTTAATAAATACACTTCCGAAATACATTTTTTTTAAATGATTTATTTAAGTCACTATTCATAGACGAAAATGGTAGTTAAAAAAATGTCCTAAAAAATTGTAGGTCTGCGCTATTGATGAAATCTCGGAGATGGATCATGCGAAACAAAAAAATCAAACGGTCTTAGATTCAGTATGTTAATGGCTATAGCGCATATCATATGATTTTTTATATACGCAAAAATAACAAAATGGCGGACATTTTTCGAACAAAAAACAAAAAGGACGGGTTTTTTCACCGTTTTTGGCAAAAAAATAGTAAACATCAAAACTTCAAAAATCGTTGATATGCGCTATAGCTATAGTTGTGAAGAATATGTGGTTGAAATTTCATACGGATCGGTTCAGTAGTTTCGAAGATTTTATCAACAAGCCGTCGAAAAACGTTGTACAGAGAAAAACGCGTTTAAACTTTGTTTGGGTTACATAAATGCATACATTTAAAAAAAAAATGTATTTCGAAAGTGTATTTATTAAGTGTAAAAACTTTTATATCACTATCTATAATATAAACCTATCAAAAAGATTCATGGAAATAGCCCTTTTTTAGCGTCTAAAGTGGAGGACCCCTTAAATGACGCTGGAGATTACATCTTCGGAATGCAATGCGTTTTTTTTCACTTATGAGGCAGTTTTGACTATTGCTCAAACATTTTTAAAGTGTAAGGTCTACGAGATTTAAAAAAAACTTTGCAATAAAAGATTTTCGACGGGGATATGAATAGTTTAAGGCCTTAGGCCACTCTAGAGGCCAAAAAATAGGCTTTTTGGGAATTTTTTTCTCATAAAAACTACAAAATAAATCGAGGTTACAAAAAAGGGTGTTTATCATACATATCAGTGACTATATACAATATTTTTTTTGAAGCGATTCATTTCAAAATGGTGGCTGTGCAGTTTATCTCAAAACTGCATTTTTTAAGTTGGCCGGAAACATAACTCAGACAATTTTCCACCGATTCACTTGAAATGTTGAATAAATCTTGAAAAATACATTTTCTATAGAAGTACGTAGGATTTTTTTTTATATTGAATAGTTTATTTGTTATTAACAATTATCTGACAATTTGTTAGGCAATTTTCTGGAAAGTAAAAATTTTCGCCAGATAAATGTTAATAATAAATGAAGTATGCAATTAAAAAAAAATCCTACGTACTTCCATAGACAATGTATTTTTTAAGATATATTCAACATTTTAAGTGAATCGGTTGAAAATTGTCGAAGTTATGTTTCCGGCCAACTTAAAAAATGCAGTTTCGAGATAAACACTGCACAGCCGACATTTTGAAAAAAATTGCTTCAAAAAAATTATTGTATACAGTCACTGATATGTATGATAAACGCCCTTTTTTGTAATCTCGATTTATTTTGTAGTTTTTGTGAAAAAAAAATCCCAAAAAGTCTATCTTTTCAGCCTCTAGAGTGGCCTAACCCCATAATGTAATTAAGTTTTTGAAATTTTATTTACAAAATGTGTCGTATTCGAAAAATAAACAAATGTATTTTCTTCATGGAATTAAAAAAATAATAATAATAAATGAATTTTAGTTGTGTTCCAGCGATGCAACAATTGGACACTATAGAAAGAAAAGGGACGTTGAGTTCCGACGAGCCTTTGACAGTTGCTGTCATTTTTCAACTTTTTGAGGCAGCTCGTGGTACGATGCTTTTCTCGTATAGTCTACACCATTTATACCCCAAGAACTTGGACAAAATTCTAGTTCTCCACTAGAAGTTACTAGAAGTACAGTGCCATTTTTGGTAACTTTTCACTGGGGACTAGAATTTGATGCCTGACATTTAGTTTCCAACAACGAAGATAGAGGTTCGGTCAAATTTCTAGTGACATTGGGCTGGGAAACAGAACTTCACAATCCAATGCAAGTTTCCAACTAGTAGTTACTAGAAATGCACCGACATTTCTCATAGTTTTTTGCTAGGAACTAGAATTCAGAGCCTGAATTCTAGTTCCCAGCGAGGAAGTTACTACAGGTTAGGTAACGTTTCTAGTAACTTTTGGCTGGGAAACAGAACTCTGTAATCCAAATTCTAGTTCCCAACTAGTGGTTACTAGAAATGCACTGACATTTTAAGTAACTCTTTGCTGGTATCGAAAATTCGAAGCCTGAGTTCCAGTTTCCAATAACGAAGTTACTAGAGGTCAGGTCAAATTTCTAGTAACTTTGGGCTGGGAAACAGAACTCCGCAATTCCATTCTAGTTCCTAACCAGTGGTTACTAGAAGTGTACTGATGTTCCTAGTAACTTTTCGCTGAGAACTAGCATTTTGAGCCTGAGTTCTCGTTTCCAATACGGAAGTTACCAGACGTTCGGTGACATTGCTAATAACATTTGGCTGGGCAATAGAACGCCGCAATCCAATTCAAGTTTCCAACTAGTAGTTACTAGAAGTGCACTGACATTTCTCATAGTTTTTTACTGAAAACTAGAATTCAGAGCCTGAGTTGTAGTTCCCAAAATGGAAGTTACTACAGGCTAAATGACATTTCTAGTAACTTTTGGCTGGGAAACAGAACTCCGTAATCCAATTCTAGTTACTAGAAGTGCACTGACATTTCTAGTAACTTTTGATAGGGAACTAGAATTCGGAGCTTGCGTTCTAGTTCCTAACAAGAAAGTAACCACAGGTTCATTGAGATTTCTAGTAACCTTTGACTGGGAAACAAAACTCCGTAAGCCAATTCTAGTTTCCAACTAGTACTTTCAATAAGTACAGTGACAATTCTGGTAACTTTTCGCCGTGAACTAAAATCCGGAGGTTACGTTCTAGTTCCGAACAACGATGTTACTAGACGCACAGAAAGGTTTCTAGTGAGTTCCGGTTCGCTGTTTCGAGTCCGAGTTTTCACCTAGAAGTCACTAGGAGCGCGAAGTAATATTTCGCAACACTCGGCTTGGCACTAGACCTTCGAGTTCTAGTTCCCAACTACAAGTTACCAAAAATTCCAACTAGGAATTACTGAGGACTGTGGAATTTCTGGTAACTTTTTTGTTGGGCCCCAGAACGCGAACCAAGTCCCAAGATCGTTTGCACGGCCCTTAAGGGGTTGAAAAACGAAATGCGGGACCAGAGAAGTGGGGGAGGGAATGGAAGAATTGCCGAATTAACGCGAACAACTTCGACAGCAGCCGATTTTTTTCCGAGACATCTCGAGGTCCGAGATTGTAAAGCTCTTTGGCCGGATACCGAGTGTAGGCCGCCTAAATATAGCGCTATTTCTATTTTTATGTCGGGTACGAGACGGTGCTTTATACAAGCCGGCCGCGTGCGAGAGAGATGGAGCGAGAGAGAAAGAGAGCGAGTGAGAGAAAGTATGTGCGTAGTGTCGACCACCGATGATGAGACCAGCCGACATATTTACCATGACTCCCTGGCCAACAAGATATTTCCGAAACTGACCCTATATTATTCCCGTTTTATTGACCGTGCAATCGTCCTTGCCTAAGATTCAAGGGGGCTCGAACTTTCCACCGATCGATGCTGTTGGAGAATACCGATTTTTTTTATAGCGGAGATCCGTCCAATAAAAAATTGTGGAAAAAATAATTTCCGATCGCGGCAATTTAGCTAAATTTCTCCTGGACAATCGTAAGTTTAGCCGCAGCCAGTGTAAATAGTGCTAAAGTGTCTGGATTTATTTTTCGATGGACGGGATCTGTTGGAACCGTTGAAATCCAATTTTTATCGGACCTATCTAAATGTCAAATATACGAAATCGCATAAATAATCAATTGCTTGCTTCCAGCAGCGCATTAAAGCGCCTTACCACTGTGGAGGATAACACATTTTTTTGCGTTTTCTCAAAGTGTACATATTACAAAATAAGTAAAAAAATTGAAATATTGAAAATTGCCCAAGTTATGGACGATTTAGTGAGAGTAGGTACTGCAACGATTTACGTACACCAAACTTCCGAACGCGTTTTTCTCGAAATGACTTTTCTCGACCCGGCCGGTGTCCTCTAACTCTATAATTGTCAGATTTTCAATTTTTAAAAAGCGAAATTTCTGTGACCGCAGTAGCTATCGTTGAAGTAGCCGTTTTTTTTATTTAAGGGGGGACTGTCTTTTTTTTCGCAAAATTTACCGCTTTTTGGGAATTTTTTTGTGAAGAAAGTATACAACGGAAAACTTGTGAAACTTGGCATATAGTTTTATTGATCTGTTTACTACATACAAAAAAATTTTTAAACAATTTCATCAAAAAATCCGCCTCCCACCCCCCTCGACGCGCGATGGTCCTTTTTTGATGGTGTGCACGATTTCTCAAAAACTATTCAACCGATTGCCTTCAAATTTGGACAGAATGCTCAGCTGACATCCTTTTATCGTTTGATGAAGCAAAAAAGCAATACGTTTAATAGTTTTTTATTTATAACAAAAAATCGATCAATTTTTTTCGAAAAATCGATACTTCAAGTTCAAAACGTCACCAAATCGTCAATTTTTTTTCCCTTCATCGAACGATAGCTATATGTGTCTAAAGTAAAATGCTTTTTGGGTTTTTGTTGCAGGATGAACGTGAAGGCTGTAATCGTGCACACCATCAAAAAAGGACCATCGCGCGTCGAGGGGGGTGGGAGGCGAATTTTTTGATGAAATTGTTTAAAAAATTTTTTGTATGTAGTAAACAGATCAATAAAACTATATGCCAAGTTTCACAAGTTTTCCGTTGTATACTTTCTTCACAAAAAAATTCCCAAAAAGCGGTAAATTTTGCGAAAAAAAAGACAATCGCCCCTTAATATTTTTTAAGACCTCCATTATGAGTAAAATTTCGCCAAAATTACACTTTTTTTAAACACCCGCTATTTCGCGAATTTCGTTTTCGAATAAACGGCTACGTACTACGAGAACTACATTTATATCGACTTTCAACGTTTCGTTTTTAAATTTTTCAGACCAACCATTTTCAAGTTATCGGTCCGGCCGTAGGACTACATTTTTTATACAGAGGCTCTATTATACCTTGATAACGTTATTTTCTTAAAAACAAAATTTACACGAAATAAATTCCATGTAATCGAAATAGATTCGATGTATTTTTTTTTGGTATGAAAAAGTGATTCACTCATAACATTAATTACACATCTATTTAGTATAAATATCAAGCTGTTAGAAAAAATGTATTTTTTTTCGATGTACAAAATGGCCGACTACTCGAAACTTCTCGAAACAGCTTTTTCCAATTGGCGTGACAAATAACTTCAACAATTTTCACCCGATTTACTTCAAATTTAAAAGTTATGTTCCTAATTGCATTTCGCAGAGAAGTACTTACGGAATTTCTGATTAATCGAAAACTTTTCATTTTATGAGCAGTTTATGAGCAGTTATAACGAAATTTTTCACTGAAAATTCATTTCTTAAGTTCAAATACCTACAACTTTCGAATAAAACAATATTTTTAAATTCCGCACGTACTTCTCTAGGTATTCTAATGTAGATTGACGAGAATTTTTGTTTTTTATTCTAGGTAAAAAATTGTAGATCCTAAATGTCACGCCGCGGAGCGCCTAAAAAAAGATAACAAAATAAAATATTAGTAGTCGGCCATTTTATACATCGAAAAAAAATATATATTTTTTTTCTAACAGCTTGATATTCATACTAAATTGATGTGTAATTAATTTTATGAGTAAAACACTTTTCCACACACTGAAAAAAAAAAATTCGTTCATCCATCCAAAATTCACTTGGTTTAACAAAATTGTATCTTTAAATACGTTCAACTTGATTTTTTTATTGGCATAACAAGATTGGCATACATTTAAACTATCAGCTTATTTAGCATGTCTGAGCAACTGTTAAAATAACAAAATTTCGAGACAATGAAATGCATTTTGCACATTCAACGATTCTTTTTTCTCAATGTACGAAAAAAAATTGTTAAATTCGCACATGATTTTATACCCGTTACTGTGGCCTAACCCCTTTATTAACATACCTTCTATTCCAAATCCCAAATAAATAACACGATAGACAAATAAATCGGAAAAAGGGACCTTTTTCGGCCCGAGAAAGTGTCCTTCCTTAAGGGCTTAAGGTCCTCCCTTCTAGTTGTTATACTCCCCCCTACTCCCCCTCCCGACGGTTCTCTGTCAATCGTTGCTTCTCTATTCCGCTATTTTTTTGCGTCACTCCGCTAATAGTTTTTCTGGCATCGAGTTTCGGTGGATAAACTACCAGCTGAATTCTGAATATCGCGGATTCACTCTTCCTCTCTTCCTCTCTTCCTCTCGTGCTCTCTCTCTCTCTCTCTCTCTCTCTCTCTCTCTCTCTCTCTCTCTCTCGCTCTCTCTCTCTCTCTCTCTCTCTCTCTCTCTCTCCCTCTCTCTTTTTGAGTTCCGAAAATAAAATCTTGCCGAATTGACGATCAGAAATAGTCCGGTCCGATAGGCGGATGTCGCGGTCTTCTGCCTCTCATCATTCGCTGTATCACACACTGGCCAATTCCCCCAGCTCGCGAAACCAGCAGGAAACGCGGGCCACCCTCTGAATCGCCGACGAAAAACCGCCTCGCGAGTGAAAAGTTGGCACTATTTGAATGAAGAACGCTGATGAATGAGTTCGCCTGATAATGCCGAAATGAATTTTTTTTAAATTAGGTAGAATTTCATAATCAATGCGAAACATTGTATGGGGTCGCTTATACGCAAGTTGCACGTAATCAACGACTGAAAAACATTTATTAATTTTGTTTCTATCGACAGAGCCTTGTAACTATTATTCCGAAAATAAATCTGTACCGTTCTAATGAAGTAGACCACGAACCATTTTATTTTTAAAACATTGTTTTTTCATTACTTTTTAAATCAATTATCCTCGCTTAGATTGAAGCTGTGCGCGGGAATATTTACTAGGGATGTAATACGGTTTTCTGCAAAGATTACTAATTATAATTATGGTTTTTTTCATATTTAATGTACTTTCTCAGTTAAAATGTTCGTTGGTTGGGTTTTAAATTATTCAATGCCTGAAAATGTTCATTGCGAGGATAATATAATTTACGGCAATATTTGAAAAATATTTTGTGGATATATTTTATTCGATCTATTTTGAGATACAAAAACAATTACTATTTTATATTTTTTTAAATACTTTTGAAATGCTCTCTTTTATATTCAATTCTTCGAAATATATATACATATAGATGCTTTTTAAGTACGATCCAATATAATCATTCGATTATTCCATCGAATTAAGTGTTTATTCAATTAATTAATCAATTTATTTAGTGTATAATAGTTTCAAAAATACTTTTGAACGGCTCTATTTAATTTTGTGTTGATTTTTTCGAAATATATATATATACACACACAAATATATACTTTTGATTATGAAATTATTAAATTTCATATAAGTCTGATATTGATAAATGATTAAGTTTAAGAGGCTATACTAGTGTAACACTTTTAAAAAATCGATTTTTTTTGTTGCCTTTTTCGACAGTTTATACTTTCAAGAATATCATTATTATATTTTAAATTATATTGATATTATTATTAAATTATGATATTGACATTATTAAACTATGATATTGTTTAATACAATTTATACATACATACAAATACATCATTTGATACAATTAAATTATGATATTGACATTACATTATTAAAATTATATTGATATCAATCATATCAATATAATTTTAACTTGCAAAAATCGATAGTTAAATCTTTAAACGCGTTTTTCTCGAAATGAGATTTTTCAAATTTGCTGACATTGTAACTCAAAGAGCAATTATCCGATTGACTTGAAATTTGAACTGAGTACTCTTGAATATATTTACTCTACAATGGGGTAGGATTTTTTTACTTGGATGAAAATGGACGATGTGGCATTGAAAAAAACGACCATTTTATAGGCAAGAAAGCAGACTTTTTTCAGAACTACGCCATTTTGTTAGTTTTCAATATTTTTCGAAAATCCTACGTCATTGTACAGGAAATACCTTCCCGTTTAACGACATTTTTTCCTTCTTCGGTTTCAGCTACTCAATCGACCGGAATCATGTCAGCAGTGGAGGAACTTTTTTTTTTGGCGCCTCCGAAGGCAGTGCATAAGTCGCTTGGATCTCGATATTTTTCTATGAAAAAATTATGTAATGTAGGTCAAATATAGCCAAATATATTCTTAATTTTCCGGAACATTTAATCGAGTACTTTTCTTTCAAAAAATTCCCGAAAATCACCCAAATTTTCAGCGTTCACACCGGTATAGCACCTTAATATAAATTTAATATAATATTCTGTTTCAATGTAACGGTACTTTAATGGGTATCTCTACTCGAACGGACTGAATATGCATGAATTTTCACAAACGACAATTATAATGGTACGAATCCCTTTTCCAAATTGAAAAATCCGATAAATGGAAATTTCCATGGTGAATCACGAGACAGAACGGTCGTGTGAGCGATTTTTCTCCATCGCTTTCCGCAAAGTTTCTTCTCCTCTTTTATCCCCTTCTCTTGTCTTTGTGCCAAATTCGGTCGAGCTGGGAACAATTGTCCGTTCGGCGGGCCGCGAAAGCTCCCATTTCGGATTTGGCCACGCAACCGACAATCTATACAACTCGTAATGGGAAAATGTGTGCGTGCGCGCTCGCGCGTGTCCCGACGTTAACCACGTTGGACCAGCGTCGACGACGCGAGAAAACCGGAGAGGTCGTTAAACTGCTCGGTTTCGGCGACGAGACCTCGTGAGTTCGGAACGAAAGGCCCTTCGCGAATTCACGCAATGCAGAAAAATCAACCGGGCATAATTGCCCTATAAATTTCTTCGACAATTTCGCCTATCGCATTGCCCACTCATTTTCCATAATTTGTTACCAACGAGACGCAAATTCGATCGTAAAGCTTCGTACGAACGACTCAGTCGGATAATTACCCTTTACGATCGAACTTGAATGTGGTTACTTGTCATTTTTTTTTATCTCATCAGTGATCAGCGAAGTTGATGGTTTAAGGCCATTTATTTTTCAGCATAGTTCGAGTTTATTTTATTATGTTTTTAAAATGTTGCAAAAGTTGGGCAATAATTTTCAAGCTGATTTAAGGCCATTTATTTTTTAACTTAGTTCCAATTTATTTTATTATGTTTTTAAAATGTTTCATATGTTCGAGAATAATTGTTTACAAACGGGTCGATACAAAAAGTATATATATGAATAAATATATATACATATACATACACTTTTTAAGTCCGTTGTTGGAAAATAATTTGCCAACATTTGATTACGCTTCTCAGAGCATAATAAAGTGGACTCGAATTATGCTCAAACATGAATTTTCTTCAATCTTCAACTTCGCTGATTATTGAGTATCGACGTTTTTTTTTTCAAACAAACGTGACCAGATTCAAATATCGACTGTATTAAAAATTCTATCGATTCAAATAAAAAAACTTTTTTCAGTTCAAAATATTGATTCAAAGTATCATTTCATAATAATAAAATGAAATATTATCAATTCTATTGAATTATAAATTATAAAACGATAGTTTTAATCAGCTCTCTAAACTAAGAGAATCTAATCGATATTTAAATTTGGTTACATTTGTTTAGAAAAAAGTTTATTTCTATATATATAAATATACATATATACTAGATATTTAAATCAAATTATATATATATATATATATATATATATATATAGTTTAATGTGATTAAAAAAAATCGTATCAATCCAAAACTTAACCTTAAATTAAAAATCCAACTATAAATCATCTAAATAAAAATAACCACAATAAACGTCAAGTAGATTACATATATAGTCACGTTTTATATATTTTCTCCAATTTTTTCGCATTTTACTTCTCAATTTCCACCAACAGGATTTGTCCTTTAATCCATGTGTTAGATCGATACCAAAAAATTAAAAAAACAATCTCCGCCTCAATTACCTCAAAACTGACACCGACAACAAAATCATTAGCATGTAGCAAACTAATCAAGACAACACAGAAAAAAAGTACCTCGACGATGCGGCCTCGCGTATCCACAAAGTTCAATCGTCCAATCACAAATAAATTTGTCTCGTCAATCTCACTTTTTTAATTTCGAAAATAAAAGCAAAAAAAAATCAAAACCAACGACAAATTGCGAAATTCGCGTCGAGAATCGTCGGGAAAGATCACGCGGGAGATGGAGCGCGATAAAATTTGATGATTTCGATCACACGTTCGTCGAGGACTCGAGGGAAAAGATCGCGTGCGCGCAAGAGCCGCTGCTTGCGCGGGGGCTCGAACG
Organism: Ophion ellenae; assembly: GCA_963210295.1. NCBI lineage: Eukaryota > Metazoa > Arthropoda > Insecta > Hymenoptera > Ichneumonidae > Ophion > Ophion ellenae. The sequence continues at coordinate 45,454,126 of OY723390.1, forward strand.
AGACCGTACGGACTTTGGGGGATGTTCGCGAGAAGAGGGTCGACGCGGGGGAGGAGTGGGTGCGCCTCCCGAGTCGAGGTTCGTAATGTATTTGATTCGCGATTTACGAAAAGTCGATATCAAAAATAATAATAATAATAATAATAATAATAATAATCGATCGAGGATCGTTCGGTTCTTAAACGATACAACGTGTGCCGGTTCACCGCGGCGAAGAGCACGAACAGACTGGATCATTCGGTCGGTCCAGGATTGGCGTCGTCCAACGGCGCCTCCTCGCGCGCGCCTCCCCTTAACACACGTCGGAGAAGCTCCTCTCGCCCGCCACATTTATATTTAACTTTGGCATCACTCGACGCATTCGACTTAACGTTTTTACAAAATATATACGTACACGCGCCTGTATATACCCCCCCCCCCCCCCCCCCCCCCGCCGCCCTCCGCCACATGTATATGTACACACTTTTCTTTTAAGTTCGAAATATATTTTTCATATATAAATATTTAAATGATCAGTAATCATTGCAAAGTTAATTACTAAATTGACTCCGAAATAATTAAAGTAGGTAATTTCATCATTAACTTGTAATAATCAATTCAATAGTCAACTTTTCATAATTACAATAGTTAACATTGTAATTATTGAATTTAACATTGTAATTACAATAGTTAATCATTAACTTTATAATGATCTCAATAGTAAATTTAACAGTTCAGTTTGCAATAAGTATCATAGTTAATTTAATAATTAACTCTGCAATGATTACAATAGTCAATTTAATAATGAACGCTGCAATGATTACAATAGTTAATTTAATATTTAACTTTGCAATAATTGTAATAGTTAATTTTATAATTAACCGTGCAAAAAAACACTTTACAATCATTATAATAGTAAATTTAATAATTAACTCTGCAATAATTACAAAAGTCAATTCAATAGTTGACTACAAAAATATTAATAGTTAATTTTATAATTAACTGTGCAAAAAAAAGACGCACCGTCGTAAAAGATATTATAATGTTAAAAAGAAACTGAAGAACGGACGGGTGGTTGTTAAAACTCGCAAGGATATACATGTGAAATAAACTACTACTGCGAATTAGCTTTGCAGTGATTGTAATAGTCGAGTTATTGATGAACGTTTCAATAATTATTACAGTTGATTTGGGAAATAACTTTGCAACAATTATAATCGTTAATTTGGAAATAAACTTTGCAATAATTACAATAGTTGATTTGACAATCAACTTTGCAACGATGAATGATTGTCAATTTCATCATTAACTTTGCAATCATTATAATAGTCAAGTTATTAATTAACTTTTCAATCATTATCGCAGCTAATTTGGGAAATAACTTCGCAATAATTGCAATTGTTAATTTAGAAATTGACTTTGCAATAATGACAATAGTTCATTTGGTCATTTACTTTGCAATGATTGCAATAGTTAATTTAACCGTTAGCATTGCAATAATTTTAACAGTTAATTTCATGATGAATTTGGCAATAATTATAGTAGTTCATCCCGTGATTAATTTGGCAATGATTATAATAGTTTATTTATTGCTTAACTTCGCAATAATTACAATAGTTAGTTTGATAATTAACTTTGCCATAATCCTAAAAATTGATTCAATTATTGACTTTGCAATCATTATAATAGTTAATTCAATGATTAACTTTGCCATAATTTTAATAGTCAATGATTACAATAATTGATTTGATAATTTACATTGCAATAATTGCAATAGTTAATTCAAGCATTGCAATAGTTTTAATAGTTAATTTCATGATGAATTTGGCAATAATTATAGCAGTTCATTCGATGATTAATTTGGCAATCATTATAATAGTTTATTCATTCCTTAACTTCGCAATAATTACAATAATTAGTTCGATCATTCACTTTGCAATGATTGCAATAGTTAATTTAACCGTTAGCATTCCAATAATTTTAATAGTTTATATAATTATGAATTTGGCCATAATTATAGTAGTTCATTCGATGATTAATTTGGCAATCATTATAATAGTTTATTTATTCCCTAACTTCACAATAATTACAATAGTTAGTTTGATGATTAACTTTGTTATAATACTAAAAATTAATTCAATTATCAACTTTGCAATCATTATAATAGTTAATCCAATGATTAACTTTGCCATAATTTTGGTAGTCCATAATTACAATAGTTGATTTAATCATTTACTTTGCAATTATTGCAATAGTTAATTTAACCGTTAGCATTGCAATAATTTTAATAGTTAATTTCATGATGCATTTAGTAATAATTATAATAGTTCATTCGATGATTAATTTGGCAATGATTATAATAGATTATTTATTCCTTAACTTCGCAATAATTACAATAGTTAATTCGATAATTAACTTTACAATCATTATAATAGTTAATTCAATTATCAACTTTTCCATCAACTATCCATACGCGTGAGGAGAGCTTATTCGGAGCTTTGCTCTCGCGCCTCGTAAGCACGGCGGCCTTGTCGTCGCGGCCATTCGAGCTGCAACCCTTTCCGCCCTTTTCTTCTCGGACGTTTATATTTTCATTTATTTTTTTTTATTTTGTTTTTTGGCTCACCGCGCTATAAGCATCGGGCCAGAAATCAGCCCGCGAGATCGGTGAACTATTAGCATCGATGAGTCGCGAGCGCGGTCGCTGCTTCTCGCAGCAGCTGCTCATCGATAATTTTGCTGTGAGGAGAAACGCGTCGCGAAGCTCTCGAAGACCTGCTGCCTTACCGCGAGATCTGTCCCTCGTCACGTGTGCGCGCGCGTATGCATGTGTGGCGACCCGAATTTTGGCTTCTTGACATTCGGAAGCTTCGCGGATGATTAATGACTCGAGGTGGGGGGGAGGGGAGCAGAAAAAAGAATTTCTTTTATTTATTTATCTTTGTTTCGTTAATATTTGCTTCCTGCAAATATTTCGAAATTTATTTCTATTGCCGATAATTATTGCTATTTATTATATATTATATTTCGGAATTTACTTTTATTGACAATAATTGTTGCAATTTTTTATATATGATATTTCAGAATTAATTTTTATTGCCAATAATTATTGCAATTTATATATATTATATTTCAGAATTTATTTTCATTGACAATAATTATGCGACTATTTACGTGTCATATTTATCGACATTATTATCACTTATTATTTATAATTAAAAAAATATTATCATTATTTGTTCAATTTTTTTCTAGTGATAATAATTGCTCTTATTATTATGATTTACCATTGGCTTTATTGACAATATTCTTTTTTTTTGGTACAATTTATTATCAATTGCATTATTTGTTTGGTGATTTCGTATAAAAAAGTACGATCAACTGTAATCGGCCAGTCTCAGAACGGATTCCATACCCCCGAACACTATGGACGTTCTGCAACTGTCCAGAGTCACGACCGCTTTGTTCACCTTGAATCGTCCCGTTACCTGTCGAATAATCGTCAATTTCGAATGATTACAGTAATTCGGTGCAATCGAATAATCGTCGTGCATTTATTAGTAGGGAATTAGTCCAATGAAGGACTAAATTAGGGACTATTACTCTGGTAATAAATGCACGACGATTATTCGATTTCATATTGGTAATTTGGATATAGCATGTCCGTAATAATATATCATCTAAAAATAATAACAATAATGATTATTATATAATCAATTGAAAAATATATACATGTATGCGCCTGTGCGTACCACCCCCCCCCCCCCGCTGCGTACCACTCTCTGGCACATATGTATGTTTGTACTCACTTTATATACTGAGTATACAACGAGTATATACTTCCTATATACTCACTTCCTTAATATCGAAAAAAAAATCCAAACTAACCAAACTAAATTACATTAATAATTGATTTAGCAAACTAATTGCTGATAGCAAACAATATGTAGATATATTGGCTTCGAAATATTATTTTATATTTCGATATGATGATATATATATTTTTCCTATATATATAATCAATCATCAGTAATAATTGCAGAGCTCGTTATTGAATTTCCTTTGCAGTGATTATAATCGTTAATTTAATAATAACGACAACAACAAGAATGATAATAATAATTATAGATACAGTTTATATTATTAACACAGGATACCACCGTGACGGTGATGCGAAAAAAATCGATCTTTTTTTGCATTTTTCAAAAGTATTTTTGAAAATGAAATATGTGAAAAAAATTCAAGTTAAAATATTGAGAATTGACCAAATTATAGACAGTTTAGTGACACCAGGTAGTGCAACGGTTTACGTGTACTAAAACGTTCATTCGCGTTTTTCTCAAAACGACTTTTCTCGACTTGGTCGCAATTAAAACTCTAGTAATAACTATCCAACTTTCAATTTTGAAAAACCGAAACTTTCGTAATTACAGTAGCTGTCATTGTTCGTAGCTGGGTTTCTCGAAATTTTGTTTTTTTTAAGCTCTCGAATATAAGTAAAAATTTGTCCAAAATTACACTTTTTTCAACACCCGTCATTTTGTGGTTTGCTTTTCGAAAAACGGCTAAGTACAACGAGAACTACATTTATTTAGATTATTGAAGTTTTTATTTTTATTTTTCAGACTAACCTTTTATACTAACTTTTATACTAACTCAGACTAATTTTTTATACAGAGGTTCCATTATACCTAAATAATATTGAAAATTTCTAAGTTTTTTAAATAAAAATTTACACCAAACAAGTTCAATGTATGCTTGAAAACATACCATTTTTCCAAATCCCAAATAAATAATCTAGGAGACGAAAAATAAATTTCGAAATTTTTTTTTCACATCATTAGTCAATAAATGATTGATTAAAATCTTTGAAATCTCGGGAAAATAGCAAAAATATTCCATTTTTCGGTAGTCTCGGAATTTGGAGCGTACTTTTTGTTCCTTCAAACTGATGACTTCGACTTCCCCCGTGCCCGAGCCACCCGCGACAACGTGGTCCCCATACGGATCACCGTCGAAATACTGAACCGCATAGAGGAATTCACCGTCCAGGGTTGTCGGTCGATTTTCCGGTACTATAGTTTCGATCAATTTGCCGCTCATCAAATCCCATATCTGCAGACTGCCGCGGACTACCCAGGAACCCGTCAAAACGTGAGTCTCCTGCACTCGGAAACGTCACGAAAAAGTTGTGTAACATTTGGGGAGAAAAAAATTAAAAAACAAAAAAAAATCGAAAACATCAACGCGCGAAAATTGGTTGCGGCTCGTGTATCCTGAGAATAACGATGACCGCGGCAAAACAGCTATCAACACCTATTAATAAATATGGTTCAGTGGAGGCGCCCTATTGGCCCCCTTGCCTCTCTGGTCGTTCTCTTAGCCACACATCCTCACATCGAATTCAGTTTATTCCGACTTGTTTATTCTGTGCTACATTTCAAACGCCCAACAGCTTACTCCTTTTCCACGAGCTTGTTGATATATTTCACTTGATCGAATCAACGAATCGTATTGCAAAGAACGAATTAGTTTTGGTGAATTTTACAAAGATCTAAAATTGTTCGTTGATAAATTGTTGACATTGGTTGGAATAATTAAGAGGGGAGATACCTTTAGGCGAGGAAAAAATCTGGTGATTATGATTTTTTTTAAAGAAAAGATTTCTTCACTATTTTTTAGAATTAGGGAATATTTTATTACTACTTTTGGCTGTTACATGGTATTTTTTTTATCACGGCCTCAGGCCACAGTAACGGGTAGAAAATCATGTGCGAATTTGACAATTTTTTCTCGTATGAAAAAGTGATTCCCTCATAAAATTAATTACACATCTATTGAGTATGAATATCAAGCATTCAGAAAATACATTTTTTTTTAATTTCGATGTACGAAATGGCCGACTACTAATATTTTGTTTTGTTATCTTTTTTTTGGCCGCTGCGCGGCGTGACATTTAGCATCCACAATTTTTTACCTAGAACAAAAAAACAAAAATTCTTGTCAATCTACATTAGAATGCCTAGAGAAGTACGTATGGAATTTAAAAAATATTGTTTTATTCAAAAGTTGTAGGTATTTGAACTTGAGAAATGAATTTTCAGTGAAAATTTTCGTTATAACTGCTTATAAACTGCTCATAAAATGAAAAGTTTTCGATTAATCAGAAATTCCATACGTACTTCTCTGCGAAATGAAATTAGGAACGTAACTTTTAAATTTGAAGTAAATCGAATGAAAATTGTTGGAGTTATTTGTCACGCCAATTGGAAAAAAGCTGTTTCGAGAAGTTTCGAGTAGTCGGCCATTTTGTACATCGAAAAAAACATATATATTATCTAACAGCTTGATATTTATTTAAGGAGGTACGGTGATGACCATGCTAGTAAACTTAGAGTCTATTTCATGCCGCAATACCGCCACGTTTTAGATATATGTATATGGCCTATTTTTCGAGAATATTTTTTAAGTATTGAATTTCGAGTTTCCTATTATTTTTATAATATGGAAACAACCTTAATAATCTACTACTCGACTTCAGTAGTACGCCATATCGTTGACGTTTAAAATCGTCGCATTTTCGGTGGCTGTCATCGGTTCCACGCGCCCAGCTTATTATTTTTTGGAGCCGGTTAACATGAAGAATGAAAATACTGTGGAAGTTTATCAAAAGAGTAACGGGATTGTACCAGAAGTCCAGTTTAGAGACAAATGTAGATTCTGACGGACAAGAATTAGAAAATGAAAAGATAATATTGCGATTGCAAATAAAAAACGTCGCATTGAAGTTAGCCTCAATGTCCAATTTCCAATCTGTCCAAAGTCAAAACATATTTCATCGATTGTTATGTTATTTTTCCCTTTCCCAATTTTCAAAATATTTTCAGGTATAAAAAGGAACGTTTATTTTATACGACGGTTCTCCCATGCTGAATTTATATATAGATGCGTTGTATAGGTACATGTCGCCAGAAAAATTGAGATGTCTTTGCTGTACGTAAAAGAACTTCAAGTAAATATCGACGAAAGGCCCTTTATAATCCATTAAAAAATGTACGGCTTCGCACACTCATATTTTTAATTCGCGTTGAAAATATCCGATAGACGAATCAAATTTGCGCGGGTATCCGGCGTTGCCACACGTCGAGCAAGATGGCTGCTGTTACGTCACGAGAAGTCTCGCTCTCCGAAAACTTCGGTTTTTGCGACTTTATTTCTAAATTTATTGCTTATTTCTGCGGTGAGCTTCCCAATTCAAGGTGCCTTATCGATCACAAAGATTCAACGAACGCAACCATCCGTTTTTTTACGTGTTTCTTGGCTCCAAGTAGCACAAAAAAATCGATATATGAGAGGAGAAGCACATTTTATCGTCTCACTTCTTGAAAATCACTTCTTAATTTAAAAAAAATTCTTGAAATAATTCGTCGATTTATTGAAAATTTTGAAACTTTGAAAACTTCCATAGCCGAATTATTTTGACGGTGTTCAGATTTTCGGAGTTTTCCTCTTTCGTGTAAAATCTTTTCGGAGTTTTGATCTTTCGGGGTAGTATATTTTCGGAGTTTTGAGCGTTCTGATCATTCAACGTTCGGAATTCCAACCCGGCCCCATCTAATCGACAGATTTCGATTAAATTTCGTATAAATCTTTCTAACCTTATTGTCTGAAACATGACCCTAAATATTGTCAAAAATTATCAAAAAAAGTATTTTTTATTGCAAAATGAAGCCCTTTTTTCGGAAAATTCAATCTTTTTGTTTCAAAGCGTACCATTTCATCGACTTTAAACATTTGTCACTTTTTCTTGGTTCGTATTCTGCGTATGAGTGTTAATGAAAGAAAAATCGTCGTTGCTTCTTTTCAGATCAATCCCGCCGACGGTATGTGTCACGCCGTCTGACCATTTTTAAAGATTAATTAAAAAAAATGAAAAACTATCATGTAACAGCGAACAGTAGTAATAGAACACCGTAAGGCTAAAAAAAGGTGAAGAAAAATCTTTCGTTAAAAAAAAATTATGAAAATGAGAATTTTTTTCCTCTCCCAAAGTTATTTCCCTCCTTAAGTGATATTCTGGTGTTGGTTTCTTTTTGTAATGTTTCTTCGTAATAATGGAGAATTTTGTATTGTTGGAATGTAACTAAAAAACTTTTTTTCCATTCGCCAATTTTTTTGATTCGCGTCGATCGCCCGAACATTTTTGGAGATCCTCTTGAGAAACCTAAAACTTGGATCTACCAAAAAAGATTTTGCATAACGATAAATATGTCGATAAAACGTTGAGGTAAAATTCTCAGTGTTGAGAAGGCGGGGGGGGGGGGGGGGGTGACAGAATTGCACTCACTCTGACGTCTATAGCCTCTCCGCAAATGTGAGGTCCCTTGATTAACCTGACGGAACCATCGCCCACCCTGGCGTCCCAAATCTGTAATGAAAAAACGTTTGATTGCTGATCATCTGCAGATCGTTTTTTTTTTTGCATTACGGTTTTTTTCAACTGAGCGAGAGAAATTACCCTGACGGTATCGTCCCAGCCTCCGGTGATGAACAAGCCGGGATAAGTTTGATGAAACTTGCAGGCGAATATTCTCATACGGTGAAACTTGCCGACTTTCTCCTCCATTATGTCCGCCTCGGCTTTCTGATAAATTGTGATCAGCTGGAACAAAAGATCAAACTCAGTTGCTCCACGACGTTTGGTTTGCAATAATTAGTGATAATCACGTTATTGGATTATTTGCCGAGCACAAATAATGACTGGAGTAAAACCGATCAATTGTTCACTGAGAAAAAAATCAAATATATCAAAAAAATATATTGGTTGATCCAAATAAATATGCTGCTGCGGAGTGCCACCGATATATGAGATTGTTACAATACTGTAAAATATTGGAAAATGTGATTGATTTAAATAACATATTATTCTATTCGAAAAAGCTCTTCTGTTCTCTGAACATCTACATCATCCTTCAAATAAAATATATTCTATTGAAATCATTCTATATACAATCCGTAGATGTATGGATGTAATAATTATGCGGTTGCTACAACATTTTTTATTTCGCACAAAAATATAATCAATAGAATTAATTATTTCTTTAGTGTAACGAAACGAATATGCCATGGGACGTAAGTTTTTCAGTTTGTTTTAAATATTAAGGAGAAATATACACCTAGATGGTTGAGGTCGAGGATTTAGAAGCTATGAACATTCCGTCGACCGTAGAAGACCTACACTATGGACCTGGTATCGATGATTCCATGTAAGTTGACAAATTTCATGATTTATTCATTCCCAAATTTTCAACCGCGCTTTTCTCAAAACCGCGTGTGTCAAATCCTTGCCTTGAGGTTTTTTGTGGTTATTCGATACCACATGATGAGCCTTGAGATTGCCTTGAGGTTTTTTGTGGTTATTCGATACACCATTATCTAGTACGTGTCGTGGGATTTTTTTTTCCGTTACTTAGTTTTTGTTTTATAGGCAAAATAATACCTAATTTTTGGCCCAAAAATCACTATTTATGTTCAAACGTCCGCCATTTTGTCATAAATCGATATTTTCAAATTCGGCTATGAGAAGTACCAGATTATAGTATCTAATTTAAGGCTCAGTTTAAATTTCAGTCAATCGGATAATTGCTCTTTGAGTTACAGTGTCAGCAAATTTGAAAAATCTCATTTCGAGAAAAACGCGTTTAAAGATTACCTATTGATTTTTGCAAGATAAAATGACATTGATATAAACGATATAAATTATAATGATATTCTTGAAAGTATAAACTGTCGAAAAAGGCAACAAAAAAAATCGATTTTTGAAAGTGTCACACTGGTATAGCCCCTTAATACTAGTCTCATCGGGGTCCTATTTTTCCTTCTATTTTTTTCGGATTAATCATATTTTTTTAGACGATTTTGATCATTTCAATGTCCAATAATGCTATTAAGGCGTTACCTCCACTTGTAGCGCAAAAAAAGGCTTTTTTATGAATTTTTTTAAAGAAAACTACAAAACTTTTTTAATCGATCAATATACCATCTTAAAGAACACATCTTGAAGAACTTTCAGTAATTTTTTTATTGAAAAATATTACATTGTTTAGTGGCAAATGGCCGTCAATGAAATAATGTTTTTATATACACGGTGACCAACATTGCGGCGAAGTGGATCATCTGAAAAAAAACATGCGGATGGATTTAGTCAAATATAAGTATAAACTAGTCTTTAATCGAAGGATTTAAAAAAAATATTCATTTTTAACAAAATGGCGGACAGTCAAAGTTAATGGTTCGATTTTAACGAAAAAAAAACGGCCATTTTTTGGCTATAAAACGGCCATTTTTTTTCGAAAAAAAAATCGAACGATTAAAGACTACATTTCTATGTATTAAATAAACCTGCAAAATTTCAAGAAGATCGGTTCATTAGTGTTCGAGTAATCTTGGTCACCGACTTCAGAAATGCCATTTTGAGAAAAACGCGTTTAAAGTTTCAATTTCAGTTTACACGAAGAAAAATTTTTTTTTTGTAAACTTGCATAGAGTCATCTATTCCGGGCCCGTTTTTATAAATTCCAGTCTATTATATGAACGTTGTGAATGCCAGGTATACGACCCTTTTCATCGAACAATGCATTGAAGTTCGGAGAGAGGGTCGAGCGCGCCAGACGGCAGACTAGCCGGTCGTTTACACAACGGATTCTTCTCTTTCAACGCTCATATCTCAGTCAATTTTGTTCGGATCGACTTGAAATTTTCAGGACATATTCTCAGATACTTATACTTCAATAAAATGCAATAAAAAAAAATCGATTTTCTCAAAATCGCAAGTGGGGTTAACCCCTTAATAATCTTTTTGGTTTTTTTAAAAATGATTTTTGAAGAAACGCCAGTGGCTACCGTTTACGCAGATTTTTTTACGACGCTCCACGGATCATACAATATCCTTGTATATTTTTAATATTTTTAAATAAAGAGAATTAAACATATTTTTGAATGTATATACTTGTAGATAATTAAAACCCCAATCCGAAATTTCAAATAGTTTTCCTTGAAAAAATTCACAAAAATGACCTTTTTCAGGCTTCTAGGTGTATATCTCCCCTTAACTAAAGAGTGAGCATTAGAATGATCATCCACGATAATAATGGAGAGAACATCAGATATCCAATGGAATATCCATGGAGAGAATATCAGATATTCAATTGATAAGAACAGATACTACACTTTGTTCTTTTTGTTAGCCGCGGGCCAAGAAGCGATACTCTTTAGTTTCTCCGGCGTTTAAGTAGATTTTCGGTTCGCTCTACACTTACGAGAAACGAGCGCGCGTGCGGCTTCTAGCGGTTACTCCGAGAAGTACGAGTTTCTTCACACCTATAATTTCGGTGGCGCTCGGCCATGATTTCCCGGAGCAACGAAGACGCCCATGGGCTTTAAAAGTTTTTCCCCATTTTTACCACGACAAAAAAATGTTTAAAAAATATGAATCATAATTGCTTGCTATCATAATTGTATTCAATTCTTCCAATATATTATACATTTATCGACCATTTTCGGTATAATAATTATAAAAATCCGTTATTAATTACTTTATCGTTCTAGCTGCAATATTATTATAACAATAATACAGAATTTCAAGCATTTGATTACCTTGCCAATTTCGGCATCGTACAATCTGACAGCTGCATCTTTGCCTGCCGAAACGATGTACTCCCCTCCGATACTCACGTCCACCGTATTCACCTCGTTTTTCGGCTCTTCAATGCATAGACGAATTATCAATCGATTCCGCGGTGGCGATTGACAAAATCTTTACAGCCGTTTTTCAGTTCTCGATCATAATTACCCTCGATGAAACGCGAGAATTCGTTGGTGTTCGTAGTGCACAGGAATATGTTGCCGCAGGCACTCGAAGCGTAAAAAGTGTCGCTACGAATGGGATTGAATCGGCAACACATGATCGGAAACAAAGTTTCCAAGCCGCTTCTGAGGGTGTTCCTTAGATCGCCCGTTTCCCCATTTCGTACCTACGCGAATTTGCACGAATTCATAATCATGCTGATTGTGCAATTATCGTTCATGTTCCCTTTTGAATTTATTATCGAATAATTAGATAATTATCAGATAATAAGTAGATAATTATTAGATAATAAGTAGATAATTAGTAGATAATAAGTAGATAATAATTAGATAATAAGTAGATAATTATTAGATGATCAGTAGATAATGATCAGATAATAAGTAGATAATTATCAGATAATAAGTAGATAATTATCAGATAATAAGTAGATAATTATTAGAGAATAGTTAAACGGGATTGAAGGTTAAAATAATAAAATTGGAAATAACAATGGCTCCTTAAACATCTTCAAAAATCAAGATTGAAAATAAAAATAACAAACGCGAATTTTTGAGAAGTGCGTACCTGAATTCCTCCGGTGCCAAAACCGGTAACGATAACTTCGCCATTTGGGGAAAACCGTGCCGAGTAGAGTCCATTGAAGGTCTCGGGAAATCGCACCTCGTGGGTAATGCGAGATCGATTCCGCGCCGAAGCCAGGCTCTCTCTAGTTCTTTGCAGCCAGGTATGTCTTCGTTGCATCTCCGCCTGTGAGACGCGTCTATCGGTCAAAAAATTCGGACCCTTCAACACTTCCGCTGCTTTGGATTCCCTCCGGTCGCGGGACCTCGGAACCGGTGTTTCTTCCTGGCGAAAGAGATGATCATCTTTGGTGATGAACGAAAGTCCACGCAAATCTAATGTCATTGCGCGATACCTTGGGCACTAAGTTGCCGACGAAATGTGGGGTCTGTTCTTTGGTCGTGACGTGTATGCGTCTCGTTGACGAATCCTTCGATGATGGGGATTCTAATGTTAATTTATAGATGATTATTCATATGATTACGACGGTCTTTTTTACTAATGTTTGATTATTCGAATGATTAGAATTCTTATTTTTATTCATAAATTATTATTCACATGATTGACATTCTTAATTTTTATGTACAAATAATTATTCATATGATCAAGGTTTTCATTTTTAATCGTAAATATTTATTCACACAATCGACATTCTAATTTTTATTCATGGGTCATTCCTACGATTGAGATTCTAATTAGCTAACCTTGCTGCCAAATTATTACTAAATAATTATTCATATGATTGAGATTCTCATTTTTATTCATAAATTATTATTCGTATGATGAAGATTCTTCTTTGCATTTGATATGAAATATTAATACGATTGAGATGGTAACTTTTACTCGCGAATTCACGTGATTAAGATTCTCATTTTTATTCATAAATATTTATTCACATGATTGACATTTCATTTTTTTATCATAAATGATTATCTGCACGATTAAAATTCTCATTTTCACTCATTATGGATTATTTCATCGAACATGTAATAAAGATTCTCATTTTTATTCATAAATAATTGTTCACACGATTGACATTCTAATTTTTATTCACAAATGATCATTCGCAAGATAAAAATTGTTATTTTAATTCATTCTGGATTATTAATGAGATTGAGATGGCAATTTTCACTGCTAAATCATTATTCATATGATTGATTCTCATTTTCATTCATAAATGATTATTGGCATGATTAATATTCTCATTTTTATTCATTATGTATTATCTATGCGATTGGGATTGTAGCTTTTATTAATAATTATTCACACAATTGGCATTCTTGTTTTTATTCATAAATTGCCATTCATATGATGAATCATTATAGGCATTCATAAACGATGTAATGAAAAATTCGGCCAGTTTCCCAGAACCTTTTGTAGCATCACGAAGATCTACCGTTTTCTCTTTCTCGCGATCTTTGAGATTGTGCGCGTGAGGGTGACGATGAACTTGCTTCTGATTTCCTCGTCCTTCATTCAGAGCCATGATAAAAAGAAAACCAATACGCACTCGCCAAAAGTTTCTTAAATGTCAAGCTCTGTAAACAATCTGAAAATGCTGAGTATTTTCAATTGTTTTTTCTTCCCCAATCGATCGATAATATTTCTCTTTACCATAGGGTGATCTATATATCGGGCCCACCCCAATTTATTTTTCAAGAGCTTTTCGAGAGATTTCTTTTATTTCATGCCCATTCGAAGCATCGGGAGTGATCGAAAAGCGCAATACGTAAAAACCCGCAAAATTCTTATCTTTACATTGACGTGACGAATTTAAAAAAAGTGAAAGAAAGTCTATAAGTGGACACGCAAACCTTTTTTTTCAAATTCTTTATTTTTACGAATAAACTTTACAAATTGCGCGAAAAGCGTCGTGGTATAATCTTTGAGCTTCCTTCGGACATAGAAGAACATTTCTGGATCTCCTGCTGATCGTCGAAACTCACAATCTCTTGATTTTTTTTCCTCCAAGAAAAATGAGCCTGGACTTTGCTTTGTTGCCATACGAGTAACGGCCGATGCGATATTGACTTTCGACGAATAAATACTTTATTTTTACGAATAAAATTGATAAATCGTGCTGAAAGTGTCGCCCGTGGTATAAAAAAAAATAGACTAGTAATAATTGAGTTAGCGGACCTAATTGTTATCCACGCGTAACGTGACGGACCATTCCACGAGTACACCCTCAATATATATATGTATATATATGTATGTATATATGTATAAAAAAAAGTCTCCGCACTACGGAGATTGAGAAGCTTGAAGAAACTTGACTTGGGAGAGTAAGAGAGAGAGAGAGAGATAAAAATGTACTCGCTGAATAAAAGTGACCGTCGTTTTACGAACGTCGATGAGGACAAAAATTAAAATCACGCGTAACTCATGGCGATCTCGTAGAGAACAACGTCGCCCGATATTTTCAGAGTATCGACGATCGTGGGCTGCAGCCGATGCTTGAATTCGCCGATCATCTTGTCACCGAGCCATATCATGTAGCCCTCGTATTCGCAGCGTATGCTGAGCGTGCAAAAAAAATCATTAATTGAAATAATTAAATTATCTAATTCAATAATAATTAAGGCCTGAGCCCACTCCAGAGGCCAAAAAAAATTTGGAAAGTGAAAAACTTGCCTAAAAAATCGTCAGATAATTGTTAATAACAAATGAACTGTGCAATATAAAAAAAACCTACGTACTTCCATAGACAATGTATTTTTCAAGATATATTCAATATTTCAAGTGAATCGGTTGAAAATTGTCTGAGTTATTTTTCCCGCCAACTTAAAAAATGCAGTTTTGAGATAAACGCTGCATAGCCGCCATTTTGAAATTAATCGCTTCAAAAAAATTATTGTATACAGTCACTGGTATGTGTGATAAACACCCTTTTTTGTAATCTCGATTTATTTTGTAGTTTTTCTGAAGGAAAAAATTTCCAAAAAGCCTTTTTTTTCGGCCTCTAGAATGGCCTAACCCCTTAAATTAATAATTACATTAAGAAACAATTAAATTAACAATAAAGGGATAACACCACTCTAGAATTTTGGAAAAATCGTTTTTGTTTTGCTTAAAAAATACTTTGGGGTCATAAAAACAATATGCAATTGGTCCTGGAGCGATTTTTTTTTAAAGGTTCAATTATCGATTTCGCCGAAGCGCCTCGGACTTCTTTCAGGCGCCTCGTACAACTTTAAACGCGTTTTTCTCAAACCCCTTTTTCAAACTGGGTGGACGGATTACTCGAACACCTTTGCATGGATCGTTTCGAAATTTTGATAGTAGCTTCACAATTACATTCTCTATGAGAGCACGTAGTGGTTTTTTTTTAAATTAAATGATTTATTCCCTTTAAAGTGCGCCATTTTTCAAAATTCGACTTAACGGGGACTTTGTCCTTGAAAGAGCAGCGGGAGATGTTAGCGGCTCAACATGAGCAGCTAGAAGAAGAGGAGGGATGCCTCTATGGACCAGGCATTGCCGATTAGCGGTAATTATAAACACATTTGTGTAAACACATTACAAAACTTTAAACGCGTTTTTCTCGAAGACACGTTTTTAAAAATGGCTGACATTCTCCTGACCGCTGTAATTAACATATTGACCTGAAATTTGGAGAGCATACTCAGAAAATATGTCTTCACGGAATGACGGATCGTTTTTTCGATAGATACATTTTTGCATTTATTATTTATCTTTTTATGCGAAAAAAAAACGCGAAAATTCGATTTTTTTTTAATTGCCGCCATTTTCCGAAATTTGTACTAAACGAAAAACCCATCCGTCATTCCATGACCAAAGGGTCACAGATTGATAATATGCTTTGAATTTGTGTTTCAGATCAACAAAGAGGGGGCAGTGATGTCAGCCGTTTACCTCCCGCGATTTAAGGACCTGTTTTCGCGGAGCTGCAACGGCCGCCATTTTGGTTTTTTTTTCAAAAAAAATTTTTTTTAACGTTCTGTATATCATGAATAAAAGCAAGAAAAAAACCGCACTCAAAAAGCTTTACTCGTTTCCTTTAAAAAAAATAAAATGTAAACACTTGAAATATGGCACTCCAAGGACAAAGTCTCCTTTAATTTTCAAATAAAAATAATTAGCAGCTGAGCAGTAAATAAAGATAAATTAATTACGTCAATAAAAAATCACGTCCGGGACCCCAAGACAATTGGCCTTCGTGCCTCTCCTCGTTGCTCCAAGCGCCCTCCGCCCAACAATTCATCACGACGCAAGCGGGTCGACTGCCGTACAGAAATCGTGGATTCAGATGGAGCGCGATTTCCGGATGGGGATAGATCATGTCGCCCTTTTGGATATTAACGTAGAATCTGGGCGAATGATGGAAAAAACGACTGTAAATTTCGATCGAAGGACGATGACGAAGTTGTCATAAAAAAAACTATACTGCACTCGGCCTGTCAATATTAATGACTCACGAATGCGGAAGCAGCTTGAGCCTCCCCTTGATGAAAATACGAGCCCCATATCGGAACTCCTGATCGATCGAAACGGTGACCGGTACTTTCTGAAATAATTCGTAAAAATCATTCTGACCGATGAAAACGCTTTCGGTATTATCGAATTATTCTCACGAGATTCTCGAGAACTGGCTTGTGCTCGTTGAGCCTCAAGTTACGAGACGGCTTGCAAATCTTTGGATCCGGATAGAGGCAGAGATTGGTCAAACGCGTCCTGACGTCCTCGACGTCCCCGACGATCTCCAGGGCGTCTATCGTTTCCAGGGGCAATCGATAATGGAACTCGCAAAAGTGTTCGCCATTAACGGCTATCTGAAATTATTTTATTATCTCTATCTTGTTATTTTTTATAAAAAAATAAAACGTAAAACAAAATAATATAATTGAATATAAAAAAATAAAACAATACAATTAAAAATAAATAAAATTAAATAATATAATTAAAAATTCATAAAATAAAACAATACAATTCAAAATAAAATAAAATAAAACCATTAAATTATTTTATTATCATTATCATTTTATCATTATTATACATTCACTTTTCCTATATTCATTGATACATTTCTTTTGAAAAAAATTTACTTTTGAAATTTCTTTTTAGTTTTAACTATTTTTTGCTCATCGTGAATTATCGACACAAATAATAAACGACGTCATTATGGACGTGATGTTTAAGGGGGTCGTCTAGTGCGTCAGATCAAAAGAAGAGAAAACGGCCTTGCACATATAACTACAAGTTCAACTGAAATAATTGAGATTGCTTCGTTAGTTTTCTTTTTATCAGCTGTATAAACCCAAAAAAAATACGAAAAATCGATTTTTTTTTCTAAAGCGTAAAAAAAATTGGAATTTTAACTTCATTTTAGTTTCATGTAAAGCCTCAAGTCTCACGATTAAAATTGCGTTTGGTTTTTTTATGTTAGATAAGCAGAACAGCCGGAATCGTGGCTATATAATGACTTCGAAAAATTCACAAAGTTTGTTTAAATGTTAATAAAAATGATATACAATTTATAAACTATTTAATTTCAATGGTTTGTCAAAAAAAAATTCCTCAAAAAAGCATAAAAAAATGACCTTCGCACTAGACGACCCCGTTAAGGGTTTTTTCTTCGCTTCGAAATCGAGTGCAATAATTTCGTACTCACGAGAAATTCATTCGCTGTACAAAAAATCAGAACGTGGAAGTAAGCATCCCTCTCGAAAACTGCTGGACTCGGGACGGCCGGGGAGTTCGTCTCCTCGTGTTCCCAGGAGTTACGACTTTTCGAATTTCTCACGATGTAGCCTCGATCCAAGCGGGCATTAAAGTGTAGCGCCACGTTCCCGGATTGCTTGCATGTGAGATTTATGGCGAATCTGCGAAATTCAAGCAGGAATTTCTAATTATTATTAACTTAAGAATTATTCAACTTTCTCTCACGGAAACTTAAACATGTTGTTTGTTCCGTATTTAATACATTTCTAGTGTTAAACTTTTATTTATATTTTATCCCTATATAAAGGTATTTTTTCCTTGCTGAATTAGTCACGTGACGCAACAGCAGTAATATTTTTACGCATGGCAGAATATTTTTTCGAAAAAAATAATAAACGAATATAAAATAATAACGAATATAAACTTAACAGCAATTCGAAATAATGGTTATTTATTTGAGATTAAATTCTTTGATTTTTTAAAATTATTCCCTCCAAAAAATGAGTGTCCGCCAAATTTGAATATCAACCGTAAATTTTTAACTCTTTTAGTTTTTACGTGTTTTCTATTTTATATTCAACAAGTTTATAGTTTTTCCAAATTTAATTTTACGTCCTAACGTAACTGATTTTTTTGCCGAATATTATTCACGTTACGAGAAAACAATACTTTCACGGATGACAGAATATTTTTATCGAGAAGAATAAATGATGAATATAAACTTTACAAAATTTCGAAATAATTATTCATTATTTAATTCCACATATTTTCTCTCTTTAAAAAAAATTATAATCTGAAAAAAAACGGTATCCTTCAAATTTGGAAATCGACGGTAAGATCATTAATCCCTTATTTTTTACTGTTTTACTTTTTACTTATTTTTTTACTCTATATTCAATAGATGACTACTTTTTTTAATGCAATTTTACGTCGATGTCACTGATTTTTAGTCACGCGACGAAAAAAACAAGGACATTTTTAAGAATAAAAGAATATTTTTCTCGGAGAGAATAAATGGTATATATAAAATTAACAAAAATTGTAAATGGTGTATTATTTAATTGCACTTAATTTCTTTTTTTTCGTTATTTATTATTTATCTTTTTTCTTTTCGAAAATGACGAAAATGATTTCGCATTCGATCTACCATCGAAAAATCGGTATCTTCTAAATTTGGTTATCGACGACGATAAGAAAAGCGAATAATATTCACCCAGTAATTTGGCTGGAAAGATAGCCCGTCACTACGACAGCCGATGTCGGTCTCAATTGTATTTGAATTGCACACTGCTGCGAGAAATTCTGAAAGAAAAGAAAAAAATCTCGTTCCTGAATGCGCGAATTGATCGGTCGAACCTCCCGTCGAGGTTCCCACGTTCGTACATAGATAGTCGTCAAGGTTGTGATAAAAATCCGTGTCGCGAAATTTCTTGCTAATTTTGATCATTCCTTGCTCACCGGATCGATCCAGCCTTGGATTTAATTTTGCGCAGAGTCCTCCCATTATGCGGGAAAATCAGACTGGACTATCATCGCGACTTCCTCAGCTCGGCCGCGACTGACTCGGGACATTCAATCTCCATAAATATTTTATTTCTTTTCACGCATCAAACAAAAAACAAATATTGATTTTCGTCAAATATTCGATAACTCACGAATACTTTCTTCGTTCCGACTTAATTATTTTTGAGCCTCCTCCGGACAACGAAAATGAACATTTCTCGATCTCTTGTCGATCGTCGCAACTCACAATTTGTTAATTTGTTTTTTTTTTGCCGAGAAAAATGAGCCTGGAATTTTCTTTCTTTCGTTACGATTAATGGCCGATCCGATATTGGCTCCGGAAAAAAAGACGATCGTCAAATCTCATGACTTGTTGATGAAGTATTCAAATATTTTCGGACCCTATACCGGATGCTCTTTTTGTAAATAAACGAACTTGAAAATACTTTTGATAATTTCGGAAATTCCTGAAAAAACTGATTTTTCCACATTTTCGATCCTTTGTCGCGGTGAGAAAAATAGTTTTTCCTTAAAATTCAAGATGGAAATCTCGTAGCAAGAATTTTTCAGAAACGTCCGCGGTCAATACGACTTAACTTCCTTACCGACTGGGACGTACGTCGTCTCAATAAATAGGTGTCTCCTCAAATAAAAATGGACCCAAGGAAAAATAATTATGAACTCAATCATTGATAGAGTATTAATCCTTTAATTTATTATTAACATGAAATAATATCAATAACAATTTATATGATTAAGGGGTTACCCCGCTTGCGATTTTGAAAAAATCGATTTTTTTTATTGCATTTTTTTGAAGTATAAGTATCTGAGAATATGTCCTGAAAATTTCAAGTCGATCCGAACAAAATTGACTGAGATATAAGTGTTGAAAGAGAAGAATCCGCGTTGAAAGAGCGTTGAAAGAGAAACTTTAAACGCGTTTTTCTCAAAATGGCATTTCTGAAGTCGGTGACCAAGATTACTCGAACACTAATGAACCGATCTTCTTGAAATTTTGCAGGCTTATTTGAAACATAAAAATGTAGTCTTTAATCATTCGATTTTTTTTTTCGAAAAAAAAATGGCCGTTTTATAGCCAAAAAACGGCCGTTTTTTTTCGTTAAAATCGAACCATTAACTTTGACTGTCCGCCATTTCGTGAAAAATGAATATTTTTTAAAATCCTTCGATTAAAGACTAGTTTATACTTATATTTGACTAAATCCATCCGCATTTTTTTTTCAGATGATCCACTTCGCCGCAATGTTGGTCACCGCAAACCGTGTATATAAAAACATTATTTCATTGACGGCCATTTGCCACTAAACAATGTAATATTTATCAATAAAAAAATTACTGAAAGTTCTTCAAGATGTGTTCTTTAAGGTGGTATATTGATCGATTAAAAAAGTTTTGTAGTTTTCTTTAAAAAAAAATCATGAAAAAGGCCTTTTTTGCGCTACAAGTGGGGGTAACACCTTAAATACAAATTATTATTGATAACAATAAACAATTCGTATTATCTATTTACTTATAATTAAGCTAGCTTAAACTAGTCAGAATAAATTACTATTATTATCAATAAACGAGTCATATTATTAAGGGGTTATATACAGTTAACATTTTCGAAAAATCGATTTTATAATAATTTTTTTCGTAATGTACATATATTTAAGTACACAGACAGAAAATTTCTTATCAATCCGGCGAATATTCTCGAAGTTACACGCACATTTGTAATGGCGTGTCAGAGCTTTCGAAAGTGCTTTTGAAACTTTAAACGCGTTTTTCTCAAAACGGTGTTTTTAAAGTCGGTGAGCAAGATTTCTAGGAAACGGCAGAACCGATCTGTCTCGAATTTTAACACAATCTTTTCAAGTATATTTTTTAGTAATTAATCGAAGGTTTTTTCTCACCGATAAATATTTTCCATTTTATAAACAATTTGAGGCGCATTTTTTTTCAAAAATCGACTTTTTTGTTGAGTAGCCATTTTGTCAAAAATTATTATTTTGCTTATTCCTTCGATCAATTACAAAATAATCCATTATATTGACGAAGTATTTTTGGTTTTTACATTTTAGTTGATCGAGTCCAGAGATATCGTGGTCACCGCAAGACGCCTTTCTTTATAATTATTTTAATTAATTATTTATTTATTTAATTATTTTTAATTATTTAATTAATAATTTAATTAATATATTTAAATAATTATTTTTACAAATAAAAAATGTTGAAATCCAGTTAAAAGTTACGATAATATGTGCACAAATTTTGACGTCAATAGATTTAAAGGTCTTGCCAAGAAAAATTCTTGAAAAATCGATCTTTTTGGGCCTCCTGACTGTATATAACCCCTTAATACTTGAGCCAAGTTAACAACTAACTTTATTACTTCATTTATAACAAATCAATCTACCACTGTGACGGGTAAAAAAAATAGTTTTCTCTGTATTTTCTCAAAGTTCATCAATATTCAAGAATATGTGAAAAAAATTCAAGTTACAATATTAAAAATTGACCAAGTGAGAGACGATTTAGTGAGAGTAGGTAGCGCAACGATTTACGTATACTAAAAATTGCAATCGCGTTTTTCTCAAAGCGACTTTTTTCGACCCGGCCGGAATCATAACTTTACCTATAATGTTCCGATTGTCAATTAAATTATTTTTTTTTCCAATTAAGTATTTTTGAAGTCCCCGATAATAAGTAAAAATTTCGCCGAATTACACATTTTTGGACAGCCGCAATTTTGTGAATTTTGTTTTCGAAAATCGGCTATGCACAACGATAACTGCATTTATATAGATTATAAAGCGGTTTTATTTTTCAGACCACCCATTGTCAAGTTATCGATCCGGCCGTTGGACCACATTTTTTACACAGAGGCTCTACTATACCTCAATAACGTCGATGTTCAATTTTTTCAAATAAAAATTCATACGAAATAAGATCAATGTATGCTTAATAACATACCTTTTTTTTTAAATCGCAAATAAATAATCTAGTAGACAAAAAAATCGAAAAGAAACTACCTCTTTGGGCCCGTCACAGTGTTGTCCTCCACAGTCACGGGTATAAAAACATGTGCGAATTGAACCATTTTTTTCGTATGAAAAAGTGATTCACTCATAAAATTAATTATACATCTCTTTAGTATGAATGTCAAGCTGTTAGAAAATATTATTTTTTTTTCGATGTACAAAATGGCCGACTACTCGCAACTTCTCGAAACAGCTTTTTTCCAATTGGCGTCACAAATAACTTCAACAATTTTCCCTCGATTTACTTCAAATTTAAAAGTTATGTCCGTAATTGCATTTCGCAGAGAAGTACATACGGAATTTCTGATTGATTGAAAACTTTTCATTTAATGAGCAGTTTATGAGCAGTTATAACAAAAATTTTCACTGAATATTCATTTCTTAAGTTCTAATACCTACGACTTTTAAATAAAACAATATTTTTTAAATTCCGTACGTACTCTAGGTATTCGAATGTAGATTGACGAGAATTTTTGTTTTCTGTTCTGAGTCAAAAATTGTCACGCCGCGGAGCGCCTAAAAAAAGATAACAAAAGAAAATAGTAGTCGATGGCCATTTTGTACATCGAAAAAAAAAATTCCTTGATATTCATGCTAAATAGACGTGTCATTAATTTTATGAGTGAATCGCTTTTTCATACGAAAAAAAATTGTTAAATTCGCTCATGATTTTATGCCCGTTACCTAAGCCTAAGGCCTTAAGGCGGTCCTCTAGTTTCTCGGGTCGAAAAAATCGATTTTTTTTTCTTCATAAATCACATCTACAACATGTGTAGAAAATGTGTGCCAAAGGATTTTCCGATATTCGAAGTGGTTCACAAGTTACGGCCCTGGAACGGGGCAGGTATACGGAGCAGGTATACTTTCAAACGCGTTTTTCTCGAAACACCATTTTTCGAAACGGTGACCACGATATTTCAAAAACTACTGCACCGATCTTGTTCAAGTTTATACAGCATCTTTAATATGTTATAAGCTAGCGATTGAACTAGGATTATCATGATTGCTTCGATAGTTTTTTTTCTACAAGCGAAAAACTTAAGAAAAAATGAGTAAAAAATAGAATGTAATTTTCAAAAGTGTATAAAAAAGTCAATTTTTGTCATTTAGAATTCACTCTAGTTCAATCGCTAGTCTTGAATATGAAGATTAAAATGCCGTTTGGTTTTTGACTTCAGATAAGCAGAACAGCCGCAATCTTGGCCACCGTCAAGCACCTCTTTTACTTGATGTCTTCCTGTCGGCCACTACAACTTTTATTCTATTATATATTTTGACTTCAAAAAATTTGTAAAGCTTATTCAAATGTTAATAAAGATTATGCAAAAACAATGAGATTGATTATTTCGATGCTTCGCCCGTAAAAAATTATTGAAAAAGCTGTAAAAAAACAGCCGAGAAACTGGAGGACCGCCTTAATACCAAAGTTATTAGGTAAGTTACCTTCCGTTGGTAATAATACATCGTTAGAACCTCAGTCAACGGATCAAATAAATTCCGGACTTGCCAGCTCATTGCAAATTTCGCATGCTTAGAAAAAGAAAGAAAAATCACGTGGATAGGGGAAATAAACGTAGGTATCGTCGTTATCGACGACACCTTCGTCAGAACACTTCCTGAATCGATCGGAGCTAGTCCAAAAAGGTTAATATACCGTTCGAAATTACGCACCAAAAAAAAATCCATACGAATATATGTACACACATGTGTGAAGAGATGGTTTTTTAAAAATAGTCAACCACGCGAGCGAAGTATGCAAAGTGCTTTTTCAACCTCATTATGACCGAAAAAAACAATAACAATAAAATGAATAGGCCGGCGAATTTAACTCACCGATGGCTTAGCCGTGGGATCGAAGAATGTGAATTTTTTGAGAGCCTTCTGCCTTTTGTCACAGCTGTTCAAGTCGTATTCCGTCGACATGATTCTCTTGAACGTGAAGAACAACAGAGACACTTGCTTCGGGATAAATGTCACGGTACGGTATTTTTGCGACCAATTGCGCGTGGCTCTCTGGAGTATTACCGCGACACACGTGCGCCAGTGTCGCGAGACTGCACCTACTCGGCGTTGTCCTCGTCTCTCTTTCTCACTCTCTCTCTACGCTTTCTTAGAGCTCCCTTGTCCCACAATAATACGTGGCTGCTTGGAGTGTGAATGATTCATCTCTGTCGCATAATATTTTCTGCACCGCAACGTTAAGATATCACAATGCAAGACTCGCATTGGCAGATTGAAGGGAAGAATTTTTTTTATCGTCGAACGCGTCTCTGGTGCTTCGATCGTTGGCTTGTGAATTTATCGCTGCGAAACAAACGTGGGAAAGGCAAAGGGCGTTTCCGCATGGAGAAAGTAGAAAATGGATTATTAATAAAATATTCATATTTTTGAGAAATATTCATTCATTTTTTAACAATATTCATTCTTTTTTTTGTTGAATATTCATTCGTATTTTTTCGAAATATTTATTCATATTGTGAAAAATATTATTCATATATTTTTCATGTTCATATCTTTATTTACACTTTACACTTTATATTCATGTTTTGTATATTTATATTCATTTTTGTTTATATATTCATTTTTGTATTCATTTTTGTATATTTATATTTTGTATATTCATACTTTATATTCATGTTTTGTATATTTATATTCATATTTTTTTAAAATATTTATTCATATTGTGAAAAATATTATTCATATATTTTTCATGTTCATATCTTTATTTACACTTTACACTTTATATTCATGTTTTGTATATTTATAGTCATATTTTTTCAAAATATTTATTCATATTGTGAAAAATGTTATTCATATATTTTTTAAATATCCGCACATATTTAAAAAATATACGTTTATATTTTCTTTTAACATTCATTCATATGTGCAATTCATACAAAATATTCATGGTCCTCGTATTTGAGTGTCAGTAAATTTTCGTGAGTTCTTTGAGAGTTTTGGATATTTTTGTTCGTCGTTCGAAATTCAGAAACAAAAATTGAAATCAGGGGTATTTAGGTTCTTCTGGTAAAGCGTGAGTTGCACTGGAAATTTAATGCTCAATGATTATCTAAATCAACTAGATTATATTATTTTTTTCATCCAAGTAGCAGAGGGAAACATATGGAGAGCGATAGCAAACGACGATGGAGGAAAAATGGCAAGGATGATAGAAAGGGATACGAAAACAAAAGTCGATCAAGAAATCTAACAGTATTGAAACAACATTGAAAAATTGACGTGTCGCCCACAATAAAAAAGCAGGAAGAATAGCATAGAGACAGAAAAGTGTGGGGAGGATTTAAATACATCAGGAGAAACAAAAAAATCTAGGGCGAGAATCAGATCTGGAAAGACGGAAATAAGGGGTATAGTAATAAGTGCAGGGCTGGTAAAAAAGAAGTACAAAACCTAGTGCATAGATGTACGTGCAAAAAAGCCGAGGAGAAAATTAAAAAGAAATAGTAGAAAGGCTCGAAAAATGGACAGAAGAGAAAGAAGAAGAACAAATCAACAGGAGGATACAAATGGGCCTGGAAAAAGAGCCTGTGACTGAACTGTGTATATGCATTGAGCACTTCGAGAAACTAATTGGAAAAATTGTAAATGAGGAAACGAAAAGCAAAACGACGGTAGGGTTTAAGTTCAAAAATAAGAAAATATTGTAAGGGGAAACGTATATGTAGGGGGAAATCGTCTGTGTGAACACCCTAAAGGGGTATACCTGGAATAATGAAAATTATTATCATATATTAAAATAATATAATGATATTAATCATATACTTCGATATATGGTTAATACAATAATTGTAATAATAATATAAATATTATATTACATTATATTATTTGATATAATATATAATATAGAAAATATCCATATATGTAGGGGGATCTTCTGTGTGACCATCCTATGGGGGTATACCTGGAATGATGAAAACTATAGAAACTATACAAGACATTATTATACACTAATGGAAAATAATTAAAGGGTAAAAAAAATTCCGAAATTTTCCGTGATTTTTGACGGACTGTATTTAGGTGAAAAATGGTCGTATCAGGAATTTTAGAAAATCATTTTGAAGCACTAAGATTCTAGTTTTTCGATCTTTTAGTCAAAATGTTTTAGAAGCTACGATTATCATGCAATCCTAAAAAACAGCGCGAAAAAAAAATTTTGTCAATTTTTTTTTCCGAGTCAACGAACTTGGAAAAATGTTCAGCATTCTTCAGCAATTTCAATATTCAGCTTCAATTTCCTTTTTTTACAACCTCGATACGACCATTTTTCACCCAAATACAGACTAATACAGTTGAATTCTTTCCATTAGTGTATAAAAAATATAGAAATATTATACAAAATTGAAACAGCTATATCTTCATATTGCTGTTGTACTTATAAACTATATATATATATATATATATATATATATATATATATATATATATATATATATATATATATATATATATATATGTGAGCTCTGGCGAAAAAAATTGGATGCCACCCCAAAAACATAATCGAGGTGTATCAAGAAAAATCTGTGTAAAGTTTGGAGGTGCTCGGAAAATTGGAACACGCGCCACCATGCGATTGAAATTTTAAATGTAAAATACATGTATTTATCCCACGCAGCAATGATTTTTTTTTCCGAGTATAATATTAATGAGAACATTTTTTAACTTGGTACACTTATTGTGCATAGTATGATCTACAAAACCAATTTTTTTCATTTTATTTGAAATTTGTTTGAAAACAAATATTAAAAAAAAACGAAATATAAATGAAAAAAATTGGTTTTGTATACCATACTATGTATGGTGTACAAAAGTAGTTTCTCGAAGTGCTTCATAAATAAATAAATAAATAAATAAATAAACAAATATATATATATATATATATATATATATATATATATATATATATATATATATATATATATATATATATATATATATATATGTTTATTTATTTATTTATCAATAAATAAATAAACAAATATATATATACATATATATATTTTTTTAATTTATTTATTTATTGAGCACTTCGAGAAACTAATTGGAGAAATTTTAAATGAGAAAACGAAAAGCAAAACGACAGTAGAGTATAAGTTCAGAAATAAGACAATATTGTTACGGGAAACATATGTTTAGGGGGCGGGGGGTTATTTGTGTAAACCCCTCAAGAAGTATACCCGAAACAAGAAACGACTACTATTTTTTCCATTCTCGAAAAGTAGTGAACTTGTGGAAACTGCGAAGTTGAACTTTCGCCGGACCTATCTACGCTCAAAAAAAAAAAAACAGTAACCTTTAACATATATAACTGGAGACGCCCGGCTCTCCTTGAACCTACACAGAGTCAAGATTCTTCATTTTTAATTCTTCGACTTTTACGAATTCAAACACTCCAAAGCGAGGACGAAAATATCCAAAACACAAATTACCCAAAACAATCCACAATGTCTATGGGTAATTTGTGTTTTCGATATTATTGTTCCTTGAATATCGTTCGAAGTTCGAAAAGAGAAATGTTAATCAAGGGAATTTAAACTTTGTCGATCGCGAGTTGCGTGAGAATTTTAATGGTCAATGCTCATTCAAATTGACTAGATCCTAATTTCTTTGTCCTCGGAAACTAGTGGTACTTGTAGAAACTTCGATTTATTTTTCATTTTTTTTCGACGTAATTTTATTTTTTTTTCCTCTTACCATTCGAAGCTCTTCAAAACGGGGACAGGAGGGTGAAAAGAGTGTGGCAATTTTTCGATAAAAACAACTCGTTTATTGATTTCTCATGATTAACATTCGTAAGATTCTAAACAATCGTCGAGACTGCGAATACATGCGATGAAAAAATCGGTGCGGGTAATTAAAGGAGGAACGAGAGGATATCACGCTTGATGATCGATCGAAGAATAAAGCTTTGCGATTTATTTCCTATATACGATTACACGTAACCAAGTTTTCCGAATGAATTTTATATATATATATTTTTTAC
This sequence comes from Ophion ellenae, assembly GCA_963210295.1. Classification (NCBI taxonomy): domain Eukaryota; kingdom Metazoa; phylum Arthropoda; class Insecta; order Hymenoptera; family Ichneumonidae; genus Ophion; species Ophion ellenae. The sequence goes on from OY723390.1 coordinate 45,482,762, forward strand.
TTTATATATATATATATATATATATATATATATATATATACATTTATTTATTTATTTATATATTTATATATATATGTTTTCAAGTATCGTCTTCATTTTGTGATCGATAGTAGCGAATAATAATTGTGACTGGGCTCGTCGATCGAGCTTGGCAAATATGAAAGCAGAGGTAACAGTTTTTCTTTTTGTTTTGCTTTGCCTGCAAACGTGTGTTCGTTAAAAAAATATATATCGATTGATCTGGGTATTGAGGTTCGAGATTTTATTAGGGAGCTCTCGATTATATTTAATTGTCGTTGGAAAATACGATTACGATTTTTTATTCTCGTTCCTAGCGAGGGTTGGCAGTTTTGTCAAAAACGAAAAAAAAAAAAGCAATTATCAACGAATCCGAGATGGGCTCCGTTGCTCCGATAAATGTAACATCGTATTTTTAATAGAATTCTCGAAACAAACGTCAAAGACATCTTGCAACGAAATTGCAAGATGAGAGTTTGCGAGTTCTGTCACTGGGCTCCGAAGTATCAATATTTTTCTTTTATCTTTTCTATACATAATTCGCAAGCTGCCATCTCCTATGTTAGATGAAGGAAAAAAAAACACTTTTTTTTCGTTGTCCTTGCGAATTGGACATCAATATGGCAAACATTTTTTTTTTCTTTCTTTTAGAGTATTTTTCCTTTGGGGCTAGGATAGTGATGTGCTTTTCTAAATGTCACGGGGTTCGTGCGGATCCGGAAGTGCTTGCCAGTTGGGCTCGACGCCCCAGATCTCCCGTGCGTATTCCTCGATCGTGCGATCGGACGAGAATTTTCCGGACGAGGCGATGTTGTGAATCGCCATTTCCACCCACTTGTTCTCGTCCTGCGAGACAGAAAAAAAAAATTATTCAACTTTTTCGAGAGGATTTTTCGATCCTTACAGACAGCGAATTTTAAGGCGTCTCGCGACAAATTTTTCTCGGGAAATTATTATTTTTCGTAGAATTTTTTCGTATCCGTTCTTTTTTAGAATTTGCTGCTCTTGGGGAACTTCTATTGCAATATTTTTTGTTACGAGCGAACTTTTTTGTCTTCGAGTTTGCATTTTTCAAGTTGCTTTTTTCATAACCGTTGGCAATCCACATTGTTATAATTTAAACGAATAAATGGGATTTATTTTTATTACGTTGGAATGAAATTAATTTCGATTAATTCCCGTGCACAATGGGTCCGAATTTTGTCTTTTTTCGTACAATTTTTTCGTGCCTATTTGTTTTCCGACCCCGGATAATTTTTGACAATATTTTCGTTACGAGACAACTTTTGTTTTTATTAGAAAGTTTTTATTAGTTTTTATAGAAACTTTTGTTTTATACTCGTCTCAGAACGACGCCAAATTATATATGGAGGAGGGAACTAGGAGTGCCTCCTCTGAAATATTTGATAAGGGAAAGAGCGTTGAGATATATTAGAGAAGTGATGGACTGGTGCGATGGTCTAGTGGTTAGCGTGCTCGCCACTAAACCAGCGGACCGGGAGGTCCCGGGTTCGAATCCCAGTCGCGTACATTTCGTCGTGAAATGTTTTTTCTTCGGCATTTCGCGGCGAAATAAGACTAGTTCCACGACTGGGGGGCGAACTCGATGACCGGCTGTATTGGTATAGGTTTTCCGCAGTTTCCCTATACCCATGACAGAAATGTCATGATGAATATAATACAGAGGGGGAAGTCGGCTGCGGCCGCAACAGGGGGGAACAGGGAGAAATATGGAGACAAAAAAAAGGAGTAAACAGTAGAGGAAAGAACGGTCATAATGATGGGAAAGAATAGGTAACAAACGCGAAAAGCGTGAACCTAAGGAAAAAAACCAATAAAAAAAAATAGAGAAGTGATGAGGATGGAGGAGACAAGGTGGCCAAAAAATTGCTTGTTAGACGAAATTAGAGCGATAACAAACGGTGACACGTCAAAATGGGGGAAAAAACTTGGTGAAGGTATTAAGAGATCCGGAGATAGAATATATAAAAACAATGATAAGGGAGCGAAGAGAAGTGAAACAAATAGACAAAATGATAAATAAGGGACTGGAAAACTTAAAAAACAGAATTTTAAGGAGAAAAGAGGAAAGAATCAGAAAATCAACGTACAATGATAAGTATAAATATTAGGGTGGCTCAGAAAAAAAAAAATATTCGCGGTACTCAACGGAAAATGTTACTACGTTATGAAAAAGTAATTCATACAAATTTTGAGCTGTCTAAACATTTTTTTAGACAATGCTCCGCAAATCGTGTTTTTCCAAAGGCGTTCTTGGAAAAGATTTGTCACCGGCTTGTTTGTGGATATTTTCGCGTACACATTTCACGGAATGTTCTTGAAATGACACTTAACAATGTACAAAAGGTTCCAATAAATTTACTCTATCCATATGAATGAAAAAAATTCGCAAAAAAGTGTTTATTTTTCACGCTGAAACCCCTACCCTCCCGTTAAGGGCGGGGTAAAGTATTTTTAAAAAGTTTTCATTTTTTTTTTAATTTTTTAACTGAATGCATAATATATCAAGAATATTGTGTTAAAATTTCAAGTCGATCGGAGTAAAATTGACGAAGTTATGAGTATTTTATGTGCAATGAGCGCTAAGCGACCAAACTCTTCTGCGTTTTCCGAACCGTTTTTCTGAGACTTGTCATATTTGAAGTCCGTGTGCACGATAACTCAAAATCTACTGGACCAATCGCTTTGAAATTTTGCACAGTACTTCTTCACATAATTCACCGGGTATTGTCGAGAGCTTTTTTGTTTTTTTTAAATAATTACTAATTTTTCAACAACAAATTAGCCGATTTTTTTTAGCGAAAATCGGGTTTTTGGCTCCCAAGTGCTACGAAAAATCGAAAAATCGAAGAAAAAAAAACCCTCCCATCATTACCTCGAGAAACATCTCCTTTAACAAATGCATTTTGATTTTTTTGTTTCAGATGATTCTGTCGCGAGTTATGGTGCACACCGCAAACCAACTTTTTTTCGAGGCGCCTCCGGGGTTTAATTTTCACTCGCTCAATTTTGAATATTTTGCAATGCAAATTTAGGAGAATGTTGTTCAAATGTTACTTTATTATATGTAAATTTTTCAATAAACGAACACTATTCGTTACGCCAAAAAAAAATCTTAAAAACATGCCTTTTTTTCGCCGAATTAACTTTACCCCGCCCTCAAGGAAAATCGAGTAAGTGTGCATTGAAAAGAGTAAGGAGCATGGGGGAGTAGAGATCGACGGAGTGGGCGAATGAATGAAGAGAGGGAGAACGTGAAAATAATGCGGACTGTAGGAATGTAGGGTGTTCATAATAAGTGAAAAGTATGCATGTGAAATATTAATATTCTGTAAAAAGCTTTGCAAAAAAGTTGTGCAAATAAAACTCGATACTATTATTATGCTCGTCTCAGAGTATGAAATTTTAAACATTCTTTTATAATTGTTGGTAATCCACATTATTATAATTTTCGCGAATAATTGAATTTCATTTTCAGTACGTTGAAACCGAATAAACTTCGCATTCGTCTGCGCAATGGGTTCGAATTTTGTTTGATTTTTTTTAATCACCGGTAATGGAAAATGTTATAATTTTAATGAATACATTTTTTATTATTTTTTTTTTACGATAAATTGAAACGATTTTATTATTTTTATTACGACAAATTAAGAAATATTTATTATTTTTATTATAAAGTGAAACGATTTTATTCTCGTCGAAGTTAAATTGCAACGGGCTTCGATAATTGTTTCACTCGCCTGATAAGTTTCGCTCACGCGATCCTGAGTCTTCACGTAGCTCTCGTAATCGGCGAGAAGGAAGAACCTGTCCCACTTCATGAGTACGTCGGTTATGTCTTTGAACTCGTCACGATTGTTGGGACTGAAGAAGCCGCCCTGTATTTGGTCGATGCACAGCTTCGCCTCGGGCAATTTGTTGTAATAATCCCAGGCGTTGTAGCCTTTCTTCTTGAGTGCCTCGACCTCGTCCACGGTCATGCCGAAAATGAAGATGTTGTCGTCTCCCATTTCTTCGGCCATTTCCACGTTTGCACCGTCGAGAGTGCCGATCGTCAGTGCACCGTTCAACTAAAACGATCATAAACGAAGATCGCATCGTTTAATTTGAAAATTGAAATTCTTATTGAAACTTATCGAAATTAAAATTCTTCGAAAATTAAATTCTTCGAAATTCTTATCGAAATTAAAATTTCCACTGAAATGAACATTCTCCGTGAAATTAAAATTTTCATCGAAGTGAACATTTTTAAAGTTCTTATTGAAATTAAAATTCTCATTCAAATTGAAATTTTCAATGAAATTTAAATTCTCAATGAAATTTAAATTCTCATTCGCGTATAAATTGAATTAAATAAAAATTGATACAATCAAGAGAAGAGAAAATAAAAAAATGCATTAAATTGTATTAAACGATAAATAGTCACCATAAATTTCATGTTTCCGGTACCGGAGGCCTCGGTGCCAGCCGTGGAGATCTGTTCGCTGAGATCGGCAGCGGGGATGATCTTCTCGGCGAGGGTGACCCTGTAGTTCTCGAGGAAAATAACTTTGAGCTTGTCGCCGACGATCGGATCGTTGTTGACGACGTTGGCAACGCTGCAGATTAATTTTATGATCTTTTTCGCGAGCAGATAACCCGGCGCGGCCTTGCCACCGATCATCACGGTCCTTGGCACGAATGGCGCCGATGGATTCTTCTTTATTCGATTGTACAGCGTTATTATGTGCAGGCAATTGAGCAACTGACGTTTGTACTCGTGGATACGTTTGACCTGTGATAAAGATCAAAAGATTTCACGGTGACTCCATTTTGTCTCCCTCTTATCGTTAATTTGTCATTTTCATGACGATTTTTAGCACCTGAATGTCAAAGATCGAGGCCGGATTGACTTTCACACCGTAATCGTTCTCGAGCAATTCCGCAAGACGCAACTTGTTCTCCTGCTTGACCTTCACGATGCTCCGTTGGAAGGTGGGATCTTTGGCCCACTGTTTCAACATTGCAAGTTGCTCCAGATGAACGGTCCAGTCGCTTCCGATTTTCTGCACAATGGTGGCATACGTTTGTATCTCGTTTGCACGATTGATCGTATGGGAGAAGCAACTACGAAGTTGGCATTTTCACCTTCTGGTTTTGGATTTCTAACTAACACGCGTATTCGTATTCGTTCCTCGAGGAATGAGGATTCCTTGTTCTTTATTCTGCACAAAGAACAAGGAATCCTTCTTTCTTAAGGGGTCTTCTCAATTTAGACGCTAAAAAAGGTTATTTTCGGGCATTTTTTTGATAGGTTTATATTATAGATATTGATATAATAAAATCGTGTGCGAATTTAACAATTTTTTTCGCATAAAAAAGTGATTCACTCATAAAATTAATTACACGTCTATTTAGTATGAATACCAAGCTGTTAGAAAATATATATATATTTTTTTCGATGTACAAAATGGCCGACCACTCGTAACTTCTCAAAACAGCTTTTTTCCAATTGGCTTCACAAATAACTTCAACAATTTTCACTCGATTTACTTCAAATTTAAAAGTCATGTTCCTAATTGCATTTCGCAGAGAAGTACGTACGGAATTTCTGATTAATCGAAAACGTTCAGTTTTATGAGCAGTTTATGAGCAGTTATAACGAAATTTTACACTGAAAATTTATTTCTTAAGGAAAATTTATTTCTTACCTCCACTTGCGATTTTGAAAAAATCGATTTTTCTTTTATTGCATTTTTTTGAAGCATAAGTATCTGAGAATATGTCCTGAAAATTTCAAGTCGATCCGAACAAAATTGACTGAGATATGAGCGTTGAAAGAGAAGAATCCGCGTTGAAAGAGCGTTGAAAGAGAAACTTTAAACGCGTTTTTCTCAAAATGGCATTTCTGAAGTCGGTGACCAAGATTACTCGAACACTAATGAACCGATCTTCTTGAAATTTTGCAGGCTTATTTAATACATAAAAATGTAGTCTTTAATCGTTCGATTTTTTTTCCGAAAAAAATGGCCGTTTTATAGCGAAAAAACGGCCGTTTTTTTTCGTTAAAATCGAACCATTAACTTTGACTGTCCGCCATTTTGTGAAAAATGAATATTTTTTAAGATCCTTCGATTAAAGACTAGTTTATACTTATATTTGACTAAATCCATCCGCATTTTTTTTCAGATGATCCACTTCGCCGCAATGTCGGTCACCGCAAACCGTGTATATAAAAACATTATTTCATTGACGGCCATTTGCCACTAAACAATGTAATATTTTTCAATAAAAAAATTACTGAAAGTTCTTCAAGATGTGTTCTTCAAGATGGTATATTGATCGGTTAAAAAAGTTTTGTAGTTTTCTTTAAAAAAATTCATGAAAAAGGCCTTTTTTGCGCTACAAGTGGGGGTAACGCCTTAAGTTCAAATACCTACAACTTTTGAATAAAACAATATTTTGTAAATTCCGTACGTACTTCTCTAGGTATTCTAATGTAGATTGACGAGAATTTTTGTTTTTTGTTCTGGGTAAAAAATTGTGGATGCTAAATGTCACGCCGCGGAGCGCCTAAAAAAAAGATAACAAAAGAAAATATTGGCAGTCGGCCATTTTGTACATCGAAAAAAATATACATATATTTTCTAACGGCTTGATATTCATACTAAATAGATTTGTAATTAATTTTATGAGTGAATCACTTTTTCATACGAAAAAAAATTGTTAAATTCGCACATGATTTTATACCCGTTACTGTGGCCTGACGCATTGATAAATACACTTTCGAAATACATAAAAAAATGTTTTTTACGTATTTATGTAACCCAAACAAACATTAAACGCGTTTTTCTCGAACAAACGTTTTTCAACGGTTTGTTGATAAAGTCTTCGAAACTACTGAACCGATCCTTATGAAATTTTAACCACATATTCTTTACAACTATAACTATAGCGCATATCAAGGATTTTTTTACATTTTGATACTTACTATTTTTTCGCCACAAGCGGCGAGAAAAACACGTTTATTTTGTTTTTTCGAAAAATGTCCGCCATTTTGTTATTTTTGCATCTATAAAAAATCGCACGATATGCGCTATAGCCATTAACAAACTGAATCTAAAACCGTTTGAGTTTTATTGTTTCGGATGATCCATCTCCGAGATTTCATTAACAGCGCAGACGTAAAATTTTTTTAGGAATTTTTTTTCACTACCATTTCCGTCTATAAATAGTGACTTGAATAAATATTTTTTTTTTAAATGTATTTCGAAAGTGTATTTATTAAGTGTAACAAGTTTTATATCAATATCTATAATATGAACCTATCAAAAAAATTCATGAAAATAGCCTTTTTTAGTGTCTAAAGTGAGACGACCCCTTAATAGCCCGATCGAAAAATGTTCCAAACAAAAGTTCTTTGGAATAATAAAATACATATAAAGTTTTCTGACGTCCAATCCCCTATCTTTGAAAATGGCGGCACAACAACACGAGAAAAATTTTCGAATAGTTTTTCTCCGTTATTTTCAAAGATAGGGGGTCGGACATTAGATAACTATTTACGAATTTTATTATAACAAACAACTTTTGTTTAAAATCTTTTTCGATCGGGCTATTAATTATCGAGGTACGGCAATTTTTAAGTTTTCAACCCCTATTTCTTAGGGTTGGGGCGAGTTGAGGCGCAACATTTTATTGGGGTTACTATGCGTACTATGCAACCATCTACCTTCAGTCAAAAAAGTGCTAGGTTTTCGTCTCTTAAGACCCCTTAAGGAATGAATACGTAGTTGAAGTCGATATAATATTCTAGTTTTTTGGACAGAATACGAATATTTCGAAGTTTGGCATTGTTTATTTTTTATTTTGTTCTCGTGGAAAAATATAATAAATTGGGCGTTTTTTTGCCGCAGGACCTATCGTGGTAAGATTTTTCTTGATATTTTCTTTTCAAAATTGAAACATTTTCATTATTAATTTTTTTCAAAATTTGGCTGTTTCTTATAATGCAATAATGTCAATCAATAAATTCTATGGTTTGGAAATAAATGCAGTGTAGTATTTTATTTACATTAATATTTTGCTCAGAATGTCTACAAGTAGTATTTGAATTTGCCGCTGAAATGATTCTAAATGATTCAAAAACTTGTTCAATACGCAATATTACATATAAAGTATCGAATATCATAGAACTAACCATTAAAAATTATTTTATCATAGGAAAAAAACAAATTTTCAAAAAAACAAAAATACTATGATTATATTTTAGAAAAAAAAAATGGAAAGAAAAATCTCACCATCATTGGTCTTGCGGCAAAAAACGCTAAATTTATCATATGTTTCAACGAAACAAAAATTAATAATAAAAAATGTTGAATATTAACATTTTTCCGTCGACACTTCGTTGTAAACGTTCGATGAATCGTCGGGCGTTTTACCGACCGATGGTAACGCCACCGATTCTTTTTGGACGCAGAAACCGCCGATAAATATTCAACGCGATATCTTTCAACATCTTTTGCTTACGTAGAAATTCGGCCAAATGTTTCCATTAAAAAGTTAATAAAATTTCGGGAAAAAAATGTCCTACGGGAGGTGATCATTTTTTGTGAATGCCGATAAAAAAACCGATTAAAAAATCACCATTCGGAGAACGACAGTATTCGAGGGAAAAATAAAACGAGTGATGGATCAGTTTGAGGCTTGGAAAATTACTAGTTGAAATAAAAAAGGCTCACCTCTTCGATGAGATCGGAAAGATTTGGATTGCACAGTAGAAGCCATCTCCTGGGCGTTATTCCATTGGTCTTGTTCTGGAATCTATCCGGGTACATTTCGTAAAAGTCGCGGAATCTGTAACAAGAAAATCCGGTCATCAAAGATACTCCAATGGCAGATTCTTTCAAAATCACAAATGTTTTTTATCGCCAGATTTTTTCAATCAATTTTTTACATCTAATTTCCTATGAGTATTTTTTTATTAAATTTTCCAATCAAATTGTTATAATCCAATTTTTTTCATCACATTTATTTAATCAAATTGATTTTGATCAATTTTTTAATCAAATGTTTTGTCGTTCAATTTTGTGTAATCAAATTTGTTTCCATCCAATTTTTCAATTCGCATTTCTTACTCTCCCATCGCCATTGAAGGCACTTACACGCTGTCCTTGAGGATATCCGAGTGAATTCTCGCGACCCCGTTGATGGCATGGCTGCCGACGATCGACAAGTGCGCCATATTGATTCTCTTCTCGCCGTCCTCCTCGACGAGAGACATTCGCCTCAGACGATCGAAATCCCCGGGAAATTTCGCCCCGACTTCTTGCATATGAAGGAAATTAATGTGATAAATGATTTGTAAGTGTCTGGGCAGGATGCTTTCGAGCAAGCTGGTTGGCCAGCGTTCCAGGGCCTCCGGAAGAACGGTGTGATTCGTGTACGCGCAGGTGCGAATCGTTATCTCCCAAGCCTGAAAAAGGTTACGAAGAAGTTGAGAAAAGGACCGACGACCCAAAATAAACACGGCCGCCCCTATAGGCGCAGGTTTTGCCCAGTTGCCCTGTGCCCTCGGGCAATGCTTCGAGGGCACAGGACAACTGGGGAAATCTCGCTATGCTTCGAGGGCACAGGGCAACCGGGGAAAACCCGCAATGCTCCGAGGACACAGGGCAACTGCGAAAAACCCGTAAACCTCCGAGGGCACAAGGCAACTGGGGAAAACCTGCAATGCTCCGAGGGCACAGGGAAACTGGGGAAAACCTGCAATGCTCCGACGGCACAAGGCAACTGGGGAAAACCCGCAATGCTCCGGGGGCACGGGGCAACTGGGGAAAACCCGCAATGCTCCGAGGGCACAGGGCAACTGGGGAAACCACGCAATGCTCCGAGGGCACAGGGCAACTGGGGAAAACCCGCAATGCTCCAAGGGCACAGGGCAACTGGGGAAAACCCGCAATTCTCCAAGGGCACAGGGCAACTGGGGAAATTCCGCAATGCTCCAAGGGCACAGGGCAACTGGGGAAAACCCGCAATTCTCCAAGGGCACAGGGCAACTGGGGAAATTCCGCAATGCTCCGAGGGCAAAGGGCAACTGGGGAAAACCCGCAATTCTCCAAGGGCACAGGGCAACTAGGGAAATCCCAAAATGCTCCGAGGGCACAGGGCAACTGGCTCGAGGGCACATGGCAACTGGGGAAAAACCGCAATGTTTCGAGGGCACAGGGCAACTGAGGAAAACCCGCGCCACTAGGGGCAGCGATGGTTATTTTGGGTCGGAGCATTGCCCGAGGGCACAGGGCAACTGGGAAAAACCCCGTGGAGCTTTTTCCTCCAACTCGTCGAAAAGTGGCAAATGTGGAAAAAGCTTTTTCGCACCTTGTCCCACGATAAACCCTCGACGTCCACGAGGATCCTCATCAGCTCGGGTATGGCGAGCGACGGATGAGTGTCGTTCAGCTGAATCGCCACTTTATCGGGGAAGGCGTCGAAGTCCATTCGGTGATGATCGCGCGAGCCGAATTTGCTCGATTTGTAACGTCTTATTATGTCCTGGAGTGTCGCCGCTACCATGAAGTACTCTTGCTTCAGACGCAACTCTTTGCCCTCGAAAAAGTTGTCGTTCGGATACAAAACCCGGCTGATGTTTTCCGCCAAGTTTCGATCGAACACGGCCTGGATATAGTCGCCGTCGTTGACTGAAAACATTGACAATGGATTTCTATCAAATTGAGACTTCGATATCATTTATTGAAAATAACCGTAAAAAATGATAATGATAATAATTATTATTATAAATAATAATGATCACAGTAAATAATCGTAAGAATTTCAATGATCATGATGAATAATCGTAACTTATAAAATAATTAATGATGAATACTCAATCGTCGATAATTGATCAATAATTAATAATAATAATCATAGTAAATAAGGAGAATAATAATGATAATCATCATCATCATCATCATGCATTATCATTATTTAACAAGTAATTGGTGATGCATACTCAATCATCAATGTATTATGACGAATTATTAATGAACATTAATGAACATAATGATAACTAACTATTTAATAAATAATTTATGATGAATATTCAATCGTCAACAATTGATAAATAATCAATAATAATAATCATGATTTAATTAATGATCGATTGTGAATACACAACCATTAATCATTGATAAACAATCAATAATAATGATTTTAAGGAAAGATCGTGATGAATAATCATTATTTAATGAATAATCGATGATAATGATCTTAACGTAAAATCATTATTCAACAAATGATTGATGACGAATACTCAATCATCAATAATTGATAAATAATCGATAGTAATGATCATAACGAATGATTATTTGAAAAGCCATTGATGATGAATACGCAATCATCAGTAATCGATGATGTATACTCAACCATAAATGTGTTATAATTAATTCTTAACGAATGATAATGATCATAATGAATATGAATTATTTAATAAATGATTGATGATGAATACGCAATCATGAATAATTGACAAATAATCAGTAATTATGATCATAATGAATAATCATATTTTAATAAACACCCGATGATGAATCCTCAATAATCAATTATTGATAAATAATCGATAAAAATAATCAAAATGAAGAATTATTATTTAATGAATAATCGATGATGAATACTCAATCATTAATTAAATAATTAATTGATAATAATTGATAATAATGATCATAATCAATGACAATAATTTAATAAAAAATAAACGTTGATTACTCCATCATAAGTAATTAATACTCAAACATTCATAAATAATAATAATCTTCGCACTCACAGAATTTGAGATCGAACTCGATCGGCGATTTGGCCGACCAGAGTCTCAGAGTGTTGACGACATTGTTCTTGTAGCCCGGAATCGGATTGTCATAGGGCATGGCAAAAACGACCTGAGGAAAACATCAAGCATTTGGATAAACTCGTAGCTGAGGAAATGTCACTCTTTAAAAAGATATATAATTTTTATCGATACGGGAAAAGAGTTGAAATAAATAACATTAATATCGCATCGACGGTGGGATATTATTTATTTTTCGATGTACCTGCGTGTTCACCCATTTCTTGCCTTCGGGCGTGTCAATGACGTGGCCGTAGAAATTTACGGGTAACATAAATTCGGGCCTCGCTTTTTCCCACGGATTGCCGTAACGGAGCCAGTCGTCGGGTTCCTCGGCTTGCTCGCCGTTCTTGATCTTTTGCGCGAATATGCCGTACTCGTAACGAATACCGTAGCCGTATGCGGCCAAGCCGAGGGTGGCCATGCTGTCGAGGAAACATGCGGCCAAACGGCCAAGTCCGCCGTTTCCGAGACCAGCGTCCTCCTCCAATTCCTCCAGCTCTTCAATGTCCAACCCCATCTGCGAACGGATCGATCGAACGATTTATCGATCGATCATGATAATCGAGGGACTCGTAAGCCCCACCAAAAAAATTCTTTCTCGTCTCCATTTATCATGGATCATGTTATTCCTCGTTTTTGGAATTTCTTTTTGCCCCACGAGCGCAATAATAAAGAAAATAAAGAAAAAATAATAAAGAAAATTAAAAATTAAAATATAATAAAGAAAAAAAAATTTAAATAAAGAAAAAATGGGGCCGGGTTGAAATTCCGAACGTTGAATAATCAAAACTCCGAAAATATACTACCCCGAAAGATCGAAACTCCGAAAGAATTTTACCCGAAAGACCGAAACTCTGAAAATCTGAACACCGTCAAAATAATTCGGCTATGGAAGTTTAAAAAGTTTCAAAACTTTCAATACATCGTCGAATTATTTCAGGAATTTTTTTTATTGAGAAGTGATTTTACGTCAATTTTGAAATTTGTCTAGACAATGTTATACGTTCTACATGGTTTACAGTCAACTGTGTAGACATTTGCTGACATAATCTTGACGAACCTTGTAATTTCGGAACATTAAAATTAGGAATTTTAAACCGTCGGCGCATTGAAAGTTCGGAATTTCAACCCGGCCCTCATGTCAAGATCATGCCAGCGAAAGTCTACACGGTTGACTGTCAATTATGTAGAACGTATAACATTGCCTAGACAAATTTCAAAATTAACGCAAAATCACTTCTTAATAAAAAAAATTCTTGCAATAATTCGTCGATTTATTGAATATTTTGAAACTTTTAAAACTTCCGTAGCTGAATTATTTTGACGGTGTTCAGATTTTCGGAGTTTTGAGCGTTTTGACCATTCAAAGTTCGGAGTTTCAACGCGGCCCCATCTTGAATTACGGAACATTCAAAGTTCGGAATTTCAAGCCGGCGTTACAATGAATGCTAATTCATGTTTTATTATTATCGATAGGATCTGAAGTTGTCGAAAATTTGGATCAGGAGTGTAAAATATTTTATACAGTTGATAGATGTTTTTTAACTTTTAAAATTATTTGATAGTTTTAATTACCTGGTACATAGCCTCGTCGCAGGCTCCCTGGATTCCCAGATTGATCATCGTGTTCTGGAGGGACCTGCCCATGTAATACTCCAAAGAGAGATAGTAGACCCTCTGCAAAGAATTTTCTTTTACATTAATATTGTCTCTTGAGCATCATCTGTGCGACGAGAAATTGTCGGTTTCAACATGAATTCTAACGAAGGCAAATTTGTTAAATTATTTTCGTACAATTCTTGTTTGTTTTTGTATCGATGAATTAAGTTATTTTGACAATACGGGGATTAAGATAATAATTATGACCTAAGATATTAATAATGTTATTGTGCAGGGGCCGTAATATTTTTATTATTATCAATAATAAAAAAGTAAAAAAGAATAAAACAACAATATTATTGTTATGTTTTATTATTTTATTATTATCAGTAGTAGTATTTATTATTTCAGGTATATCCTTTCAGGGTGTTTACACATAGAAGATCCCCCCCCCCCTACATACACGTACCCCCTTACAAAATTTTCTTATTCCGAACTCATATCCTATTGTCGTTTTGCCTTACTTTTATTTTTCGATAAAACTTTATATCCGAGGGTCATTTTGTAGCTGGTATCATACTGAATCTAATGGACTTTGGTTTTTTCGTGTCAGACAAGCCGTTGCCCAGTTGTGATGGAGCTACCTAGCCCACTTATTTTTCAGGCGTTACGTTAAATTTTTATCACGTTTAATATAATTACGTTTTATATTCAACGTAAATTATGTAAAATACGCCTCGTATTACGTTAAATTACGAGGCGTTACGTTTTTATACTTAAAAATGAATAAAAATGAATTACATTTTTTTTAAAATGTATTTCAAGACTTTATTTATCAAGCCCAACAACTTTTATATTCATATCTTTTATAAAATCTTCAAAAAAAATCGCGAAAATAGCCTTTTTTTCGTGGCTCCAAAGTGGACTGGCCCCTTAAAATCTATGAAATATGGTCGTGGGGTGCAAACCACTCCAGTGTGCCGAATAAGGGTTAAATAGTTCGCCATTTTCAGGATAAAAGGAGGACTAGAAAACTTAAAAACAGCATTTTAAGGAGGGAAGAGGAAAAAATCGGAAAATCGACGTATAATGACAAGTATAAATATATTATAGAAACGAGCGAGATGCCCGTGAAGAAAGGGAGTATGTGACAATAATGCGGAGTGTAGGAATGTAGGGTGTACATAATAAGTGACAAGTTTGTATGTGAAATATTAATGTTTTGTAAAAAGCTTTGCAAAAAAGTTGTGCAAATAAAACTCGATACTACTAGTTTGCCATTCCCTTCCATATATTTTATTATTATTATTAATATATATATAACAATTTGAGTTATAATATATAATAATTATTTAACGCGCTGTCGTTATTATTATTATCGGTGAGAAATTGCTCAAAATATCGAGGAACATCCGTAATTCGACCTGACGTTCCATGCCAAACATTTCCTTTTTTTTCTTCTCTCACAAATAGCTCCCACGAAATAATTCGACGATCGTTACGTAAAGTCCACGTTCTCGACTTCCGTCCGCATTTTCGTGGGTTATTAGCCCCGTCTCCCTCGCGCCCCCGCTGATGAAAATTGTCAACAGGTCTGCAATGCTTTTTTTTTAACACCCGACTTTCTCACGTGTCAAAAACACATCTTGGCTCGAAGTTCCTCCGATTTTTCGTTAACCTCGTGGCACAAAGACAACGGATTTACGAAATAACGATACGTCGTCGGATTTTTAAGTTCCGCGTGTCCGAGCCAATTTTCCACAAAAACGTTGGCAAGCGACTTTGGAAATTCTTAATGTTGCGTCTGTGAAACGAGACGAGCAAATTCGTGGCGTGGCAAATTGTTCGTTTCGTCATTTGCAAAAGGTTTCGCAATGTGCAGAAGAAAATTACGAAGAATTGGGAAAATTGACAGTAGCGGTGAAGGGACGAGGTAGATGACCTCGACAAGGGAATGTTTTTTATATTATTAACGCAGACGGAATGGGAGAAAAATAATTGCAGTTAATGAACAAAATAAGAGGGAGAGGAAGAGGGAGACTGATTGATTTTTTTGATTATTTATTGAATCGCTTTGATGAACAAACATGAGTGATAAAAATTAATTTAACCATCAAGGATATACGATGCATATTTTTTTTTAATTCATTAGAAAAATAATGAAATACAAAAATTAGGTAACTTTGCAAATTGAACAATAATGCGAAAATCATTTTCAGAAGATAAAGTAAACGATAAAGTAAAATAATTTAGAAAATCAACAATATATGATGCACAAACAATTTTGAAAATTTTAAGAATTGCTTATTCATTAGAAAAATAATTAAAAGCAAAAATAAAATAATCGTGAAAATTGACCAAAAAAGTAAAATACATTTTCAGAGGATGAAGTAAACTAATATAAAATACACTGAGAGAAATAGGGAGAGGAAGAAAAAGATACATATAAAGATGTATATAAATAATATAAAATGACGTCGAAATTTGCACCGTTAGAATGCAATGAAAATTAATCATTTTTAATCGCTCAATTTGGCCAATTTATGCTCTGAAAAATCTCTCAAACGTTTTCACGTCTTTTTATTAAAGATTGATGACTTCCATTCGCAAAAAAAGGCTTTGAATAATGACCAAGATACAGAAATAAAAAAAAAAGATGCCAAAAAATTGTCGCATTTCAACGATGCAAACTTAACGTCATTATACATAAAGATATTAATAAAGATATACAGGGTGTCCCCCTTATCCCTGCCACCCGAAATAACTCGGTAATTATCGACGTCACAAAAAAAATGTTCCAGACAAAAGTCGTACGGCGTGAAGGGGACCATCAAATGCGACCAATTTTTTTATTTCGGTCGAGGCGTTGTCGCACTGTGAAGGTCACCTCCACTCTTCTAAATGGAATGTTACATTTTTGTTCAACCATCTTGTGGATCACCTCAAGCCGCATAAAAATCATTAGGGGGTCAAAGTCGTTCAAGGTCATTCAAGCTCAGTATCGATAAAAATCGGATCGATACGAAAAATATTTTCAAATTTATATTTTATTTCAATAGATGTTCAAAACGACCTCTACCGGCCTCGAAACATTTTTGCAGTCCGACAGTCAGACACTGTTTCGATCGTAGAATGCTTTCCGGAGTGATGCTGTTACACGCAATGATGATGCATTCTCGCATGGCTCTCCAGTGTTGTAGGCATATCTTGATAAACTTTATCCTCCAACGTCCCCCATAAAGAAAAATCGAGGGGAGTTATGTCCGGTGATCGAGCAGGCCAGCTCATTCATGATCCTCGGCTAATCACTACCAAATATCACTACCAAATCGGGTCACGGCGGATCACTACCAAACATCTGGTAGTGATCCGAGATATTTAGATTTGTATTTCATTTTGGTAGGTGTTCGATACTAACCTTGAATGACCTTGAACGACTTTGACCCCGTAATGTTTTTATGCGGCTTGAGGTGCTCCACAAGATGGTTAAAAAAATGTACCGTTCCATTTAAGGGGAGATATACACCTAAATGATCGAGGTCGAGGATTCAGAAGCTATGAACATTCCGTCGACCGTAGAAGAACTACACTATGGGCCTGGTATCGATGATTCCATGCAAGTTGACAAATTTCATGATTTATTTATTCCCAAATTTTCAACCGCGTTTTTCTCAAAACCACGTTTTTCAAATCGGTACCCAAAATTTCTGTGGTTATTCTATACGCCATTATCTAGAACGTGTCATAGGATTTTTTTTTCGTCACTTAGTTTTTGTTTTATAGGCAAAATGATAACTAATTTTTGGCCCAAAAATCACTATTTATGTTCAAACGTCCGCCATTTTGTCATAAATCGATATTTTCAAAATCGGCTATGACAAGTACTAGATTATAGTATCTAATTTAATAATCTTTTTGTTTTTTTTTTTTCAGATGATTTTTGAAAAAACGCCAGTAGGTACCGTATGAGCAGATTTTTTTACGACGCTCCAAGGATCATTGAATATCCTTGTATATTTTAGATATTTTGAAATAAAGAAAATTAAACATATTTTCGAATGTATATACTCTTAGATAATTAAAACCCCGATCCGAAATTTCAAATAGTTTTCCTTGAAAAAAATTCACAAAAATGACCTTTCTCCGGCTCCTAGGTGTAAATCTTCCCTTAAAGCCTTAGGCCACTCAAGAGGCCGAAAAATAGGCTTTTTGGGGATTTTTTTCAAAAAAACTACAACATAAATCGAGATTACCAAAGAAAAGGGTGCTTATCATACATATCAGTGACTGTATACAATAATTTTGTTGAAGCGATTAATTTCAAAATGGTGGCTGTGCAGCGTTTATCTTAAAACTGCACAATTATCTGTCGATTTTTTAGGCAAGTTTTTGGAAAGTGAAAAATTTGCGTAAAAATTCGTCAGATAATTGCTAATAACAAATGAACTATGCAATATAAAAAAAAATCCTACGTACTTCCATGGACAATGTATTTTTCAAGATTTATTCAACATTTCAAGTGAATCGGTTGAAAATTGTCTGAATTATGTTGCCGGCCAACTTAAGGCGTTACCCCCACTTGTAGCGCAAAAAAAAGGCCTTTTTCATGAATTTTTTTAAAGAAAACTACAAAACTTTTTTAATCGATCAATATACCATCTTAAAGAACACATCTTGAAGAACTTTCAGTAATTATTTAATTGAAAAATATTACATTGTTTAGTGGCAAATGGCCGTCAATGAAATAATGTTTTTATATACACGGTTTGCGGTGACCAACATTGCGGCGAAGTGGATCATCCGAAAAAAAAATGCGGGTGGATTTAGTCGAATATAAGTATAAACTAGTCTTTAATCGAAGGATTTTAAAAAATATTCATTTTTCACAAAATGGCGAACAGTTAAAGTTAATGGTTCGATTTTAACGAAAAAAACGGCCGTTTTTTGGCTATAATACGGCCATTTTTTTCGAAAAAAAAATCGAACGATTAAAGACTACATTTTAATGTATTAAACAAGCCTGCAAAATGTCAAAAAGATCGGTTCATTAGTGTTCGAGTAATCTTGGTCACCGACTTCAGAAATGCCATTTCGAGAAAAACGCGTTTAAGGGAGGATTATCTTTTTTTTCGCAAAATTTACCGCTTTTTGGGAATTTTTTTGTGAAGAAAGTATACAACGGAAAACTTGTGAAACTTGGCATATAGTTTTATTGATCTGTTTACTACATACAAAAAAATTTTTAAACAATTTCATAAAAAAATCCGCCTCCCACCCCCCTCGACGCGCGATGGTCCTTTTTTGATGGTGTGCACGATTTCTCAAAAACTATTCAACCGATTGCCTTCAAATTTGGACAGAATGCTCAGCTGACATCCTTTTATCGTTTGATGAAGCAAAAAAGCAATACGTTTAATACTTTTTTATTTATAACAAAAAATCGATCAATTTTTTTCGAAAAATCGATACTTCAAGTTCAAAATGTCACCAAATCGTCAATTTTTTTTCCCCTTCATCGAACGATAGCTATATGTGTCTAAAGTAAAATGCTTTTTGGGTTTTTGTTGCAGGATGAACGTGAAGGCTGTAATCGTGCACACCATCAAAAAAGGACCATCGCGCGTCGAGGGGGGTGGGAGGCGGATTTTTTTATGAAATTGTTTAAAAATTTTTTTGTATGTAGTAAACAGATCAATAAAACTATATGCCAAGTTTCACAAGTTTTCCGTTGTATACTGTCTTCACAAAAAAATTCCCAAAAAGCGGTAAATTTTGCGAAAAAAAAAGACAATCCCCCCTCGAAGTTTCTCTTTCAACGCTCATATCTCAGTCAATTTTGTTCTGATCGACTTGAAATTTTCAGGACATATTCTCAGATACTTATACTTCAAAAAAATGCAATAAAAAAATCGATTTTTTCAAAATCGCAAGTGGGGGTAACCCCTTAAAAAATGAAGTTTTGAGATAAACGCTGCACAGCCGCCATTTTGAAATGAATCGCTTCAAAAACATTATTGTACACAGTCACTGATACATATGATAAACACCCTTTTTTGTAATCCCGATTTATTTCGTAGTTTGTCTGAAAAAAATCGCCAAAAAGCCTATTTTTTCGGCCTCTAGAGTGGCCTAACCCCTTAAAAAAGTGGCGGTGACCTTCACTGTGCGTCATCGCCTCCACCGAAATAAAAAAAAAATCGTCGCATGTGGTGGCCCCCTTCGCACCGTACAACTTTTGTCTGGAACATTTTTTTGCGACGTCGATAATTACCGAGTTATTTCGGGTGGCAGAGATAAGAGGGACACCCTGTATATATATATATATATATATATATATATATATATATATATATATAAAGAGGGGGGAGATAAAATGACAGATGTCGACACGCCACTGCTCATCGTTTTCGAAGGGGCCATCGAGCTCGAAATATCTCTCAAGTGATCGCGAACATTGTATCCCAGACGTTGCGATCCCATCGGACGAGATTGACTAAACTCGTCCAAAAATTCAGTCTCCCAGTGAGAAATATATCCTAACAGTATACATAATGATCTCCCGTAATGGACTACAACGAGTATACACGAATTGTTCGAGTTGCTCTTGAAATAGACTCGTTACGTTTCTTACATCGACTTTTTCACTTCGAGCTCTCTTTCTCTCTCCCTCTTTCTCGCGCACACGGTAGTGTGTATGGAAGCAATCCAAGGCGCAAGGAGTAAAGTACAAGCCTGTATTTTCTTCTCTCACGTTGCGTCATTGTTGTGGCTGTCGAATTCGAGAGACGAAACGCTCGAGAAATCTTTAGTAACGACTGTGATAAATCAGTCACTGATAATGGAGTTAAAATAGAATAACGGCGATCTTCAACCTCGACTTAACGTTCGAGGGATCGAATGAATGAGCCAATGATTCGTGCTTTATTTATATATTGTTTATCGTACTTGTTTTCATTGAGAGTGCATATACAGGGTGTCCTGTTACGAATAGATAATCCTGCCACTGTCGATAGGTCAGATCACGTCCTACTATATGCTGGAATTTCAGTTTAGTCCAAGTGTCCAGTTCACAAAAAAACGTGATTTCGAAAAAAAAAAATCCGTTTAATTCGGCACAAATTAAAATTAAACCGTTTCAGGCCTGGCGAAGCTGAATTGGAAATCACAAAA
>OY723390.1:45508435-45543435 GCA_963210295.1 Ophion ellenae
AACCATAAAAAAATAAATGTGATATATATTTAAAAGATATATATATATATATATATATATATATATATATATATATATATATATATATATATATATATATATATATATATATATATATATATATATATATATATATATATATATATATATATATATATATATATATATATATATATATATATATATATATATATATATACACACATATATATATATATATATATATATATATATATACACATATATATACTTATATTTATATTTATATACGTGTGTATATATATTGTTCTAACCATTGTTAAAAATATTTACGTTTAACAAACTCTTCCATAAAATTATCCTGCACCATATACTATTTATATTGATAGGTTGGTTCATAATATCAATAATCTTTATTATCATTATTATTAATATTTCAAATAAAATAAAAGTTAATAACGAATTATAGAAATTTTTATATTTTTTTTTATGGCATGAAATATTACGATAATTAAAAAAAATGTTATGCATGAGGTATTCCACGTGAATCCGGTGGACTTTTTCCCTGACCCCCGCCCATTCGATTTTTTAAAATCTAATCTCATTGACTCTATAGACGCCCTGATTTTTTTTACATTTTTCAACCCTTAGTAAAAAAAAAATTCTCCGAAAAAAACGCCCCGATTTAAAAGACCGAAAATATTCCCATTAATGCATGATTATATGTAAAAAAAATTCAAGCTATCACCCGCAGTGGAAGTATGCTTTTTTCTGTGCTTTCTGAGCGATTAACGTTAAAAATAATCCGAAAAATTCCAGAACCGCTTACTTCGGGCGGATACTTAAATATTTTGATAACCACAATACATTTTTTTGACCTTTTTTTAATAATCAAATCACAATCATGGACCTTGAACAGTTAGCAGTCAATTTTTTGAATTTTAACGTTAATTGCTCAGAAAGCACAGAAAAAATCATACTCCCACTGCGGGTGATAGCTTAAAATTTTTTATATATAATCACGCATTTTTTTAGATTTTTTCTGATTTCTCAATCGGGGCGTTTTTTTTCGGAGAATTTTTTTTTTTACTAAGGGTTGTCTTGAAAAACGTAATAAAAATTCAGGGTGCTTTTTAGAGGCAATGGAATCAGATTTTAAAAAATTAATCGAATTGGATTACGGATTACGAAATGGAACACGGATTCACGTGGAATACCTCATATATATTTTATAATATAAAATTTTTTATTTTATTTTATGAAAAATTAAAACATAACATTTTTATGACTCGTTATATTTTGTTTTCTGAAATGTAACAACATAAACTTTTTATAAATTATGATATTTCATTTGAAAAAAAAAAAAATATATATATATATATATATATACATATATATATTTTTCAAATGAAATATCATAATTTATAAAAAGTTTATGTTGTTACTTTATATATATATATATATATATATATATATATATATATATATATATATATATATATATATATATTTGTTTCCAAATTAAATAGAATTTATAAAAAGATTAATTGCTACTTTTCATAAAATAAAATATAATAATAATTTCTGTTTCAAAACAAAAATTTCACACACCAAACGAACAAGCAAAATAATAATGTACGTTCAAAAAACTTAAAAAAATGCACGTTTATAAATAAAAAATAAATGTGTGATAAATTTTAATAGTGCATATATATATATATATATATATATATATATATATATATATGTATGTATGTATATAAACGAATAAATGTTGAGGTCACGCCCAAGCTACTTACTTTGGCCCCGGTCTTCATAACAATTGAGAAATTGTTTTCGATGGAGGCAGCATGACGATCGGTTGGCCGTATCCTGTGTGATAAACCGAGACTCGTCGAGCCGACGAGAGGAACGAACTCTCAACGGCCATTAATCTCTAAAAGAAAAAACTCGTCACGTCAAACCCAAACAACCTGTCACTCGCTTGCCACGTTTCGTTTTTCTTCTTGTTTTATTTATAAATTAATCGTGCGGATGCAGATGCGATAATGAAAACGTCAATAAGCGGATACGCGTAAGTATTACAATTCACATTCTCATAACACGTTTTTTTTTGCCATCGTCTCGATAAAAACACGTGGTTCGATAATAATTAATATAGATATAGATTATCGTGATGTATTATATATATATATATATATATATATATATATATATAAAGTTGCATCTTCATCAAAAAGCCGTTCCAACATGTCTCATTGCCAAACATTTGCCATTGAGGCGGATTCCTCCCTTCCCCCCGCCTCCTCGGCCCTTTTTCGATTTTTCTTCCCTCTCTCCCTCGCTTTATTTACTTTTCCTCCCTCCTCCTCTTTAATATCATTCAGATGTCTGTTTTACAATACATTACGTCTATAATTACAATAATATAATAGTAGAGATGATATTTCGCAATTTTCTCAACATCATTAAGAGTCCGATAATATTCGTCCGTAAATTCGCCTTCGTTTAATTTTCACTTTTACGTTCCTTCGTTCAAAGCTTTTCTACTTCCGCCTCTCTTACTCGCAGTTAATATCTTTATAATCTCGTCAACGAAAAAAAAAAACAAAAAAAAACGATAATTAAGAAAGAAAAAAAATCACGCCGACGTTTTTCCTCGCGTTAATCAATGTCTTAAAAAACTAAGATAAAAAAGAAACAATATCGTCAAGCGCATTAATCGGATGGTATTATCTATATATATATATATAGGTTCTCTTACGGCTCAACACAGCACATATATGTATGTAATGTTTATGCTCTTCGCGCCACGCTCAAGCCCTTCTCCGCCCTTCGAATTATTCTCCTCTTCTCCCTTCGCCCTTGTTTCGCTCCTTCGATGTTTCGTTTTTTTCACCCCAAAGTTTTTTCTCACTTTATTTTGTCCGCGGTTGCGTGCGCACAGCGATATAACGAAAGCTCCGCCCGCGCTGCATAGAAAAAAACGTGTGAATTCCCCCTCGGCCCTTGCGACGCTCCAAAGCCCTTTTTTTTTTCGATTAATATTTCTCGCTCTCTTCGATATACGACGTGTGACAATGCGATTCGAGTGACCGTAATTGTGATACTTGATGGATATTTCGGCTTCGAATGTTTCTTTTTTTCTGCCTCGTATTTTTGCTCTCGTGTACTTTGTCGCCCTTTGAAATTTCATCTCTCGAAGGGCTCGACGTATGACGGAGGGGGGGGGGGGGGAGAGGAGGAGTGACAGATGTGGAATCTCGTGGGCAGCTCTTTAAAAATCTTCCTTTTTTGTTGTATTTTTCGTCGTTTTTCACGTCAACCTTAAGGAGCTAACGAGGGGGAGAAAAAAAAATTGAAAAGTGCTACCCCGGAGTCTCCCTCATTGCAATGTAATTATTACACATTTGTAATACCGAACAATTAATCGATCTCTAAAAATTATGGTTTTGTTTTATTACGTTGCTGCTCCTTTTCTTCGTTTTTTTTTTTTTCGTTTTCTCGCGGGAGCCTATTCGGGATTATATTATGTCTGAATGATGCCGAACGCCTGTCTCGTGATGT
This sequence comes from Ophion ellenae, assembly GCA_963210295.1. Lineage (NCBI taxonomy): Eukaryota > Metazoa > Arthropoda > Insecta > Hymenoptera > Ichneumonidae > Ophion > Ophion ellenae. The sequence continues at coordinate 45,511,982 of OY723390.1, forward strand.
TTCTGATGTTGCTCGTTTCATCCGTCCAGCCGAGCCTTTTCTTCCCCTCGATTGTCAGTCTCGGTCGGAAAAATGGTCGGGGTTCCTGGTTTTTGTTTTAATCGACTTTGGAACTCCTCGCCTCCTTTTACCCGCTGTTTTTTTGTTCATGCGATCGTACAGCGATTCTCTCCTGGCGTACGATCTTTATCGCTCGTCTGCTCTGCGTTTGCATCGTTAAAATCGATCCTATCTCCCTATCTCTCTTTTTCTCTCTCTTGTTCTCTCTCTCTCTCTCTCTCTCTCTATTCAATTACAATTGAAAAATTGTCACTGAATTTTCATTCTTCCTTACTCCTCCTTCGTGGGTTCGGCCTTCTTGCCGAGAGGAATGGCCGCCTTGACTCTGAAAGAGGAAAGACGACAATTACTCGGACGGTGTACTCGAAGGACGGTGGAATTAATTTGGGAATGCAGCAGAGTTGCAAGGAAGAACACTGAAATCTTTCGATCATTTTCCTAGGCTTTGTTTTATCGTCATGGAATTGACGTGGATTTTTTTTTAGATTTTTAGGCACTTCTAGTGGTTTTTTTTTCGTATTCTTAGGCAAATTTAGTGATTTTTCAAATCTTCAAGCTATTGTACTAGGTTTCTTTTTATTTTTCAGGCGATTCTAGTGCTTTTTTTACATTTACGACTAATTCTAGTGGTTTTTGTTTCTTGGGAAATTTTAGTTGTTTTTTAAATCTTCAAGCGATCGTACTGGTTTTTTTTCAGGCGATTCTAGTGCTTTTTTACATTTACGGCTAGTTCTGGTGCCTTTTCAAATGTTCAGGCAATTCTAGTAATCTTAGCTATTTTCAGACAATGCTAGTGCTGTTAAAAATGTTCGGAAAATTATAGTGTTCTTTCAGGCAATTCTAGTGATTTTTACATTTATCAGGAAATTCTAATACTCTTTAAAAAAATGTACGCAATTCTAGGGCTTAACCTTTTTTTCATTAATATCTAGTGTTTTTTAATTTCTTTTCAGGCAATTCTAGTGCTTTTTAAAATCGTTCAGGCAATTCTAGTGCTTTTTGAAATCTGTCAGGCAATTCTAGTGCTTTTTTAAAACTTCCGGGCATTTCCAGTGCTTTTTGAAATCTTTCAGGCAATTCTAGTGCTTTTCCAAAGCTTCCAGACAATTCTCGTGCTCCTTCAAATCTTTTAGCAATTCTTGTGGTTTTCGAGAATTTAAAAATGTACGCAATTTTAGGGCTCAAATTTTTTCATACATATCTAGTGTTTTTGAATTTATTTTCACGAAATTCTAGTGCTTTTTGAAATTTTTCAGGCAATTATAGTGCTTCTCAAAATCTTTCAGGCAATTCCAGTGCTTTTTGAAATCCTTCAGGCAATTCCAATGCTTTTTGAACTCTTTTAGGCAATTCTAGTGCTTTTTGAAATCTTTCGGGCAATTCTAGCACTTTTTCAAAGCTTCCAGGTAATTCTAGTGCTTTTTTTAATCTTTCAGGTAATTCTAGTGCTTTTTTAAATCTTTCAGGCAATTGTAGTGCTTTTTTTTAATCTTTCAGGCAAATGTAGTGCTTTTTTAAAATATTTCAGGCAATTCTAGTGCTTTTTCAAATCTTTCAGGCAATTCTCGTGCTTTTTTACATCTTTCAAGCAATTCTTGTGCTTATTGAAATTGTCGTACAGTTTTATTAGGCAATTCTATTGCTTTTTACACTTTTAATGAAATTGTCATAAATTTTCATTCAATTTTACGGCTATCCTAACCCCGTTTCGAATTCATTCCCCTGCAATTCTAGTACACCACTCGGATTCCCTCAAAATTTCGAAAAAAAACCCTAGGCCCGTGTCAAAATCTCACGAAATATCGCCAGAATTACATTGAAATTTCACCAATGTGTACTCGAGTAGTGTTAATTATTTTTCCCATCACTAGATATGCATAAAAAATCATGTAAAAATCGACTGAACTTGCAGTAAACTTGAAATAAAATGCACTCAAACTGCATCAACATTCCCAAAAGTACGCGAGTCTTGGTACAAAAATGCAAAATGCACTAAAATTGATGTCAATTTTTCTCCCGAGCAGTGGAAATTCCGTACGAATAATAAGATCATTAAGTCGGGGGACTCGTTCGAGGAACTTACTTGGCTGTGAGCTCGTTGATCTTTCCGCGCACTAGGGCAACGTTCTGGTCGATCTGCGCCATGTTCGTCTCGTAGACTTTCGGAAGTGTGAAGAGCGCGACCACTCCTGCAATTGCAATTTTTTATTAGCAAATTACAATTTTTATTAGCAAATTACAATTTTTTATTAGCAAATTACAATTTTTATTAGCAAATTACAATTTTTATTAGCAAATTACAATTTTTATTAGCAAATTACAATTTTTATTAGCAAATTACAATTTTTTTTAGCAAAAGACGATTTTTTTTTAGCGAATTACAATTTTTTTTTAGCAAATTACAATTTTTATTAGCAAATTACAATTTTTATTAGCAAAAGACGATTTTTTTCTAGCGAATTACAATTTTTGTTAGCAAATTAAAATTTTTTATTAGCAAGTTACAATTTTTATTAGCAAACTACAATTTTTTTTAGCAAATGACGATTCTTTTATTGGAAAATTACAATTTTTTATTAGCAAAAAAAAAACGATTTCACCAGCCCATTTTCCAAACGACGTCGAGGAAAGAATCGCAAATTGCCATACGACAAAGCCACGTGTGACTCACCAATGATTATGAGGGTCATTCCGTTGAACCAAGAACCGAGATAAGTCAAGCACCACAGGCAAACGCCGAATTTGAACGAATCGATGAAGTCCTCGACGAGGAAGAGTCGACGTAATTCGGCGACGGTCGCGTTGGCGTGCGCGACGGCGACGTCGGCAACCTCGTGCACCTTCTCAGCCGGGAGCGTCAAGTCTACCTCGAGAATGTCTCTGAAAAACAAAAATCGCCGATTAATTAATTTGCATATATTATCGCGAGAAAAAAATGCATATCTGCGAAATTTGGTAAGTATCATTCCTAATTATTACAAATATATATATACAATTCTATAAATAATTATTTTATAAATTATGAATTGTTGTCAAAATAAATATATATTCAGGACGACAATCATAAAAAGAAAAATACCGCGTATTTCTTTGACGAGCAGTATTTGCCAGAAAAATTGAGCATTTTAGAAAATATCGAAATTCAATTTTGAACACAGCGGAATGAAGATAATCAAAATCCGAATACGAAGCACTCCTGGAGCACTTTTTTGCATCGCGTTCTTGAAAAGAAAATTATCAAAGATGCATTTTGAAGTGGATGAATGGAACATAATTCTGTAAAAAATGTTTTTTTAGGAGTGTTCCTTATCTGCGATTTTATTGTCTTCATAAATTCGTATATTTGTTTGGTAAGTATCATTTCTAATGATAAAAAATATATATAATCCTATAAAGATTTTTTTTATAAATTATAAATTATTATAAATACCAGTATATAGGGTGTTTTGCATATGGAGGGACACAATTTTTTGGGGTTTCGGGGGGGATCATTTGGTACTTTTTTTCACCCTTAGACCCTATGTCCTAAGTGTCACGGTAATTAAGACATGATTTTTTTTCGTTTTTTTTAATTACCCGAAATTTTGCGCTTTAAATCGTCATAACTTTTTGTTGGTAGTTGTAATAGCACCACATAACTTTTGTTGTATTCTGCAACGTATGTTTATTAGAAATAAATGATTATTTGATACATTTGATTTCAAGAAAATGACCCATGATCTTCCAAAATCTTAAAAATGCGTAAATGTATGAAAAATTTTAACTTCTCAATTAATTGCAAAAAAACTTAAAGCTTTTTTGAACTTAGCTTTGTTTTAAAAGGTTCTCCAGTTTGTATCCTTTCTTGTGTGGTCAAAATAAAGAGAATACGTTTTTTTAATAATGAATTTAGGAGTTGAAATTTTTCATACATTTACACATTTTTAAGACCGAAAGCTCCAGAGTCAATTTCTTGAAACCAATTGTATCAAATAACGACTTATTTATAATAAACATACATTACAGAACACAACAAAAATTATTTCGTGCTATTGCAACAACAAATAAAAAAGTTATGACGATTTAAAGGCGAAATTACGGGTATTTAAAAAAAAATGAAAAAAATATCATATCTCAATTACCGTGACACTTAGGGCATAGGGTCTAAGGGTGGAAAATGAGCAAATGACCTCCCAATCCCCCCCCCCCCAAAAAGTGTCCATGCGCCAAACACCCTGTGTATTTATGATAGTTTTCCAACGCTTCTTTGAATACAGTTTTTAAAATAGTTTTTCCACGCCTCTTTGAAAAAAAAATACAGCGAATCTTTTTGACTAGTGATATTAGCCAGAAAAAATTGAGCATTCTAGAAAAAAATTGAAATTCGTTTTTGAGTACAACAGAATGAAGATAATTAAAATCCGAATACGAAATACTTCTGGAGAACTTTTTTGCATCCCGTCGTCGAGAAAAAAATTGTCAAATATGCATTTTGAAATGGCTGAATGGAATTTAATTCAATTTTTTAAAAACACTTTTTTAATGACTGTTTCTTATTCGGAACTTTATTATCTTGTTTCTGCTGAACTCGGAATAGAATTTTGATTTTTTTGTTCTCAAAATGCTAAATTTTTATCTCATTTCCGGCGAATGAATTTTTCCCTGGCCACGAAAGATAAAAAATTTCGTATCTGATGGAACTTTTAATCTGTCGATAGAAATTTTTATCTTCCCGATCGCGTTCAAAGATCCAATTTTCGAGCGCCGACTATTGATCAATAATTCGTGTAATAATTAATTAATTCGTGTAATAATTAATTAATTCGTGTAATAATTAATTAATTCGTGTAATAATTAATTAATAATTCGTCTTTTCTGCCTTATTTGCAGGGGAAAAAAATTCCGTAAATTCCACGGCCAATTATAGTAATAATGACAATACGTACTTGAATGGATGTCCGTCCGACGTTTTTTGGACGGCCTGCACGAAGGTTTTGTAGACGCGGAAGCCCACGGTGCCACATAGCGTGAGAAGCGAAAGATACGCGAATACGCTGATCAGACTGAAATAGGCCAGCGACAGGAGTACCCCGAGTATCGCGCCAAACACGATTCCAGTCTTTTCCGGTTGACGCCAGTAGATCAGGGCGGCCACTGCAATTCAACGATTTTCTCGTTAGCATTATTCGAGGGAAAACAAAAATTACGCGAGAGAAAAATACAAATAAATCGCAAACGACGAATTATTGTTGACTGATTTCAAAAAATGAAGAAAGACAGATACGTAAACAGATAAGTAAAAAGATACCAGAAAACTGGAAACGAGAGAAAAAAATTAAAACACGATTTTCAATAAAATTATACGTTGTATTCATTTTTACATTGATAATAAAATTATATACGAATTTAATACAATTTTAATATAATACAAATTTTCAATATTTTCATATTCTTTCAAATTTATTTGTTTCAAATTCCATTTTTTTTTCTTTCAATTATCGTTTCAATTTATATGAAAATTTAATACAATTTCAATATAATACAAATTTTTTATATTTGCATATATTTGTTAAATTTATTTATTTCAAATTCCAATTTTTTTTCTTTAGTTCTTGATACATTTTGTATATTTAATAAAACGATACATTTCATTAAAAATTAAAAATCGCTTCTTAATAACGATCTTGAATTAAACCGCAATTTTTATTCCAACACTATATGCGTCCTACCCTAAGTACGAGCATTATCAACATAAAAATAATTATCATTATTATTATCATCATTATGATTATTTTTTTTTATACGAATTAATAATAAAATACGTTTAATAATAAAATAATACGAATTAATAATAAAATACGTTTAATAATAAATTAATACGAATTACTAATAAAATACGTTTCTCTCCATCATTTCCCTATGGAATTTTGCAGCTATCGACATTCCAATACGATACCATCACGAATCATTTCCAGGCGTTTTTTTTTTCATTCAACAAATCGCTATTTCGATTCATCGATCTTTCCTCGCAATCCGTTACTCAACTACCCCGCCCCTCCTCTACCTAGCATATCCGGGACTGTCCGGTCTCCCAAAAGGGTCGTGTCGTTCGTCCAAATTTGCAAAAGTTGCCACCGCGAGGCCTCGCGCGTGTACGTGCACGCATTGATATTCCGTTTAAATGTGCGGAAACGCTGCATTTTTACACGTACGCTAGCCGGATGGTCGAGGGCACGAGGTGCAATTTGCGAGGAAGCATAACGGGCAAACTTTTGATTGAGAAAAAAAATAATATATATATATAGAGGAGAAATAAATGATAACGAGGCATTTTTTAAACAGATTTACGAAAAACAAGCGGAGGGTGAGCAAGAATGGAGAAAATTACGAAAAAAAATAGGAAGAAATTTTTTGAAACTGTGAAAAAAGCTGAAAATCGGAAATGAGATGAAAAAAAACTACAGAAAATAAGAATTACTAAAATTACAGAATAAATTAAGTAAGCAATATTTTAGAAATAGTACAAAAATACCAGACAATCGGAAACACGATATATAAAAAATAAAAACACGATATATATATATATATATATATATCGTGTTTTTATTTTTCTCTGATTTCCGATTATCTGTCCGTATATATATATATATATATATATATACACACACACACACACACACACATATAGGGCGTTAAGAAGGTCGATGCAAAGCCTTAAGGGAGTGATAGGTCACCTCGTTAGGAACAAATCTAACCTAGGTTACCTTAGTCCAAAGTCTAAAGATTTCGAATTACCATGGTAAGTATGATTCTTATACACACATACATATATATATATATATATGCACATCGCATTTTCAAATTTTGATGAGATTGTCGTACATTGTTTTCAGGGTAACTCTAGTGTATTTTCCTGCAATTCTGGTACACCATTAGGATTGCATTGCATCAATAACAAAAACTCTAGGATAGTGTGAAAATCTCTCTAAATTTCTCCGGAATGATATTCAAATTTCGCAAAAGTGTACTAGAATTGCATCGAGTTTTTTTAAATCATTAAATATGCATTGAACAACGAAAAAATCTTCTAAATTTGCAGTAATCTTAAAATAAAATGCACTCGAATTGCGCATAAATTTCCAAAAATGCACGAGACTCGAATATTGATGACATTCGAGTGCATTTTATTTGAAGTTTTCTGCATGTTTAGTACATTTTTATTTTCATGTAGACTTTTTTTTAACCCTTTTGTGAAATTTTGGCGTTGAGAGGGCCCGATTTCTATACACATACATACACACACACACACACACACACACACACACACATATAAGTATATTATATAAATACGTATTTAAATAGTCTGTTTTATATATATATATATATATATATATATATACACACACACACACACACACACACACACACACACACACAGATATATATATATATACCGACGCACTGGTATGAAGAAGTGGCAGAAGCAGAAAAAAAAATAATAAGGGAGAATAAGCCACAGAAGTGTGGTTGCCGGTGTGATCGTCTCAACGTTCGTGGAGCATCTTATTCAATGCGACGATGGCGTGGCAAGACTGTCGAAGTTGGCCTTCAGAGATTCGTCAGCCACGAGGAACATTTCTTTTCCCAAATTACTTTTCCATTTTTTTTTTTTTACTCACACGGCACACATTTTCAACGTAAAATATTTTTCCTCCGCCTAGAAAAAAAAAAAAAAACGATCGCAAGAGAGATAAAAAATAAAATGTCTCGACTTCGTGAGAAAGGCTCGTACGTCCAGAAATAAATGGACATTCGAACGTTCACGAATTCGTCATCGGACGAATTCGCGATTCGGCTCCGGCGATCATTTCACTGCGGATAAATATTTTTTTCCCGAGCCCTCTCTATTTCGGGCCCGAGCTAGGAGAAAGTTGCGAGATGTGCTTTTTTTTCCTTCTTCTTATTTCGGAGATTGAAAATCTGTGGCGCGCTCCAAAAGAAAGTATCGAGGCCAAATATTTCTCGAAGGCGTTCTTTCTCGAAAATTAACTCCGACGATCTTCCCTTTTCTCGTATGATCGCCGAGGGAGAAAATAATAAAGAAGAGATGAAACGCGAGGTAAGTGAAGAAAACGGCAGCAGCTGAAGCGAGAAAAAAAACGCAGTGGCAGAGTTGGTGCGCGAGAACCACGTGGATTCGTTGATGCCAGGCAACCATATGTTCGAGACTCGCTTCGAGACGAGCTTGACACGCGACACCACGCTTTTTCAGTGCCGAAAGAAAACGAAAAATTACCGAAAATAAGAATACGGTAATAAAGGAATCGCCGACCGAACTGGAGAGACGGATGATTGAGAAACGAATATTGGAGTGACCGAAACTCACCGGGTCCTCTCTCGGGGAGCTCGTCCTCGACGCTCCGTCTGTTAACATTTTTTCGCACCATTTTTCTTATACCGAAGCTCGCTTCTTGTTTTTTTTTCTTTTTATTTTATTTTATTTAAATTTATTTTTCGAAACTCAACGTTATTCCGTTGTGTGGAAACGCACGATGGAGTGGACGAGAGAAAAAAAAAATCGTACCGACGACAGTGACGCTACGAGAGCGACTAAATCGTCAAGAGCCGCGGCTCCGTGGCTAGAGAGAGAAAGAGCGAGAGAGAGAGAGAGAGAAATTTCGAACGAGACGCTCTAAAAGAGAATAAGAAAGAGGGAGAAAAACCTGAAAGACCGGCGAGACTCTAAGAGACTAAAAAGTATATATATATATATATATATATATATATATATATATATATATATATATATATATATATATATATATATATATATATATATATATATATATATATATATATATATATACGCACATATGTGTGTGCGTGTGCGTGTGTGAACATATATGGCAAGGCAGAGGCCAATGGCAGCGTAACGGTGTGGTCGCAACGTGTGTACACTAAGAGACGTCAAACTATGCTTTTTCTTATTTTTTTCTTCTTTTATTCATTTTTTATGCAGAGGAAAAAATGACGAAACGAAAACCTTCCTGGTATGCAATGTTGAATACGTCAAAAAAAAAAAAAATCATCACACTTTCTAGACAAGCTTTCTTCGTAAATAATTCCCGTGAAGGAAAAACGTAATTTGTAAAAAAGATGTCAAATTTGGGAGGGGAAACTGATCGAGGTGAGAGATATTTGCTGTAATATGTAAAAGCAAAAGAAGTGTATTACTCTATTGCACGATGTAAAATTCCAAATTTGAGACTTTTGTTGATGACACTCGGAAACTTTATTAATTTGTTTGGGTTTCCATTGAATGACGTTAGGTAGAAAAGTGTTTAACTACTTATCCGATTTATAAGTTCGGTTGCAAACATTTTTTTCCAGCTATTTTTCCGATTTTTTTCGAAGTATTTTTCCCAACTATTTTTCCGATTTTTTCCGAACTATATTTCCGATTTTTTCCAACTATTTTTTCGATTTTTCCCAAATATATTTTCGACTTATTTCCAACTATTTTTCCGATTTTTTTTCCAACTATTATTCCGTTTTTTTAAAAACTTTTGCCGTTTTTCTTTTAACTATTTTTCCGATTTTTTTCCAACTATTTTTCGATGAATAATGTTTTTCATAAATCAACATTGATATTCGTGACGTTTATGATTGTCGATTTTTATAAATCAACATTGATGATAGTCACATTTTCGATTATTTCTTCGGAAAAGTTTGCCTTATTCAAATAAAAATAATACGAACGCGTACAAACCATAAAATGTGCAATAATAAAATTGACTAAAAATACAATAAACAATTCGACGATTACTTACTCTCAGCAACGGGACAATATCGAGCTCCCGGAATAATCAACACGAAAAAAATTCTCTAACTTTTTGCTACCGCCTTGGTTTCCCTGAACGAATTTTTTTAATTCTTCACTTTAACTTTTCAAAACTGCAGTAATTCCGAGAAAGAAAATTTTGTCGAATTTCCCAAACTTCCGGCCAATTTGAGTAAAAGAAAAAAGGAGCTCAAAAAATAATTTTCGCGCTCGATGAAAATTTCTTGATAAACGAGGCACACTGTGAAATAATGAATACGTTGATTGGAAAATAAAGATTCGTCGATGCCACGAATTATTAAGAAAATTAATTGGTGCACCAAGAGGGGAAGAAGAAGGGGAGGTGGGGAGGGTCGTCGTGAAAAAATTGTCACAGCGTGGCGAATAAACGATCGGCAATTCGGCGGATGGACGACGGTAGAGGGAGCGGCGAGGTGAATCGTCAGTCGGGTTGGCGCCACGCGTATCCGTGATACTTCCACGACTCGAGGTCACGTGACCGACGGGCAAACACGTAGACCCGTTTTACCGAGCCTCGATTTATCAAATTTCCGCTTCATCGATCGAGACGAAACAAAAATAAAAATCCGTTTCATTGTTTTTCTTTCTCTTTTATTTGATGTTGAATTGAATACGAAAATATTCGGGTACAACGACGAAACGTTGGAGTGGGCTCGATCGAAGACTTTTCGGGGACGGCTTGCACCTACGTGATTGGCCGAGTCAATCGGATCGACAAAATAAACGCCCTCGCTCTTAACGCTGGCGGATAAGTTCGGTTTCCCGATCTTGAAAGCTCTCTCGTTATTTTCATTGGCAGCACTTGAAAGAGAGTTGCCAAATTTTTATATATTATTGTGAAATTTAATTAGACGATCCTTTTTCCATTTTTTTCAATCCAAATAATTTTTTGCCTTTCTTTTACCGAAATAAAACATCGTAACATAAAGATAAGGAATTTTGTTTCCACTTTTTGTCAATGCAAATAATTTTTTTACCTTTTTAGCTAAAAGAAAATATCGTGTCAAAAAGATTAACAATCTTTGTTTCACTTTTTTCAATTTAAAGACTTTTGCTGCAACTTTTCGATCGGAAGAAAACATCGACACAAAAAGATTAACAATGCCTGATTCATTTTTTTCAATGTAAATAATTTTTTTCCCTTTTTAATCGATAGGAACCATCGTAGCAAAAGATTAACAATGCCTGTTGCATGTTTTTCCAACGAAATATTTTTTTTACCTTTTTCATCGAAATGGAACATTGTAACAAAAAAGATAAATAATCATTGTTCAATTTTTTTCACTCCAAAGAATTTTCCGATAACTCTTTAATCGAAAGAAAACATCGTGACAAAAAAATTAACAATCCTGGTTCCATTCTTTCAATAAAAACATACTGTACCTTTTCAATCGCAAGGAAACATCGTAACAAAAAGATTAACAATCCTGGTTTCATTCTTTGCAATCCAAAGAATTTTCGGTCAACTTTTTAATCGAAAGAAAACACCGTAACAAAAAATTTAACAATCCTGGTTCCATTTTTTTGCCTCAAAGAATTTTCATTCCACTTTTCGATGGAAAGAAAACATCGTAACGAGAAGATAAACAATCCTTGATCTATTTTTTTCCATCGGATTTTTTTACCTTTTTAATCGAAAGGAAACATCGTAACAAAAAATATGAACAATCCTAGTTCCATTTTTCAAATCCAAAGAATTTTCATTCACCTCTTTAATCGAAAGAAAACATCGAAACAAAAAAATTAACACTGTCGGTTCTATTTTTTTTAACCCAAAGAATTTTCATTCCACTTTTCAATCGAAATAAAACGTCGTAACAAAAAGATTAACAATCCTTGTGCCATTTTTTCAATCCCAACACTTTTCCTTCAACATTTTCATCAAAAGAAAACATCCTACCGAAAAATTAGTTTTTTTTTTGCAGAAAAAAAACGTCCATCGTTTATGAACAACGTAAAGTTTCCAATCGTCAAATATGTCGATTTTTAGTAACAAAAGGTTTCTTCCATTCGATTTAGCTATTTTTCATTCAATTCGTAGCAGATAAAATTTAACAAAACGTAAAGTCTAAAAAAAAGCGAAAACACTATTGAAAATGATAAATAATCGCGAGCGGCGAGGGAAGTAGCTTGTTAATTTTTTGCTGAGCGAGCTTGCGGTACGCGCAGCGCAAAGCCGGAGCTTTTATTGATTCGGTTGTGGTTGGGAGTCGGGGCGGTGAGAACCGCTCCCTCTTTCAGTATCGAACGTCACAATCGCAACGCGTACAAGCTACGTTGATCCTGCTCATTACGAAGAAGTCCTGTTTTTTGCAAAGAAAAACGAAACTAACGCCCTTTTGAATCTCGATAATTTGTCTATTCACTTTTTTACTCAGCTTTTCTTTTTACTGAAAATCATTTTTTTCAATATTGAGATTGTCAAAAAGCAGTTTTATTAAATTAATTTGTCATTTGATGTAGTCAGATTTCTAGAAGCCTCGAAACCTTAAATAAAAAAATAAATCGTAAGCAATAGCAATAAGGAGAACGAACGTCGTGTGGTTTTTTAAACGTCTTATTTTGCGACCGAGCAAAATGTAATTTTGAATGGTTTTTCAAGTCCTCTTAGAAAAAAATACACCTTGTTTTTATGACAAGTAGTTTATGCCGAAAAAAATAGAGCATTCTGGGAAAAAAAATTAAAATTCCATTTTGAGTACAGCAGAATGAATGTAATTTAATTTCACCACAGTGACGGGTCAAAAAATCGATTTTTCAAAAACGGGTACGTAGAACGAGAACTACATTTATATAGAATATTTTTTTTATTCTTATTTTTCAGACCAACCATGTCAAGTTATCGATCCTTAATAACGTTGGTAATTTTCAGTTTTTTGAAATAAAAATTTACTCTAAATAAGTTTAATGCAATAGTTTTTATCCCGAATCCCAAATAAATAATCTATTAGACGAAAAAAATTGGGAAGCAACGACCTTCTCCGGCGCGTCACGGTGCCGTCCTCTTTTAAAAACTTTTTTCTTGTACATCTCGTCATTGAACAAAAAAGTCATCAAAGATACATTTTAAAATGGATAAATGAAATTTAATTCCATTAAACAAATTTTTTTCAGGACTGTTTCGTATTCGGAATTTAATTGTCTTCATTTGTCGTCATCGAATTTAATTGTCTTCATTTGTCGTCATCGAACAAAAAAGTCATCAAAGATACATTTTAAAATGGATAAATGAAATTTAATTCCATTAAACAAATTTTTTTCAGGACTGTTTCGTATTCGGAATTTAATTGTCTTCATTCTGCTGAACTCAAAATGCAATTTGAGTATTTTTCCAGAATTCTCCATTTTTTCTGGCAAATACTAGTCATCGCAAAAATACGCTGTATTTTTTTCGAAAAGGGCTTGAAAACCCATTAAAAATCATATTTTTCTCGGTCGCCAAACTCTGCACCAGACACTCAAGAATCGCATGACCACTTTATAATAATCACCCTGTATAAACGGTCGACGATCGAAAGGGCATGTTATCCACGTGTGGTCTCCCGTTACGGGGCCCTTTGACTCTCAGCTGTCACTGCGGACGTGTGTACGGCCTATATCGACCAGCGTCCGCAATACTGTCCGAGACAACAATACCGCCCGATAGTGGAAATACATCGCAGCCTGATCGAACGTAACTCTATCTTTAGCCGCAAACTCGACGTCTGTGCGAACGAAACGAAGTGGCCACTGACGCCAATCGATCTGACCGAAGACAACATTTCCAACTCGTCACTCGTGGTAACAGGTATTACACTGTGATAATCGCCTTTGTGACTAAATACGATTAAGATCAGCTGGGGAAAAAAATACGCTCGAGCGGTAAGGAAGAAAAAAATCGGCAACCTCCACATACCGATATCAACCATCACTACGTCAAATTTTGCCACTGTGATAATCAATTTTGTCGGCAAATACGATCAACTGAGAAAAAGAAACTCGATCGGTAAGAGAGAAAAAATCGGCAACCTGCACATACCGATCTCAGCGACTGGTACGACAAATTTTGACACCGTGATGATCGATTTTGTCAGCAAATACAATTAGCTGCGAAAAGAACGCTCGATCGGCAAGAAAGAAAAAAATTGGCAACCTGCACATACCGATTTCAGCTACCGCTACGTCAAATTTTGACACCGTGATAATCGATTTTGTTGACAAATATTATACAATCAGATGAGAAAAAACACGCTCGATCGGTAAGAAAGGAAAAAATCGACAACCTGCTCATACCGATCCTAACCATCGCTACATTGAATTTTGACACTGTGATAAACGATTTTGCCGACAAATGCGATCAGCTGAGAAAAAAGAAGCTCAATCAGTGAGAAAGCAAAAAATCGGCAACCTGTACATACCGATTTCAACATTCGTTCCGTCAAATTGCTATGATAATCGATTTTGTCGCTAGATACGATCAGCCGAGAAAAAAAAACAGGCTCGATCGGTAAAAAAGGAAAAAATCGGCAACCTGCACATTCCGATCTCAACCATCACCACGTCAAATTTCCACACTATTATAATCGATTTTGTCGCTAGATACGATCAGCCGAGAAAAAATCACGCTCGATCGGTAAAAAAGGAAAAAAATCGGCAACCTGCACATACCGATCTCAACCATCGCCACGTCAAATTTCTACACCATGATCATCGATTTTGTCACTAGATACGATCAGCCGACAAAGAACCCGCTCGATCGGTAAAAAACGGGAAAAATCGGCATCCTGCACCTACCGATCTCAACCATCCCCACGTCAAATTTCTACACTATGACAATCGATTTTGTCGCCAGATACGATCAGCCGACAAAAAACCCGCTCGATCGGTAAAAAACGGGAAAAATCGGCAACCTGCACATACCGATCTCAACCATCCCCATGTCAAATTTCTACACTATGACAATCAATTTTGTCGCCAGATACGATCAGCCGACAAAAAACCCTCTCGATTCGTAAAAAACAGGAAAAATCGGCAACCTGCTCATACCGATCTCAACGTTCGTTCCGTCAAATTTTCAACCACCGAGACGACGGCATCGTAGCGAGGGTTTCCCACTGCTATAGGGCATCCCAAAGATCGCGGCGATGCGAAAAAAGACTCGATCGAGCCAAAATGCCGCGACGACGTGAGCGAGCCGCGGCCGCGATCTTTTTACGTAATCTCGTCAACGCGTCCTTCGCTCCCCCAAAAATAAACGGAGCGAGAAATTTTTAGGGGCTTTTCACCATCCGGCATCGTCAGTATAAAAAAATGCAGCCAATCATGTGTCTCCTGACGATTTTTTTTTTCATCGCGCTCGACTCCCTTGGCGCGTTCGTTGATCGAAGCTGGGGATATATTTCCTGCGTAGCGGTCCAGTGGCAACGATCTCTCCCACTTGAGAGTTCCATCCCTACCACGGCGCGAGCACTGTATTCGTACGAACGAAACTGTACTCACATTCATCTCTGGTGATGGCCATTTTTCTTCCTGATTTCCTTGTCAAGCCTCCAAAATATTTCCTTCACCCACCGTCACTTTTTTCCCTCCCGAAAAATCCGATCCGAATTTTATTTGATCTTTTCGTCGAATAAAAACGGCCCACGAAAATTCACACGTTTTCTTCACGGACCTCGGAGACTCGCGAGATACGCAGCGCAAGAGTTGTCAATTTTTTTCTCCCAATTTGCCAAATTGTTTGGATCAGCTGGGGTGTAAGAAAAATCACGTAAAATCAACGTCCGGCACACGAGTTTGTTTGGGTCCGTTTGGGTTTGATGCGCGCACAGTTATCGCAGTGAGAGAGAAGGAGAGCAGGACGCGGTTCTTGAGGGCCACTTGGCCGAGCAGGAACTGTGGCCCGACACGAAAACGAAAATCCCGAGACGTTGGCAGCCAACCAGCCAAACCAACCTGGCTCGGCGTTATATTTAGTTTATCCGAGCTACCGACCGATCTCTCTCTCGCTCCCCCTTTGTCACTCGCTATGTCTCTCTCGCTCTCCCTTCTCTGTCTATACGCGAGGAACGCACGTTTCCCCGGCTCGGCGAAGATACAACACTGACCCGTGAGTGTTACCGGACGCCCCCGCCTATATCCTAATGGCTCCGAAAACGTCTTTTTTTTCGTTATTCCCTCTGTTTATTTTATTTTCTTTCTCTCGCTCACGTTGAGAACGCCGGTACGCGAGGTAGAATACTACGACGCTCGTCACTCCGAATACACTGCAGCTCGCTTTTTCCCTTCTGGGTCGAAGAACTATGCGAGACGAGGCGAAGAAGGGTCTTGAATTTTTTACGAGACAACACAGCAGGGGACGTGGAATTCCCACTGCTTCGATCCTTGTCAGGTAGAGCCTTCTCGCGGGACGGGACGATAGTTCTAGGCAATACGAGACCTACCACGTTTTAAAGATTTGGGTCTGCCTTATATATATATGTATATATATATATATATATATATATATATATATATATATATATATATATATATATATATAAATGACAATTTTTTTTCTCTAAAAATATAATTAATTCGAAAAAAAATAGAAGAAGAAATGGGCCCATAATGAGACTAGTCTTAAAAATCATTGAATTGGTCACTCTATTTTACAGAATTTTTTGGAAAAAATAAAACAAGTCAATCATCTTAAAAAAATAGTTTTTACTTTAGAAGCAAAAAAAAAGTTGACATTGATAATTGATATTTTTTTTCATATTTTTTAACGAAAGCATGCGTAAGAATGAATAGAAATTATACAGTAACATTTGTCGATATCTCAATTAGTTCAGGAGTTATCAACGTTTAAACGTTTCCCAAACTTCTGAAATCGAAATTTTTTGAAAAATTATAAGTCCTAAACGAGAAGAGATCGAAATAAAAAAATTGGTATGGTACTCCCTTTCACGGGATACAATTTTACAAAAAAAAAATCAGGAGAACCAAAAATGGTCGGGGTTACAGGGTAGGTGAAATGGCGTGGAATGTCCCATGTATATATATATATATATATATATATATATATATATATATATATATATATATATATATATATATATATATATATATATATATATATATATATATATATATATATATATATATATATATATATATATATATATATATATATATATATATATATATATATATATATATATATATATATATATATATATACACAAAGATTATATTGTAACGTACTAAAGGGTGTCTCACAATGACCTGACATTTTAAATCGCGCACCATTTTTTGTGACGAACATGGTGTACTAATCTTTGACAAGTGGCATCATGAAGTATTGAGTTTTAGTCATGGAGAATTACACGATCGAGCAACGCATAGAAATTGTGAAAAATCACTACAAAAATGGTGAACATTCTGCTAAGACGGTTCGAAAAGTCCCCACATCTTTTGGTCATCATAACGCACCATCTCGCAACACTGTGGTGATTTTGATCACAAAATTTGAGGTTAGTGGTTCAATTCTGACCGCACGGCTTCCCATGCATCCACCGCGAGTCATTGTTTTGGGGGGATTTTGGGTTGGAGGAGTGATTGGACCGTACTTTTTCGTGAATGCTGCTGGAAATGCAGTTAACATGATAACCAACTTTTTATGGAATTAATTGAACGGCATGGACTTGGAAGACATATTCTTTCAACAAGATGGCGCAACCTGCCACATTGCGGGCGAAACAATGCAGTTATTGCAGACGAAGTTTCATGGTCGTGTTATCTCGCGACGCGGCGATGTGAGTTGGCCATGTTATTGAAAATTTCGTCAAAAGAGTAAACGTTTGCAAACAGGGATGAGGCAGTCATTAATCGGATATTAGGTTCCACACATAACCTCCATGTTTTTAGCTTATATTAAAATAAAAATATTCGTACTTTTCAAATAAAGAATACGTTTTATTAATAAATTAAATAGCAGGTCACTTTGAGACACTCTCTGTTTTACAACGACAATAATTATACTGATATTGATATACACTGTCCACAAAAATTCAAAGATCAAGAACAAATCCAAATTTTTTTAGTGATTTTCAACAGGCTGTAACTTGGCAAAAAATCGTCGTAGAATAATGAAGAAAAAAGAAATTCAAGCTCAAAGTCTCTAGTTTTGAGTCCTAGCATGCAAAATACTGAAAAGTATACTGTTTTTGAGAAATTATAAAAAAAATGAAAAGAAAACAAAATTTTCAAAGTTCTGCTTGACTTTTGAAAGGTCCACGAGCCTAAATAGTTTTTTTCTGGCCATTCCAACTGAAGGCTTCTTGGAGTTGATTCTTCCCCTTTAATTTGAGTCATTGGTGCCCTCTGTACGATCATTTGTCCCAGAGGTATCACTTGTCAAAGCCAAAACGACACTTTTGACTTTGATGACTCATAACTCGTGTACCGTACAGAAAATTGAAGTATTCTGGAAACGTCAAAGTATCCTCTATACTCTATACGTTCTTTACATTGTTTTTTAAAGAAACATTTTTTATGTGAGAAAATCGATTTAAAAAATGGTAAAAAAATTGCGTTTTTAGAATTTTTCACATGACTTATGATTACGTTGTAAATAATCGATAGACTAAGGATATTTTCGATTTTTTTTCAACCTCAAAGTATTCCGAATAAGCGCCTAAGAGTTCAAACCGCCGCGGTTTTTCTTTCACGCTGATCCGAACGGTTGAAATTGTCACTTTTGTGAGAAATCACTTAAATGATCAATTTTTCATTTTGTATTCATTTTTGGGGGATGAATATTTTTTCTGTCAATATTCAACATTGTTCTTATCAAAAAATGTTGAGTATTTAAGAAAAAGTTATATGCCTCCAACCAATTAGTGTATTTTTTTCTGCAAATTTCCACTATCGATTGGGTTTGGAGCGTTTAAATTTTTCACACAAGCCTGAAAAAAGGTCTCTTTTTCTTTAAATTGGGCTGGTGTGAACAATTTAAATGCTCGAAACTCGATAGGAAGTGAAAATTTGTGGAAAAAATACAGAGATTAATTGGGGGTACACAACTTTTTTTTTAAACTCCTGAAATATCCATGAAGATCCTTATCAGAGATCCCTGTAACCTAAAGCTGCGAAAAAGAGTTTGAATAGTGATAGATGAAAAATCAAGATTTCAACAAATAAAAACGAATTTTTGTTGCGTTCCAATGATGAAAACTTCATCATCATCAATTTCTAACTAACTTACAAAAGCCTCGTGACACTTAAAATCGTACGTTTCTTCGCAAAGAACAATTTTCACGTCATCCGAGTTTGTGGTCGACTCCAATGAAGATAATGTTGGCAGTTGGCAATCGTCAAGAAGAAATGACGCTCGTCAAATAGTGAGTTTTCGGGTGCTGGCAATGAGCAGTGCGTTGGGCATAGTCCGGTAAAAGAGACGAAAACCCAGCGCTTTCAGCGTAGAATTAGAATTTTTTACTGAAGCTAAATGGTTGCATACTTAAAGTAACCCCAATGAAATGTTGCCCCTCAACTCGCCCCAACCCTAAGAAATAGGGGTTGAAAACATAAAAATCGCCGTACCTCGTTAATTAATAGCCCGATCAAAGAATATTTCAAACAAAAGTTGTTTGAAATAATAAAATACGTATAAAGTTGTCTGACGTCCAACCCCCTATCTTTGATAATAGCGGCACAAAAACGATTACAAAATTCGTCAGTAGTGCTTTCGCATTTTTGTGCCGCTATTTTCAAAGATAGGGGATTGAACGTCAGATAACTTTATACGTATTTTATTATTCCAAACAACTTTTGTTTGAAATATTTTTTGATCGGGCTCTTAATTATCGAGATATGGCGATTTTTAAGTTTTCAACCCTTATTTCTTAGTTTTTCAACCCTTATTTCTAATTCTACGCTAAAAGTGCTGGGTTTTCCGTTTTTTTAACTGGAGTTTACTGGGTTTACAGCAAAGCAAATCCAAGCCAAGTATCTAACGGCACATCTTTGCGGAGACTATTTTATCGATAAGATAACGTTTAACGAGACGGAAAGTTTCGGTATCTTCACGCAGAGAGCAAACAGTTGAGAGCGGAAAATAAAGGACGTTCGCGATTGATTAAAAGTCCGGTCACGTGAGTCACACGAATGGACATTGCACTCGTGGCGTAAAGACTGAGTTATCAAGTTCCTCCCCCCTTGAACCGTAAACAGTTCAGAGTTCATTATTCATACGAGTTCCGACCTATCTCAATATCGCGTACTTTTTCTTTCAATTTGTTTTGTTTTTTGTTGTTTGCAGCTCGTGCACACACAACGAGGGTACGCTAAATACGAAAAAGAAGAAAGACCAATTATTTTCTCTTACCTTTCGGGTTCAGTCTTTCTGGATTAAACCATGCGTCTGTAAACAATAGAATGTACAATGTTAATATCCAGGATCCATCACCGCAATAGCATCGTACGGAAAAATAGAACGAGGCGAGAATCACGAGTGCCTTGTTTCCAAGCACGTGTATTTTTTTTTCAGTCTACCAAATGCAATTTTTTCGAATTTTTTCGAATTTTGAAAAATATATTCCAACGTCAAAATTTATTATGAGCTCTACTTTTTTTACTTTGAGTTCGAGGCATTTTGAAAAAGATATTTTAGTGCCAAAATTAGTGCACGCATTTTTTAATTTTTTTTTTGTCTAGGCACGAATTGGTGATTTTTTGAAAACTTGGAAAAAAGGTACTCGAATGATTCACATAGAATTGCAGAAGATTAAGAGGTTAGATGTAGGCGATAAGTTAGTAGATGTTCCCAAGCTCGGATTCGATTATCTTAGGGGCCGTCCATTAATCACGTGAGGCTCAAATAGGGGGGGGGGGGGTTGGATAACATCACGATTGATCACGTTAGGGGGGGGGGGGGGTGTTGTGACATATCACGTGTATTTTTTTGTGTAACTGCGTGAACCGGAGAGCATCCGCTGTGAGCTATTGAACCGGCAAGTTGTGCCCAGGGGGCTGGCACCTTTTGGAATTTTTCCTACGCAAAATGACCGCATTTTTAGTGTCGTACTCTGCCACTCGCAGCGCTAGTTATACTCTTACAACCTGATGCGTGCGCAGGGGCTATGTATATAATACGGTCGCTATGTACGCCGTGGGGGCCTCGCGCCTACGCAATAAGAATATTGTAAGATAACTGCTAGCGCCATAGGGAGAGGTAGAACTAAAAAAAGGGTCGAAAATAGCTGCATTTGTATACCGGTAGGGAATAGAAGGTTTCAACCCCCTGGTTGTGCCTGAAAAGTAACCTAAACAACAGTTTTTAGATCTA
This sequence comes from Ophion ellenae, assembly GCA_963210295.1. Lineage (NCBI taxonomy): Eukaryota > Metazoa > Arthropoda > Insecta > Hymenoptera > Ichneumonidae > Ophion > Ophion ellenae. The sequence goes on from OY723390.1 coordinate 45,533,188, forward strand.
TTTAATTTCGACTTGCCACCTACTTAAAGTGAAGTGCCTACATCTCATTCACAAAAGGCTTGTCCACTTGTTACTGTAGAAAACACGCAAATGAGCCCCTGGTCCTAGGACAATGCCATTTAAATATATTGACAATATAAATTATTTTGCTTTTGACAATCAAATACCGTACTCCCTATTGGTTGTGTCTGACATTTCTTAACACAATAAAATACACGTGATGTAGGCGGGGGAGGGGGGGGGGGGGTGGCTGGAAACCTCACCACATATCACCACGGGGGAGGGGGGCTCAGAAAGTGGCCTAAAAACCTCACGTGATTAATGGACGACCCCTTATTGTTTAATGGTCGCAATGACCAACTTTTTGTGAATATTGGAGGAAAAAACCGTGCTCGTAAAACAGCAGAATTAATGTAGCGGGAATAAAAGAGGTAGAAGCTTCCTGCAATAGCGATAATTACGAGACGTCCGTGAACCATGATTTTTATATTCACTTTATATATGTTTATCGCGATCGACCCTGGCGCATGGGCGGTCGGGGTTCGGCTCCGGTGGCCTTTCGAGTTTAAGGGAGAGGTACTTTTAAGCGAAGAATTTTTTTGCTGATTTTCATGATTTATTTTTTGAAGCAAAGATTTCTTCATCATCATTGAGACTTGGGGTATGGTTTACTACTACTTTTGGCTGTTACATGCTACACTTTATTTTTATTAATCCTTAAAAATGGCGAAGGTATGGCACGGTCTTTCGAAACTGCATTTTCAAAACTCGCATCACGTATAGCTAAAAAAACTAATCGGCCGATTCTGATTGAATTTGGTATAAAACTTTCTAGCCTTTTTGTCTAAAACATGACCCCAAATGTTCTTGAAAATTTAAAAAAAAAAAGTATTTTTCATTGCAAAATGTGGCAATTTTTTGAAAATTTCATCTTTTCGTTTCTAAACGTACCATTTCATCGATTTGCAACATTTTTTACGTTTTCTCCGTTCATATTCTGCGTATGAGCGTTGAGGAAAGAGAAATATTCGTTGGTTTTTTTTTTCAGATTTATCCCGCCGACGCTACGTGTCGCGCTGTCTGACGACATCTGCCGCCATCCGTTTAGAAGACCATCCCATATCTCTGCCATTTTTTAAGATTACAAAGGGAATACCACGTAACGGCAAAAGGTGGTAATACAACATATCCGAAGTCTCAAAAAAGGAAGAGAAATCTTTCGTTATAAAAAAAATAATGAAAATCAGCCATTTTTTTCTTTGTATCTCGCCCCTTGAGATGACCGTGGACGCAACGGAACGTTAGGTTAGATTAGCGAAGTGTGGGTGGGGAGTGATAGGAAAGGGTTCAATTAGGAAGGGCAATAGGTAAAAATCCACAAGGGCATATATGTTTATTGCGTTTTATAATATATATATATATATATATATATATATACACACACACATATATATATATGATATTATAAAACTATATATATATATTAGTCTTTTGTCTAATTTTTCCCCAAAGATCGCATGTTTATAAAACGCAATAAACATATATGCCCTTGTGGATTATATATATATATATATATATATATATATATATATATATATATATATACACAGGTTATCCCCCTTATCTCTGCCACCCGAGATAACTCGGTAATTATCGACGTCACAAAAAAATATTCCACACAAAAGTTGTAGGCTGTGAAGGGGACCATCAAATGCGACCATTTTTTTTAAATTTCGGTGAAGGCGCTGACGAACGGTGAAGGTCACCTCCACTTTTTTAAATGGAATGGTACATTCTTTTTTCAACCATCTTGTGGAACACCTCAAACCGCATAAAATCATTTGGGGGTAAAAGTCGTTCAAGGTCATTCAAGGTCAGTATCGATTATACAAATCTAAATATCTCGAATCACTACCAAATATTTGGTAGTGATCCGAGATATTTAGATTTGTATTTTATTTTAATAGGTGACCCTAAATGACCTTAAATGACCTCAATTACCTCGGTTTTTTTGGCCACCTACAATGCCCCATCTTTGTTATTTCAAGTAGTTACCTTGCGGCACTTTTCCATACTTCTACTTACATTCCCCTGCACCGCGCTTTCATTCTCCAAATATAGTTCGGGGTGTTCTAATTCCCATGACCATTTTACTTAACATACCTTGGTTGAAATTTTTCTACCTGTTTTCTACATGTAATCCATATAATATATTTTTTAATATATTTAACATTTTGATATGTTTATTAATATATTTAGAATTTGAGTATATTTTTTTTTAATAAAAAATTTGAAAATATTTATATATATATATTTGGAAATCGACATTCAATGTGCAGTTAATGCAGATAAATAAAAATCTGTTCTTGCGAACAAAACACTAATTCGCTACAACACTGACGTCTGCATCGTTGTCATGCAGTGATTTTTTTCGAACGCCAATTTTTTCCCCTTCTCCGACTACTAGCTACCACTCAAACATTTTTAGAATCCTCATTGAAGGTCCACAACTCAAATTTGCAAGAAATTACTGTGGATAGTGATAAGAACGAGAAAATAAAAAATAAATAACGAATTTCCATTGGATTCCGACGGGTCAAACTTCAAAATCATAACCATTACGATTTTTCATCAACAGGAGCAGAGTATGAAAGATTTGCAATAGATCAAGCTGGTTAGGCAATATTGCATCGAAAAACGCTACTACTATTGCGAGCGAGAGAGAGAGAGAGAGAGAGAGAGAGAGAGCTCACGAAATATTCTGGCTGCAAGCAGCTCAACCGAAGCTTTAAACTTAGCTCTCGAACAATTAGCAACGTGAGATGTTAATTAATGCGAGACGCTTGTCCGTCAAAGTTCGTTTGGCAGGGACGGGCCAATTAGCTATTGCAGATTTCTCTAATCTATAAATTCAGCGTCGTCGATTCCGTACCAAATAAATGCCAAGGTTTGCATAAATGTACTTCCGGTATTGGTATCTCAAGGATAAATAAATATGAAAGCTACTTTATTATAAAGATATTGTCGACAAATGTAATTTACTCAGTATCAAAAGTTAAAAATATAGCATGGAAAAAGGAAGAATTTCTTGTTGACAAAATATGCAGTAATTAAAAAGTGGATAAAGTAACGAAAATAATTGTTCGTCAACACCGCAAGCTGAATGGTAATTCGTCGGTTTCTTTTTATATCTACAGCACAAGAGAATTTTAACAATTTCTATTTGAAATTACTTAAAATTGCAGCGTGATAAATACGAAAAATTATTCAGAGATAAAACGTTATATATATTACGATTGTTTGTAACTAATTGTTTCCATCAATATACCCAAATATAAGTACAGCAGAGTAAAACTAATCTAAATGATATCAATAGGGAAAGAAATTGAATTCAATTTGGGCACTTAAATTAATTAATTAAATGGAAAATAAAGGTATTTAATTAATCAATTTAATCAAATGAAAATAAAAAATTCATTTTATTTATTTAATTGATTAAATTAACTTAATTGATTAAATTGACTTAATTGATTAAATTAATTAATTAAATCATTTTATTTGATTCGCTAAATTGATAAATTAAATTAATTAATCACGATTAGTTTTTTAACCAATTAAATTAAACTATTCATATGCGCGTTTTACTAGCAGAATAAAAAAAATGCACCTTTCATCTTCCAATAAAAAATCTCTCGGAATTCCCGAATAATGCACCATACAACTAAATCGCCAAATTAAGTAACGTGACAAAAAAAATGGTTTCAATCGATAAAATCGTAAATAAATTTCAGTGTTCGATATGATCGATATGCAGTTTCTTTCGATTGGTTTGTTCATCTGAGCATTCTAGTCTCGTTCTCCGATAGAGTAAATGTTAGATTAATTGTATCGAAGGACAAAGGTGGCGAAGTAAATTGCGCCGTGAACCGTGAATGAGCCTCGCGCGAGCAGCGATGATTATTGTTCTTGTATCAGCAGCTATTATTAGTTGTACCATAAGAGGAACTGTGCGAGTAACACGTTGCACGTCACTACGTATACGTGAATGAAAAATTAAAAAATTACCAAATTAAAAATCAACAAAAATAAGAAAGAAATGGAAAACAAAAAAAATATTTAAAAAAACAATAAACAAAACGAAAAAATTGAAAAACAAAAAAAAAATTAAATTACGAAAAAAGACAAAAACAACCAAAAAATTAAGAATTAAAAAACAACGGAAAAAAAATAAACTAAAAAACAACAAAAAATCGCACAGGCCCAATGTTATCAGTGAGAAGGGAAAAATTTCTTTATCAATATCCCTAGTTCGCGATTCTCCCAGAATATGCACCGTTGCAATTTTCAATAACGACCGGGCTGAAATTTGCAAAATCGTATGAACTTTACGATCCCCATCGTGGCTATGGGATCATCGACGCGTAGTCGTGACCTTTGGGTACGACATTCTCAAATGTCGCTTTGAACGTTACACCTTGCGTCTGTCGACTGGTGAGTCACTCCATTTTGTGCACGAGGGCAGATACCATTACGACGAGCGCGACGTGTCGCCTTCGGGAATGCGATAATTCCTCGTTTGACGGCTTTTTCCTCGGCTCGCGACGATAAGGCGGATATTTCGTCATAATTCTTGCTCCGTATATTCTTTTATTTTTCATGAAATATCGCAAGCTCGTGGTGGACAATGAAAAAGTGTACGATATGCAGGAATCAATTAATGAAGAAATTAAAATTCATGACACCTTGATGAACGTTCAAAGATGTTCTTTTTTTTATCGTAAATTTACTCCTGATAAAAGTTCAATTCTGGAGCTTTCATTTTTTTTTATTTGAACAATAACATTTCCTACTTTGAAAAATTAAAATTGACAAAATCGGGATCCGCAATGTGTCTCCGAAAATTGCAAAAATGTATACATTAACTGTTGGGCAATGATAATAAAAGATACGATAGGAGATATGATGAGATACGTGACGCTCGTGGTCAGTCATGTCATACTCGAGAAAAAAAATCTTACGCATTATCTCGCAAAATAAAAAAGAACTGATCAATATTATATAAAATATAATCATATATATATATATATATATATATATATATATATATATATATATATATATGATTATATTTTATATAATATTGATCAGTCCTTTTTTATTTTGCGAGATAATGCTTAAGATTTTTTTCTTTATTATTATTATTATATATATATATATATATATGCAGCTCTTCCCTATTGACCCTGTCGCTATTATCTCACGCTCCACCAAGACTTTCATCAAGAAAAATTGATTTTCATTAACGTTCTTACTCAAGCCTCCCAAAACGCCTCCGTAAAATACCCTTAGGCATAATAGGTTTTGAATCACGTCCTTCCGAATACAGTTCTCCAAAAATGATCTTTACCAAATGACTCAGCTTTCACACTGTCCCAGGATATTTTTGCACAAGATTTTTCCCTGATTTCTTTTTGTAGCCAAAACTATTTGTTCATCTTCATATATTTTTTTTCCTATCTATATTTGTATTGACTTCTACAATTACGATCCAACTAAACATCTATGTAGAAGATAAAGTTCTGACGAAAAAAAAAACGATGAGTGCAGGAGTACAGATGCATTTATAGCCTTCAAGTCGAGCATTCGCATTTTTTGTTATTAAAAAATAGAAAAAATAAAAGGAACTAAGTAAAAAACAAAAACATATTTTTGAACGCGTTTAATCTATGTAGATTAAAAAAATAACGCATATCAAAGTAAAAATCGGTGCAAATAAATATCTTTTTAAATAAATAGCCCCCTCTCCCTCTCTCTCTCTCTCTCTTTTCTTTTGTTCATATTAATTTTTCATTCTTATTATTTTGTTATTCTTATTAATTTTTTATTCTTATTATTTTGTCATTCTTATTGATTTTTTATTCTTATTGATTTTATGTTCTTATTAATTTTTTATTCTTATTATTTTGTCATTCTTATTGATTTTTTATTCTTATTGATTTTATATTCATATTAATTTTTTATTCTCATTTCTGAGGGACGATGATACAACACGGTGACCTAGCTCTATTGCACGGAAATAATTGCCATCGCGTACTAGCTCCGTACCACTGTTGGATGCGCGATGAGAGCCAGCAGACTCGAAAAAAGAGCTTTATTGTCATGTTCGACGCGACGCAACGCTGCATCGGCATTGCGTAACTTCGTCTCCTTCAGTCGCGCATACAGACGGTCCCTTCCTCGTTGAATCATTCGTTATAATTGACGTTCCAATTCTTTCGTTTTTTTTTTCGTCGTTCCTTCTACGTTTTGTGACTCTTCACGTTGGATTTAATCGTCAGACGATTGCGAACGTGATTGAACGAATATATGTCGGGCACGAGGATCGCGAGTGCCACACGGCTGTGCTATACCGCAATCCTATGAACCTCCGACGTCAACGGAGATGGAAACGCGAATGCGAACAATTTGCTTCTCATTGGCTTCGTCTTTGCACTTTGCCAATACGACAGTCTCCATTGACAGACAATTCTGTTTTTTTTTTTTTTTTTTTTTTTTTACGTGTGGAATGTATCGTCGAAGGGCATTTCATTGCGGCGCTTGCACTTTGCACGCAGAACAAAAGATAAATTTATGTATGGGGTATTCCATTTGCAGTAGCCAGCTTTGTTTTCAGATAAATCAATAATGATAAACGTAAGCGTAAAGTTAAATTTAAAAAAAATCGATTTTTTAATGCATTTTCTCAAAGTATATATATTCAAGAATATGTGGAAAAAAATTATGTATGGGGTGTTCCATTTGCAATGAACCAGCTTTCTTTTTAGACAAATTAACAATGATAAACGTAAAGGGGAAGCTAAATGAAAAAAATCGATTCTTTGGGCATTTTCTCAGTGTACACATTAAAAAATATGTGAAAAAAAATTATGTATGGGGTGTTCCATTTGCAATGAACCAGCTTTCTTTTTAGACAAATTAATAATGATAAACGTAAAGGGGAAGCTAAATGAAAAAAATCGATTCTTTGGGCATTTTCTCAGTGTACACATTAAAAAATAGGTGAAAAAAAATTATGTATGGGGTGTTCCATTTGCAATGAACCAGCTTTCTTTTTAGATAAATCAATAATAATAATAATAAACGTAAACGTAAAGCTAAATGAAAAAAATCGATTATTTAGGCATTTTCTCACAGTATACATATTCAAGAATATGTGAAAAGAATTCAAGTTTAAATATTGAAAATTGAAAAATTTCCAGACGATTTAGTGACAGCGGATAGCGCAACGACCTACATACATTGTACAGTCGTGCTGTATATTGGAATCGGAAAAGAATAGAACTCTAGTTTTTTGACAGGTGATTCTGTACGTGCCGCGGGTGCTAAATCCAAGTTTCCTAAAAATTGGGGTACAGGTTTTTTTTTAGGGTATGAAGGGGGGATGGGGTGGATTAATGCCAAACTAGAACCCCCACGAGGTCAGCGCCGGGAGACAAAATGTTCAGAAAAATCCGGGCTTTATTTTTGTCCGCAGCGCCGAAGTCGTGGAAGTTCATTTTGGGGTTGAAAAAGTCGGGTGAAATTTTGAAAAATCAGTTTTAAATCGATAACTCTTTAGGAAAAATTCATACAATTTTGGTTCAAATGGGAACGTTGTAGCCCTTCAAAAGACGCGTCGATCGAGTATTTGACCATCCATCTCTAATTATATCTTCATCCCCAAAAAGTTGTTGAAATATCAAAAAAAAAATTGTTTATTGAATAACTAAAAAACCGTTGATTTTTCGGGGATGGTTTGAATGTACGAAATGTAGAGGATAATTTTCTCTATATTTTCGTTTCTATGGACCACCCTTAAATTTTGATTTTTCCGACCCCTCTCGGGGGTGGAAAATTCAAAATGAAATTCTGGGGAAACTATTGACCGAAAATAAAGAGATACGAGTTTGGCGCTATGGACAAAAATGTAACTGAGGGTTCAAGCCACAAATTGTTCCACGGAGGCGAATTCGTGCAGTCAATAGTTTTCCCAGAATTTCATTCCGAATTTTCAACCCCCGAGAGGGGTTGGAAAATCAAAATTCAAGGGTGGTCCATAGAAACGAAAATATAGAGAAAATTATTCTCTACATTTCGTACATTTAAACCATACCCGAAAAATGCATTGTTTTTTAGTTATTAAAAAAACTTTTTTTTGGTTTTTTAACAACTTTTTTGGGGGTGAAGATAATATCGGAGAGTGATGATCAAATACTCGATCGACGCGTCTTTTGAAGGACTACAACGTTATCTTTTGAACAAAAAGTGTACGAATTGTACCTAAAGAGTTATTGAATTAAAACTATAAATAATCAAATAAACAAAAAAAATAGGAAAATACGGCCTTTTTCGGCCCGTCACAGCCAGCTTTTTTGAAGCTTTCGATGCCCTCAAACTCGACAACTTTTTTTCTGTATCTCCTTCGAATCTTTCGTCCCTCGCCCTCTGGAAATTTTTTTTGTCGCAAACATTCTTGTGCGACTTCGTATTTGGTTTTTTTTGCTGCTTCATTCAAACCCTGCCCTGTAGATACACGTTACCATGATCGCAAGAAAAATCTCTCGCCACGCCACTGCCTCTTTTTCCTCCTCTCCTCCTCCCCCCCTCCACCCTCGCCCCTCTCACGGCATACGTGACAAAGTCCATGAACTTCGATCACACCCAAAGGCAGACAGCTCTCAAGTGTTTCCATAACTCGAAACGAAATTCCTGACCAAGGTCCAATCCACCGAAAATTTCATTTTTTGACCTTTTTTTATTTCTTTTCGATTTTTCGAGGACCTTTGAGTCTTGCATTCAAGGGAGGCGAAATTAATTCGTGAATGACAATCTCCTTTATAATCGACGAAAATCAAATGCCCGAATTCCATTGAATTTGGAAATGAAAACGAATGTCTTGGTAGAACGTGAAATTGGAAATATGAAATGTACTGCTTTTCTTTTTCGTGCAGGTCGAAATACTTTTGGTTTTTGAAGTGCGATTGGAGCGTGTCAGTCTTCATTGAAAACGAATTGGGACAATTGGGTAATCGGCACAGTTATAATCAACGAGAGGTCGTCCAGACGACGAATCCACCGGGGAAGAAAGAGAAAGGGCGAGAGGTGAAGGGAGAGGAGAGAGGAAGAGAGAGAGAGAGAAAGAAAGAGAGAGAGAGAGAGAGAGAGGAGGGGGAGAGGGGGAGAAAGAGGGTTACGTAGCATCGACCCTATTCTCTTCGCGTCTATAATAGTCGTACAATATTTCATCCGGAGAGAACCTCGTGCGCATGTGCTTTTAAATACTAAATCCGATGGTTCTCGATGTGTCGAGTGGATTCAGAAAATGCCGAAGGCTCTCTCTCTCTCTCTCTCTCTCTCCCTCCCCCTCCATTTTCCCTTCTCGTTACTTGCCAAGAGCCAAAAAGTCTCGATTTGCCCTGAAAGACAAAGATAGCCCGGAAAGTCTTGACCAAGTGAGCAATTCGTTCCTCTCGTTGCCAACTAGGCTTCATCCCGTTATTCCACCCAGATTCCTATTCGAAGCTACCTCAAAAAAAAGTCCCATTTCTCAATTTATTTACGGTGACATGGAATTCCCCACTTATTTTATTTGATTCCACTCAAAATCAACGTATTTATTTAGCTTTATCGAAATTTAATTTTACCCATTTGTTTAATTCAAATTAAATTCAACCCTTCAATGCTTCAATGCTTCATTCAAATTAAATTCAACCCATTCATTGAACTTTATTCAAATTGAATTTAACCCATGTATTGTATTCTTTATTCCTCATTATACAACGCTTTGCCCTTTTTATAGCCCACTCACAGTTTAACAGATGTATTCACTAATTAAATTAAATTCAACCCATTTATTTAAATTAATTTAAAAAAAACACCTTTTCCATCGGGAAAAATACTATTTTATGGCAGCCAACTAATATTTCTTTTGAGGATATTAATTACAAATATATTCTACACAATCATATAAATGGAAATATCAATGTATATTGATGTTTCTCCATTGAGAATATATGTTTTCATATTATAGAAATAGAAATTGTTTTTTTTTTTTTCGGTACTCCTATTATAATTCCAGTTCATTATTCTTCTCAGTGAGGACGCATCTGAGGTGCACTAAAACTTCCATTATCCTCTGGATTTTTGTGTTTTATAGATATACATACAATGTAAATTAAAAAGGCCTATATATATATATATATATATATA
>OY723390.1:45548435-45775935 GCA_963210295.1 Ophion ellenae
TCTTTTGACGAAAGCGAAAATTAAATGCCAAAACATTTGTTCAAAGTGAGGCATACGTTGAAAAATACGTACTTACACGAAAAAAATCACTGCGTCAAAGCGACCCAGTATGCACTAGGAGGGTTGAAGATTAAGAACAAAAAAAATACCACGCTACAGCCAAGAGTAGTAATAAAACATACCCTAAGACTCAAAAATATTGAAGAATCTTTCGTTAAAAAAAAAATGATGATGAACAATGTTTTCCTTGCCTAAAGGAATCTCCCTCCTGAATGAATTCAACGGGCTCAAAAAATATAAATATAAATACTTATACATACACACCCACCCACGTGTGTGCAGCTAACATTAAGAGGGGCGTATCTCTCGTTACTCTGTCTCCCGGATCACATTTTCGTCAGGACTTTTTCTTGCTCCGTGTATGTAAATATAAATACACCTATATGAAAACGCAATACACGTCGTTTTTACCGCGTGACACCCTAGCCTCCCCTACGGCCTCCGACCTCCGCAACCCTCGGCGCGGCGGTCGCCCTCTTGCTCCACATACACGCGGTCTCCTACGATATATGCGCTGCGCAATCGTATACGCCGCTCGTATTATACCGGGTGTCTCAACATGACCTGACATATTAATTTATTAATAAAACGTATTATTTATTTTTGAAGTACGAATATTTTGATTTCAACATTAGGTACAAACATGGAGGTTACGAGTGGAACACAATATCCGACAAATGGCCGCCTCGTTCCTGTCTGCAAACGTTCATTCTTTTGACGAAATGTTCAATGACATGTTGGCATAATTGCAGACTAATTTCATGAAGGCCTTAGGCTACTCTACCCATATGGAAATTTATATATGCAAAATATACGCACAAAATATATGCGCCACATATTTATATCGATAAAGCGCCAAAAAAAAATATGGCGCATATATGTGCCATATATGTTTTTGCCAGTAAATATATATGTTACATCTAAATGCTGTGTAATCTTTTTTGAAATCACATATTTATTTTGAATACGTAATTCTTATTCTAATTTATGTCTGCTTATATTTGCATATATAGCACATATATGACGCATATATAGTACATATATTAGTTTATATATATCTTCATATAAAAAAAGCGCCAAATTCTAGAATATGTGCCATATATTTTTCAAATAAAAAAAAATAGCATATACGTCGCATATATTGTAATTACAAATGTCTTATAATGATAATATACGAAGTGCATATATAAATTTCCATGAGGGTAGAGACCGAAAAAATAGGCTTTTTGGGGATTTTTTTTTTCAGAAAAACTACAAAATAAATCGAGATTACTAAAAAAGGGTGTTTATCATGCATATCAGTGACCATATACAATAATTTTTTCGAAGCGATTTATTTCAAAATGGCGGCTGTGCAGCGTTTATCTCAAAACTGCATTTTTTAAGTTGGTCCGAAACATAACTCAGAGCATTTTCAACCGATTCACTTGAAATGTTGAATATATCTTGAAAATACATTGTCAGAAGTACGTGGGATTTTTTTTTTATATTGCATAGTTCATTTTGTTATTAAAATGAATTTGTTATTAAAAATTATCTGACGATTTTTTAGGCAAATTTTTCGAAAGTGGAAAATTTCGTCAGATAATTGTTAATAACAAATAAACTATGCGATATAAAAAAAAAATCCTACGTACTTCCATAGACAATGTATTTTTCAAGATATATTCAACATTTCAAGTGAATCGGTTGAAAATTGTCTGAGTTATGTTTCCGGCCAACTTAAAGAATGCAGTTTTAAGATAAACGCTGCACAGCCGCCATTTTGAAATTGATCGCTTCAAATAAATTATTGTATACAGTCACTGATACGTATGATAAACACCCTTTTTTGTAATTTTGATTTACATTGTAGTTTTTCTGAAAAAAAGATCTCCAAAAAGCCTATTTTTTGGGCCTCGAGAGTGGCCTAACCCCTTAATGGTACGTCCAATTGCTTCCTCGAGCTCCGGAATGGTCTGTGGATCATTAGCATACACTTTTCCTCTCAGAAAAGCCCAAAGAAAGGAGTCCAATGGCGTCAAATCGCACGATCTTGGTGGCCAATGGGGAATCATGCGCAAAGCTCAGCGCAGATGGCGCCACGTAAACTTAACTTAAACAAAAGAAGCTGTCAACGCGCGCGGTACATTTTTGCGGTGTCTGTCTTGTACTAAAATTGTACTAATGGACATAATGGACAATAATTACGGATATTCGACTATACCGGAATTGAAAAATCGGCTTCTACTCTTCAACTTCTCTGTTCATCCTTTAAAGTTTATTTTTTTCTCCAAACAAACAGGGAAGGTATAACCCCTTTTTTCAATATTTTCCGGCTCAGTTTCATCCCCGTAAAGAATAAAAATGAGCTAGGTAAGTAGTATGTAATAAAATAATACCAGAAGGTTAAAAAAATGCAAGTATATAAAACAGAAATTTTTAGGTTATGATGATCTTTATTCTTTAGGTTATGATACTTTACAATATATTCTTTAGGTTATGATACTTTACAATATACTTTTAGAAGTAAATAGCGTCGAAAATATTATGTTTATACACTGAGCTGTAACAAATCCTTCATTTCTATAGTCTGCAGATCTAAAATCATCAGAATATAGCCTTGAATGTTTTGTGGCTGTAAAGTGCTCGCGACGTATAGCAATTTCTCATTGCTTGCGAAGTTTTTTTTCGTTTTTAGGAAATAAATGAACGCCTTCGTTTCTGCACCCAATTGCACAACACTGATGCATTCAAAATTTATTCACGACAAACGGATTATTTAAAGAAAATTCAACAGTAACCGTAGAAACACGGGCAATGCCAAAGAGAATCTCACTAAACGTCATGTTTTGTTTACGTTATACCACAATGTCCCCTCTAGCGGGAGAAATTGGCAGTAAGGTTCCCTATTCACGAAAGTTCGTCTGCAATACTGCATTGCTTCACCCGCAGAGTGGCAGGTGGCGCCATCGTGTTGCAAGAATATGTCTTCCAATTCCATGCCGTTTATGCCATTTTTCGGATATTGTGTTCCACACATAACCTCCATGTTTCTATCTTATATCGAAATGAAAATATTCGTACCTTACAAATAAATAATACGTTTTATTAATAAATTAAAATGTCAGGTTATTTTGACACACCCTTTACCGTACTTTTGTACCGTGGCCTATGACGTACCTCCTGCCTATGTTGCGCCGTATGTGCGCCCTTCGGCCAATGGTTCATACAGTGGCGTTCGCTGTTTCATACAGTCCACGAGTATCCGCAACTACTCCGCGTAGCGTATCGCACGCACGCCTCCTATCGCGCGCTAATCACAGGCCATACGATACTGGTGGCCTCGGTGAGTTGGTAAATGAGTTTGGGTTTGTTCGGCGTTGAAACAAAAGAGAAAGAAAATATTGTAAACGGTCGAAAATTGGCCGCGCTGATAGATGGTTCTTTGGAAGTTTCGCTCGTTCGTAGTGAGAATTCCGGCCTTTTTTCTCCTTCTCTGTCCATAAAGTTGGGAGCTTTGCTCGACTTCGGTAGAATTTATACCCTCCCGAAATTTGGAGGTTTTTTTCTGACAGGAATTCGATGGCTGGAATTTTTTAATTTTAACTGGGGAACTGGAGAATCAGGAAAGTATTGCGAATTTATTTTGATGTTCGTATTGTATGATTTGAATGAGTAGTTTACTAATAAAAATAAATTATATATATCTATAATTCTTTTTATATGTTTACTCACTTAAAAATTACAGTCGGAGTTGAGTTTATTGATATAAAAAATCGACATCAAATACCATATATGATTATTATAAAAAATAAATAAAAATATAGAAATTAAGATAAATAAATGCTTATCAGAAACATAATACAAGTCACGCAATATAAAGGGTGTCTTGTTATGAATGAATAATCCTGCAACTGTCGATAGGTCAGATCATGTCCTACTATTTGCTGGAATTTCAGTTTAGTCAAAGTCCCACGGTTTTTTCGATAAATATCATCTGCTTTTGGTTTTTCGCACACCATTTCTACAAGTGATAACTTTTTTTCTAACCGGCTTAAGAAAAATACTCTTGGCTATTTGTTTTATCCAAAAAAGTCTTTTTCCAACCTCAAATGTTAAGGAAACTTTATGAAAGATCTTATTTAGAATTTTCATACAAACCAATTCGAACATCTGACTTTGGCAGCCTGCGGTGTGAAAAGCTGTACTACGCATATCGTGCCAATTACTTCAAAAACTTGCTTAGTTATTGTCGATTCATATCATTTGTAGAAACAGCATGCGAAAAACCAAAAACAGATGATTTTTCGAGAATCTCGAAAACCGTGGGACTTCTACTAAACTGAAATTCCAGTATTCCACACGATCCACAATTCCACACGAATTAATTAGTTCCTGGGATATTTTTATTTTGGCTGAGGAACTGCAGAATCAGGGAGGAATTAAGGATCCACTTTCGTTTTATTATGTACACATATTATGTGACTTGTATTATTTTTCTAATAAGAATTCATGCATTTTAATTTCTACAATGAAATATATATACAGGGTGTCCCAGAACTGAATGCGTTCCCTAGAATGGCGGGTTGGGGGGTGAAATTCTGAGTCGATTGATATAAGCATGTGTGGGTCTCAGATCAAACCCTGAATTATTATGAATTTTTAAAGGCGGGCCAATCAGGTGCGCCTGCCTTTAAAAATTCATAATAATTCAGGGTTTGATCTGAGACCCACACATGCTTATGTCAATTGACTCAGAATTTCACCCCCCATCCCCCCATTTCAGGGAACGCCTTCAGTACTGGGACACCCTGTATATGTGTATGTATATATATATATATATATATGACTAAATAATTTCAGGGCTACATGGGCTAGGGAATTTCTATTGTCGTACAGAGCATACAAATTATACATTGATTCACACGTTATTTCCACCCAAGTCTCGAGGACTTTTATGTAATCGTAATATATATACATATATACACACATACATACATACATACATATATATATTTAGACGTTTTGCTCTCTGAGGATTATGAGACTAAGAATACATGGTTTCGTTTTACGGGCCTCTCTCTCTCTCTCTCTCCCTTTCTCCCTACACCTTCCCTCCCTGCTGCTCGCCGCCGAGACCAGCTAACTCACAAGAGCTATGACGTAATGGAAATCCGTTTGTAATCACGCTCTGAGAGATAGAGCATCGTGATAATTATTCTCACGAGGGCGTAGATACTCCAAACGGTACATAGTATAAATCACGTTGCGCACACAGGAAAAGGAGAACCAGTGCATTACGTAACGAAACATTTTACGGAAATGCATATATGTATACACATACGTGGAACTCGGGAAATAAAAATAAAAATAAAATAAAAATAAACTAGAAATAAAATAAAAATCAAATGAAAATTCGATAAATATTTTTCAAATTAAATAAATATCAAAGAAGAATCCAATGAAATAAACGCTCCGCTTGATTTATTCCAATCCTTTTACCCTTCAATCCCCAAGGCGAAATTGCAAACTCAGTTCTTCCTGACGCAGCGTTTTGCCGCAATCGTCTTTTCGGTGAAAATGGAAAATGCAGGAACGGAGGAAAGCAATCAGCTGCAAAGCACGTGTCTCGGACTCCCAATGTGACATGAGTAATATGAAGATAAAAAAGTATTTGCGACGGCCGAGGCACTGAGTCATCCATTATAGCTACGGTTCAAAGTTCAAGCCAGAGTGTTCAAAATTCAAAATACTTATAGCACAGTCATAGTCGAGTGATGTGATATTCATTGGACACCCATGAGTTATCTTCGGATTTCGTTTGGTAATTCAAGAGATTGTGCCGGAGAAATTCATTCGTCTCAATGACTCCCGTATGTCTGAACGAGTGTGACGACCGAAACTCGATAGCACTGCTATTCTAGACGTTTCGCGTCATAGTATTTTATTTATATTGCTCTCATCGCGATGCAGTTAGTATTAATGTATCCTCCTGTGATTTAAAACAAAATCGTGCATAAACTTTATTTTTCGACATCTATATATATATATATATATATATATATATATATATATATATATATATATATATATATATTCGATTATTTATTCATACTTTTACTCTAAGAAAATAATGCATTGTGCAAATTTTTTAATATATATATATATATATATATATATATATATATATATTTATTCAATTATTCGTATTGGTACTTGTACTGTAGGTTGATAAATATTTATGTACTTTTTGCCGATTGCAAATTTAAACGATTTATATTTATATAAAACGATTATTTTTTATATTTCGGAGTACGTTTCGAAACCTGCTCGTATTCTAAAATCGTGGGGTAGCTAATTTTTCATTTAATTCTTGTTAAATGAGACATAAATTTCATTTCGTAAACAAAAAAAATTATATATATATATATATATATATATATATATATATACACATATATATACAGGGTGTTTGGCGCGGGGATCGATACATTTTTTTGGGGATTGGGGGGGGGAGTCATTTGCTAATTTTTTCACCCTTAGACCCTATGTCCTAAGGGTCACGGTAATTGAGATATGATTTTATTTCGTTTTTTTTTTAATGTCACGAAACTACTTTCGTTGTATTCTGCAATGTAAGTTTATTATAAATAAATCATTATTTGATACAATTGGTTTCAAAAAAGTGACTCTTGAGCCTCCAGTCTTAAAAATGTGTAAATGTATGAAAATTTCAACTCCTAAATTCATTATAAAAAAAAAACCTATTCTCTTTATTTTGATCACACAATGCATGATTTCTATGACATGTAGCATACCGTTGAAAAGGCTATAAACTAGAGAACTTTTTAAAACAAAGCTAAGTTCAAAATAGCTTTTATTTTTATTTTTATGATGAATTTAGAAGTTGACATTTTTCATGCATTTACGCATTTTTACGACTTTGGAAGCCCATGAGTCATTGTGTTGAAACCAAGTGTATCAAATAATGATTTATTTATAATAAACATACATTGCAGAACACAACAAACGTTATTTCGTGCTATTACAACCACAAACAAAAAAGTTATAAGGATTCAAGGCGAGAAATCCCTCGAGGAGCGTGAAAAATAGGCATTTTTCGGGAATTTTTTTAGAGGGGATACAATAATCTGATCATTTTCAAATTTGGACATGAGTTTATTATAACTGTCGAGTTAAAAAAAATTTTTTTTTTTTGGGATAACCAACAAAATGGCTGCGCTATTAAAGGCGAAATTTTGGGTAATTAGAAACAGCGAACAAAACATCATATCTTAATTACCGTGACACTTAGGAGATTGAGTCTAAGCGTGAAAAAAGTAGCAAATGACCCCCCCCCCAATCCCCCAAAAAATAATATATTCAGGGTCAGGGCGACAATTATGAGGTGACTAGGTGCTTTTCTAGGGCCCAGAATGGAGACGTTGCGACGAAGAAAAATCTTATATTTAATATTTTTTCGTGTTCTCTTCGAAAGAAAAAACTATAGCGGGTTTTGCGACGAGTAGTGCCTATTTTCCAGAAAAAATTAAGCATTGTGTATAAAAAACAAAATTCCACCCTGAGTTCAGAAAAATAAAAATAGTTAAATTCCAAATACAAAACAGTCCCAAAAAACCTTTTTTAAATGGAATTAAATTTCATTTATCTACTCTAAAATGCATTTTTGATTTTTTGTTCATCGATGACAAGATGCACAAAAAAACGTTTTTCCGGATTATTTCGTATCGGGAATTTAAGTATCTTCTTCTGCTCTAATCAAAATAAAATTTGTCCGAATGCAAATTTTTTTCTGGAAAATGCAACTCATCGCAAAAATTAGCTATATTTTTCTTCGAAGAAAATTCGAAAAACGATTAAAAGTCATATTTTTTTAATCGCAAAATCACAGCGCAAGTCTTAAAAAACACTCGGTCACTTTACAATTGTCATTAATTATCACTCATGTTGGAGTAATTAATTATTACTCATTTTGGAGTAATTGGCGAAATTACTCCAAAACACGAAATTGCAGTTGAAATTTGCACGATCCATCTCGATATAGAAACATGGTCGCACGAATTTTCTGCCCGAACAAAAGAAAACCATAAGTTTTTTTCGACACCATTTCTCAGCAATGTGTAAGGTGGAAACAGTCTCATCGACGCACGTCTCGCTCGTGTATGAATAAAAAATGGAATGCAGATAGTAGACGAGCTACGGAACGACGGGCTCGCGATAGGTTGGAGAAGAAGTCGTGCAGACTCGGCGGCGCCCATGCAAACGTTTATACGAGGGAGACCCTTCGTCGCCGCCTACGCTACCCTCGTGCGTAAGCCGGACAACCCTATTATTTCACCCATCGCAGGTCTTATCTTGTCTCCTTTTTCTCGCTGGGGAGCTCTCAACTTTGAGCAATGAAAAGCATAAACGACCATTTTGCGGACAATAATACTCCATTCTTATTCACAACAATGATTATTGATATTATTGTTTTAAAAAATAAGAACAATAGTAAATTATTGAATTATTGATGAAAGTTTTACTAGTAACGATGGATTATCAATTTATCGCTTTATAAAAAATAATTATAATATCTATCGTCATTATTGTTGATGTTGTGGTTCTTTTTATTATTATTATTATTATAAATAAATTATAGTAAAAAACCTTGTAATAATAATAATAAATAACAAAAACAAGTAATCAAAATAATAAATAATAAATTAATAAATCTAAAATTGACTAAAATTAAATAATGAATAAGAAAATAAAAGCAGCACATAGTACTGGTGAAAAAATCAATATTTTTTGCATTTTCTCAAAGTATACGTATTCAAGAATGTGTGCGAAAATTTCAAGTAAAAATATTGAATATTAAATATAAAGATTTTTAAATATTATTTAGAATTAGAATTAATTAGAATATCAACATTTAAATATTGAAAAACGATTTACGTATGCTAGAATTCTTAATTTTCTGATTTTCGATTTTCCAAAACCAAAATTTCCCGAATTGCAGTACCTATGGTGGTACATGGCCGATTTTCATTTTTTAATAACTATTTTTTGAGCAACCGAATATGAGCAAAAATTTCGAAAAAATTACACTTTTTATTAACATCCCCTATTTTGTGAAATTTATTTTCGAAAAAAAACGGCTAGGTAACGACAACGACATTTATATAGATTATGAAGTATCTTTATTTTTATTATTCGGACCAACCATTGTCAAGTTATCGACCGGGCCGATTCACCATATGTTCTATATAAAGGCTCTACCTCAATAACGTTATTTTTTTAAGTAAAAATTTACCCGCCATAAGTTCAATGTGTCCTTAATGACACATCTTTTTTCCAAATTCCAAATAAATAATCTAGTAGACCAAAAAAATTCGGACAAACGACCTTTTTCGACGGGTCACAGTCGTGTCCTCCATTAATCAATTTATAAAAATGTAATAAAAAAAATAGCAGAAGGAAATAATACTTGATTTATTTCTTGTAAACCGTTCTTAAGTATTGTTCTGAGCGTGTTAAAAAAATGGATCATGACTTATCCCGATAACATTAATCTATTTTTATCAAGGAGAGTACGAACAGATTTGAATAGTAGAAAATCGTTCTTTACAAAATTTCAACGATGTTGAAGTTTGCATCGTTGAGGTGCAACAAAAATATGAAAACAAAAAACTTTATTTCATTATTTTCTTTCATCCAAAATCTTATCCACCAAATTTGATAGATAAATCATCCAAGAATATATTTACAAAGTTACAAAGGCCAATTGTAAACATTTTCGAAGATACACGGCCAAAAACAGAGAAGCCATTGATATTTGATATTGATATTTCCTCCTATTGAAAAGTTTGCAGCGCGTTTACTCCAGTTTTCATTTTCACGATTTTTCCAAATTGGCGGGCGTGATAGCAAAAAAACTAAACGATCTATTGAATCGAACCAAAGTTTATGATCTTCAGTATGAAAATCTCTTCTAAGTGAATTGAAAAAGTCGTTGAAAAAGTCTTTTTAAATAATTTTTATAGCACGTTAAAGTCTTTTTTTCAAACAATTTTTTTTAACCTGAGAAAAGTTATAAATTCACGATTTTTTCGGCTTTTTCTTAAGGGGCTATGCCAGTGGGACACTTTTAAAAAATCGACTTTTTTTGCCTTTTTCGACAGTTCAACTTTCAACAATATCCTGTAAAAATTTCAAGGCCGTATCTCTATCATTTTATCTTGCAAAAATCGATAGTTAAATCTTTAAACGCGTTTTTCTCGAAATGAGATTGTCCAAATTTGCTGACATTGTAACTCAAAGAGCAATTATCCGATTGACTTGAAATTCGAACTGAGTACGCTTGAATATATTTACTCTACAATGACGTAGGATATTTTTTATTGGATGAACATTGACGATTTGGCATGAAAAAAACCACCATTTTATAGGCAAGAAAACAGACTTTTTTTCATAACTACGCCATTTTGTTAGATTTCAAAAATCTTACGTCATTGTGCAGAAAATACTTTCCAGTTTAACGACATTTTTTCCTTTTTCGGTTTCAGCTACTCAATCGGCCGGAATCATGGCAGCAGTGGAGGAACTTTTTTTTTTGGCGCCTCCGAAGGCAGCGCATGAGTCGCTTGGATCTCAATATTTTTCTACGAAAAAATTATGTAATGTAGATCAAATATGGCCAAATATATTCTTAATTTTCCGAAACATTTAATTGAGTACTTTTCTTCCAAAAAAATTCCGAAAATCACCCAAATTTTCAGCGTTCACACTGGTATAGCCCCTTAATTCACCCAGAAGAAAAATATACGACAATTGAAAAATGTATGGGTTTCTTCGTTTCCGTCAAGAATTACGAGCTGCATCTTTCCCGCCGATTCGGGACTGCAGTGGCAAAGCGCACATGGAATAAGCTGATAAATCTACAGTCATTTATTGTTTCATGTCGAACTTTATTTAATACATTTCAAATATACATGAAAAGAAACCTTGTATTTTCCCTTCTAAAAAAAATTCCGAAAAATCGCTTTTTTGGACCTTCCAATCCAGGCTCCCGCCTTAAGGGAGACTTTGTCCTTGAAATCGGCGGGAGATGTTAGCGGCTCAACATGAGCAGCTAGAAGAAGAGGAGGGATGCCTCTATGGACCAGGCATTGCCGATTAGCTGTAATTATAAACACATTTGTGTAAACACATTACAAAACTTTAAACGCGTTTTTCTCGAAAACACGTTTTTAAAAATGGCTGACATTCTCCTGACCGCTGCAATTAACATATCGACCTGAAATTTGGAGAGCATACTCAAAAAATATGTCTTCACGGAATGACGGATCGTTTTTTCGATAGATACATTTTTGCATTTATTATTTACCTTTTTATGCGAAAAAAAAACGCGAAAATTCGATTTTTTTTAAATTGCCGCCATTTTCCGAAATGTGTACTAAACGAAAAACCCATCCGTCATTCCATGACCAAAGGGTCACAGATTGATAATATGCTTTGAATTTGTGTTTCAGATCAACAAAGAGGGGGCAGTGATGTCAGCCGTTTACCTCCCCCGATTTGAGGACCTGTTTTCGCGGAGCTGCAACGGCCGCCATTTTGGTTTTTTTTTTCAAAAAAAAATTTTTGTATCGTTCTGTATATCACGAATAAAAGCAAGAAAAAAACCGCACTCAAAAAGCTTTACGCGTTTCCTTTAAAAAAAAATAAAATGTAAACACCTTAAATATGGCACTCCAAGGACAGAGTCTCCGTTAATCGACGGTCGTTCACGTTACTTCCTACGTGTCCGACGTTCGACGACTTGCCGACGATTGTACCGGTACTGCAGAGTACCTCCTGTCGTCGCCACTCATTCTCATCGGACGGTAAAGCTCGACGAGAATTTTTTTTCTATAAATGTGACTTTTGCGTTCTCGTATTTTTTTTTTACGAAAAAAAGCCATCGAAACGATCTCCGTGACGTGGGATGAAAAAAAAAATACGAGTGCGATAATAATCTGCTCCGAGGATGATAATAATCGAGTCGAATAATTCGACTTCTTATCCGTGACAGATGTATTGCGGGATACCGGAAATAAAAGCGACGATCAATACCTGTCGGGTGGAAAAAGTCCCAGGGGACTTTGTCTTTTCTCAATCTCTCACCCAGAAAAAAATCAATGCTCCGTAGAATATTCGATAGAAAACTCCTTGCTTTGAAGTATTTCTTTTTGAATCAAGAAACGCAGCTATTGCTGGATTATGGCCAAATTCGGACTCCACCGATGCAGCACTTCTCGCTTTCTTACTGCGGAAAACTTCCACTGCAATAGTTGCAACACGGAGGATCTGTACCGCATAGCAGCATCCGCTGTTCCTAATCTAACTGGCGGAAATCCATTTTTCCCATTGCCAGAGTAGGCGAGTCGTTGAACGATTCTTTTCAACGATTTCATTTCATTGTTTATTACAAAGTAGTTATTAATTATTAATATTATTATTTATTAAATAGTTATTAAATAGTAATATTACTATTTAGTGGATAGTTATTAAATATTAATACTATCATTTAGTAAATAGTTATTGAATATTCATATTATTATTTAGTTTATAGTTAATAATGATTATTATTATTATTATTATTATTATTACTCTATAATAACTATGTAAATCTAATAATAATTATGATAACTGCATTTGATCGTTATTATAATTATAATTATTTGGTGAATAGTATTTACTTAATAGTTTTCATAATTACGGTTATTGGTATTATTATTTGTATTGTTACATCACATTTTTTGCTGTCATTTATATTATTACTATTTTCGTTATCATTATGAATTTCTTATTAATATTCTTAATAAAAGTCTTACTTATTTCTGGAGTTGTTTATTTATTTTTTTCAATTTATATTAATCATTTCTGAGCCGTAAAGTAATTAGTTTTTCTTCCTCTCGCTTGATTATTCCTTGTGTTCCAATAACTTTTTGATTATTTCAAAGAACTAAACGAAGCTTTGCTTCGTTTTTGTTGTTTAAGGAGTCTTCTCACTTTAGACGCTAAAAAGGGCTATTTTCATGAATTTTTTTATCGGTTTATATCATAAATATTGATGTAAAAATTGTTACACTTTACATACATTAAGTGTAACAGCATAAAATACATTAAACATTTTTTTTATGTATTTATGTAACCCAAACAAACTTTAAACGCGTTTTTTTCGCAACAACATTTTTCGACGGCTTGTTGATAAAATCTTCGAAACTACTGAACCGATCCTTATGAGATTTTAACCACATATTATTTACAACTATAGCTATAGCGCATATTAAGGATTTTTTTAAATTTTGATATTCACTTTTTTCGCCAAAAACGGTGAAATAAAACACGTTTTTTTTTGTTTTTTCGAAAAATGTTCGCCATTTTGTTATTTTTGCATATATAAAAATCGTATGATATGCGCTATAGCCATTTACATACTGAATCTAAAACCGTTTGATTTTTTCTTTTCGGATGATCCATCTCCGAGATTTCATCAACAGCGCAGACTTGCAATTTTTAGGACATTTTCTGACCTACCATTTTCGTCTATAAATAGTGACTTTAATAAATAAATAATTAAAAAAATGTATTTCGAAAGTGTATTTATTAAGTGTAACAACTTTTATATCAATATCTATAATATAAACCTATCAAAAAATTGCATGAAAATAGCCTTTTTAGCCACTAAAGTGAGAAGACCCCTTAAAAAAAAGTCTCGATGTCCATGAAAAAATCATTGAACAAGATCTTCTGAGATATTTCTCGTGAGATGCATACTTGTTCATCAAAAAAATTAATAAAACACTCGTCTTGACTTAAGAGTGAAGTGCCAAATCCTCTTGGAAAAAAATTCATCTCATCTACTTCATCTACTTCCCAAAAATCCCAATATAATAATGATTTTTTTAACCAATATTCCATCGATGAATTCTGTTTATCTTACATTTCATTTATTTATTTCTTTTCTTTAATCTTTTTATTTATCAGCCATCATTCAAAAAAAAATTGACTTTGGAGCAAATCATTTCGCTGGCTCTGTAAAATTCACCGTGGCGCGAGGATATCTCGAGAGCGAATCCAAAATTAGCTCACGGGCATCCGATTCGCAAATGCCTGCGTGAGCGTATTAAAAAGAAGTATCGGCGAAAATTTTGTTCTGCTTTAAATCTTTCATTTTTCTTTTGCTGCTACGTCTCGATCGTCCCACGCTTTCGGCTGAGTCTCGCGGCTCTGTCGCATGGAACGTGTACGACTCTGTGCCCCTACTGGTTTCCCTTGCCAACGGGTTTTGCCGGAAAGTATTATTTTTAGTCGAAAAAAAAAAAATACCAGTGTCACAATCCGCGCGAACTTGATACTAAAAGCCGCAAAAATTTATGCGTTCTTCGATCTTTTACGGATCGTCCAACCAAACACTCGTCTCGCTTCGTTCATTCTCATGTACGAGCATTTTTTTGCAGGCTAAATGTGCTGTACTTTTTCGATTTTTCCGAAAGGTTTTTGTCTTTATCATTATTTTATCGTGGTATAATATTTTTCTCGTCATCATCATTGTTATTATTATTACTAGTGTTGTCATAATTATTATTTGATTACTTTTATTTACTTATATTGATAAATATAACATTACATCATTAATATTGTTGATAATAATGATGAAGATTATGATCATTATAATGATGACGATAATGATGATGGTAAGGGGTCCTCCATTAATCACGTGAGGTTTTTTAGGCCACTTTCTGAGCCTCCCTCCCCCGTGGTGATATGTGGTGAGGTTTCCAGCCACCCCCCCCCCCCCCCCCGCCTACATCACGTGTATTTTATTGTGTTAAGAAATGTCATACACAACCAATAGGGAGTACGGTATTTGATTGTCAAAAGCAACATAATTTATATTGTCAATATATTTAAATGGCATTGTCCTAGGATCAGGGGCTCATTTGCGTGTTTTCTACAGTAACAAGTGGACAAGCCTTTTGTGAATGAGATGTAGGCACTTCACTTTAAGTAGGTGGCCAGTCGAAATTGAATAGATCTAAAAACTGTTGTTTAGGTTACTTTTTAGGCACAACCAGGGGGTTGAAACCTTCTATTCCCTACCGGTATACAAATGCTGCTATTTTCGACCCTTTTTTTTAGTTCTACCTCTCCCTATGGCGCTAGCAGTTATCTTACAATATTCTTATTGCGTAGGCGCGAGGCCCGCACGGCGTACATAGCGCCGGTATTATATACATAGCCCCTGCGCACGCATCAGGTTGTAAGAGTATAACTAGCGCTGCGAGTGGCAGAGTACGACACTAAAAATGCGGTCATTTTGCGTAGCAAAAATTCCAAAAGGTGCCAGCCCCCTGGGCACAACTTGCCGGTTCAATAGCTCACAGCGGATGCTCTCCGGTTCACGCAGTTACACAAAAAAATACACGTGATATGTCACAACACCCCCCCCCCCCCCCCAGCGTGATCAATCGTGATGTTATCCAAACCCCCTCCCCCCCCCCCCTATTTGAGCCTCACGTGATTAATGGACGGCCCCTAATACATAATATACTGGGTGTCCTGTTATGAATGGATGATCCTGCAACCGTCGATAGGTCAGATCATATCCTACTATACGCTGGAATTTTAGTTTAGTAAAAGTCCCACTGTTTTCGAGATTTTGGGGTTTGTGTTATTTGGTGAAAAAATCATCTGCTTTTGGTTTTTCGCATGCCGATTCTACCAATGATATGAATCGACAATAACTGAGCAACTTTTTAGAGTAATGGGGAACCTTACGCAAAGCTCGGCGCAGATGGCGCCACGTAAACATAACGTGAACAGAAGATGATGTCAGCGCGCGTGGTACATTTTCACGGTGTCTGTCTTGTACTAAAATTATACGAATGGACATAATGGACAATAGTTGCGGATATTTGACTATACCGGAATTGATTAATCGGCTTCTACTCTTTTCCGCCTCTATTCATTTTTTAAAGTTTCTTCTTTGCTCCAAACAAACAGGGAAAGTATAACCCCTTTTTCAGAATTTTCCGGCTCAGCTTCATCTCCGTGAAGAATAAAAGTGAGATAGGTAAGTATTATGTATTAAAATAACATCAGAAGGTTAAAAAAAATGCAAATATATCAAATAGAAATTTTTAGGTTATGATGATCAACTACATTACAATATACTTTTAGACGTAAATAGCGTCAAAAATATTGTGTTTATACACTGAGCTGTAACAAATCCTTCGTTTCTATAGTCTGCAGATCGAAAATTATCAGAATATAGCCTTGAATGTTTTGTGGCTGTAAAGTGCTTGCGACGTATAACAATTTCTCATTACTTGCAAATTTTTTCGTTTTTAGGTAATAAATGAACGTCTTTGGGTCTGCATTCAATTGCACAAATTCTTCACAATTTATTCTCGACAAACGGATTATTTAAAGAAAGTTTAAGAGTAGTCGTAGAAACACGGGCAAAACCAAAGAGAATCTCACTAAACGTCATGTTCTGTTTACGTTATAATACAATGTCCCCTCTAGCGGGAGAAATTGGCACTAAAGTTTCCTATTGGCACGATATGCGAAGTATATTTCTTTAACATCGCAGGCTATCAAAGTCGGAATTCGAATAAAGTTTCATTAACACTTAAGATTTGAAAAAAAACACACTTTTATTGATAAAACCAATAACCAAGAGTATTTTTTTACACCGCGTTAAAACAGTTTTCATTTGTAGAAATGGCACGCGAAAAACCAAAAGCAGATTATTTTTATCTTGAGACCGTACGGCTTTTACTAAACTGAAATTCCAGTATATAATAGGACATGATCTGACCTATCGACAGTTGCAGGATTATCCATTTATATCGGGACACCCTGTATATAAAATAATGAACATACTATAATTTTTTTTTAATGATTGACACTGATAATAAAATCTATGATTATATAATTATTATGAATGATCAATCAATAAAATCGAGTTTTGTTAGCACAACTTTTCAAAAAGTTTTTCACTAAACTAT
Organism: Ophion ellenae; assembly: GCA_963210295.1. NCBI lineage: Eukaryota > Metazoa > Arthropoda > Insecta > Hymenoptera > Ichneumonidae > Ophion > Ophion ellenae. Next base: position 45,565,541 of record OY723390.1, read on the forward strand.
TATCATTAATTATTAAAATAATAATGATTGATATTAAAATAATATACAATAATTCATTGATTATTGTGAATAATAATAGGGAATAATTTCAATGTTATGAATTACCATAATAATGATAATAGTTTATAGTTTTTATTATTCCAGGCATACCTCTTAAGGGTGTTTACATAGAAAATCCTCCCCTCCCTCCCCTACATATAAGTTTCCCCTTACAATACTTTCTTATTTCTAAACTTACACTCTACTGTCGTTTCACTTTTCGTTCTCCCTCGCATTCGTTTCCTCATCTACAATATTTTCAATTAGTTTCTCGAAGTGCTCAATAAATATACACAGTTCAGTCACAGGCTCCTTTTTCAGCACCATCTGTATCTTCTTATTGATTCGTTCTCCCTCTTTGTCTCCTATGGATTTGTCCAGCTTTTCTACTATTCCTTTATTAATTTTCTCCTTGGCCTTTTTTGCACGTACATATGCGCACTAGGTTTTCTACTTCTTTTTATACAAACCATGCACTTGTTATCACTATACCCCTTTATATCCTTCTTTCCCCACATTTCCTCATCTCAATCTCGCGCAAGTTTCTTTTGTTTCTCCTGATATATTTTAGGAGGCTGCTCAAGGTCTTTGCGGGAGGAGGAACGCATATGCTTAAGGGGCATATATATATATATATATATATATATATATATATATATATATATATATATATATATATATATATATATATATGCATATATATATATATATATATATATATATATATATATATATATATATATATATGAATTGGTAGCGATGACCCCTTTGACCCCTAAAAGTTGTATTCTACTCAACACTTGATCGGAGCAAAATTTTTCGAGATAAATCAGGTTTAAGATTAAAATGGGATACCCGGTATATATATGAGGCGTTCTGTACCATTTCGAACGGTCAAAAAGTTGTCCACTCTCAAAAAAATTGAAATTTTGTCAAATTATTTAATTATATGAAAAAAAGCAGCGTAAATTTTTCCAAAATTTTTGGATCGCATTTTCTCGAGTTTTTCAAAATTTCAAAATTTTCAAAATACCGTTATATCTCGTGAGCATTTGATTTAACAGAAAAATGTTTAAGACAAAAAGGTTGCAATTTTACATGAACTTTGTGAAAACATTTTGTTCTGAATTTTTCGAGTTTAAAAAATGCCCATTTACACTAAAATTATACAAAAGTATTTTTTTTCGGTCGGTATGACACTTTTGATTAAAAAAAAAAAAAATCCAAAAAATACTCTGAAGTGTGTACAGTAACACCTATTTTTTTCAGACTAGCTCGATTCGTTGTTCCAAAGCTGTGCTTTGTTTTATTATACTCGGACATACTGGGTGTTCCATTTTAATCTTACACGTGATTTATCTCGAAAAATATTGCTCCGAACAAGTATTGAGTAGAATACAACTTTTAGGGGTTAAAGGGGGCGTCAAAAAAATGGTTATATATATATATATATATATATATATATAACCTATATTACTGTTGTTATTATTGTGATTATTTCATACAGTATATGTAGTACATAATTGGTCATCAATTTTTACATCTGTATAGCTATGGTACAATGTATAATTTTTCATACCGAAAGATATTAGACCATACATTGATCGACAGTAATCAACTTTTCCTTTTCTTTCTTCGCCTTCATCACTCGAAATTCCATTCCAATTGTTAAATGGTCTACCGAAAAAAAAAAATGAAAAAAAAATAATCTTCTTTCCTCACTAAATAAACCGAGAATCTTTAAAACTCAGCCGCGTGTTATCCAAACGTTGATCAGACTCCACCATAATCGAGTTATAAAAATGACATCGGAAAGTCGATTTACCGATCAATGGTCGCTGTATTTTCCCTTCGGCTTTTTTTTACGTTTCTCGCTACCTTTTTTTCCCCGTCCGCTTGACGTCCAAGGAAAAAGGTTGCGGGCAAAAAGGAGCAAAGTGCGGATTGACGAAGGGGCTCGCGGGGCTCAGCAGAAAGACGGAGCGAGAGAGAGAGAGAGAGAGAGAGACAGTACCGAGAGGAACGCCGCTGGTACGTGTCTCGGATGGATCGATATAATACGACGCAGCGGATGTTAGGGGTGACTCTCCCTTAGCCCTACATACATACACGGAGAATGGTAATTCCGTATCGTACGACTTCGAGGACCGTCCTCGTACTAACATATCGTCCCTATACTCAACATTCCGTAAACGCCAATGTCTCTACAATCATTTCTTGATTAACGCCTCAGGCCACAGTGCCGGGTATAAAAATCATGTGCGAATTCGACAATTTTTTTTCGTATGAAAAAGTGATTCACTCATAAAATTAGTTACACGTCTATTTAGTATGAAAATCAAGCTGTTAGAAAATATATATATTTTTTTCGATGTACAAAATGGCCGACTACTCGAAACTTCTCGAAACAGCTTTTTTCCAATTGGCGTGACAAATAAGTTCGACAATTTTCACTCGATTTACTTCAAATTCAAAAGTTATGTTCCTAATTGCATTTCGCAGAGAAGTACGTACGGAATTTCTGATTAATCGAAAACTTTTCATTTTATGAGCAGTTTATGAGCAGTTATAACGAAATTTTTCACTGAAAATTCATTTCTTAAGTTCAAATACCTACAACTTTTGAATAAAACAATATTTTTTATATTCCCTACGTACTTCTCTAGTCATTCTAATCTAGATTGACGAGAATTTTTGTTTTTTGTTCTAGGTCAAAAATTGTGGAAGCTAAACATCACGCCGCGAAGCGCCAAAAAAAAGATAACAAAAGAAAATATTAGTAGTCGGCCTTTTTGTACATCACGAAAAATAAAAAAAAATTCTAACAGCTTGATATTCATACTAAATAGATGTGTAATTAATTTTATGAGTGAAACACTTTTTCATACGAAAAAAAATTGTTAAATGCGCACATGATTTTATACCCGTTACTGTGGCCTAAGGCCTTAAGGAAAGTATATTTATATTAAGTGTGTGTGTGTGTGTATGTATGTATGTATGTATGTATGTATATATATATATATATATATATATATATATATATATATATATATATATATATATATATATATATATATATATATATATATATATATATATATATATATATGCGTGGGTGTGTGGGTGTGTGTGTGTGTGTGTGTGCACATGCATATAAATGCTTAATTTATCAAGCCCTATATAACACCATATGGCATGGGCGCGCACCCCTACGCGTGCTCATCGACCCCATATCGTGTCATGCTTACGTGGAATCGGGAATACGCACACACGTATATATATATATATATATATATATATATATATATATATATATATATATATATATATATATATATATGCGTATCTACTTCTGTACCCCGGCCTAAAAGTACTCCCATTAATGAAGCCAGTGGGAGAGTCAGGGCGAGACTCGAGACACACGGTATACATACTTTCGGTGGTTGTCGCGTCACGAAACGTCATTTTTCTTTTTTTTTAACGATCACGTTCCCCGAAAATTTTATTATCCACGAACTTTCTCTTCACGACAGAAAAAAAAAGTACCCCGGACGGAGAAACAATTTTTACGAGCACGGTACGATGACAAACCCCATTTTCTCGAGTCCTCGAGCGAAATAAACGTCGGAATTGTTATTTATTTATTTTCATCGTCGCGAGAACGTTTGACAGGTTCGAAAAAATGGTGATTAATTGAGGAAGTATGTAAATGTAGGTAAATTGCGTAAATGTGTAAATGAAGATATATTGCATATTTATGTAATTACAGATAAATTGAATTAGTTGGGTCTGCCTCGATGAGGAAATTAGAATATTTATCGTCGATCGGAACAATTATTTGGTTGTATTGTCGAAGGATGAGTTTCGGTGCCTCAGAACATTCGACGTCATTATTTTATTGATGTTTCGATGGGGTGACAAAATTTTGGCGTATTATTGCGGATTCTGTTATTTTTTTCTTCGAAGTCGAAAGTAATGTAGGTAAATTGAGTAAATACGTAAATATAGATATATTTCATAATTATGTGAATGTAGATAAATTGAATTAATTATGTAAATACAGATCAATTGAATTAATTGCCGCTGCCTCGATGAGGAAATTGAAATATTTATCGCCGATCGGAGCAATTATTTGGTCGGATTAGCGAAGAAAAAAAAGACTTTCGTTGCCTCGGAATATTCGACGTAATTATTTTTTTGACATTTCGATGGGGTGAGAAAATTTTGTCGTATTATTGCGAATTTTGTTGGTATTTTTGTTCGATGGCGAATGTAGATGAGGATTTTCGTATTGACGAGAATATCGAGGAGAACAGAAGTAAACGGTCGATTGGCTCGAGAGAAGCGAAGAGTCCAGTTATCGGTGAACGCACATGGGCGAGGGAAGGAAAGGGGCGACGAGAATCGCGAGAGGGGAAGGGATTTGAGCAAAAACGAAATCTCGGGCGCAAGAAGCGAGCCGGAACCTATGACTCATGGCTGGGATTTGCTCGCTATATGTACTATTCGAAACAAACTAAAGTTCTACAATCAACATCATAGATATATACATACATACAATCTGAGCGAATTCAAGGCTTAGAAGTACACATAATTATAGAAACGTTGCGATAATCAATTTTTGTATCTCAAGTTCAATAGTTCGAATAAAAAATTCTACTTGCAGAATTTGTGAAAAAAAACAAATGATATTTATAAGCCGAAAAAAATCGAATACGAATGAAATGGTATTCGAGTGTGTGAAAATGGAGAATTGAAGAAACAGGAAGTCTAAGGAAGTGAGGGAAATAAAAAAAAAGTAATATTCAAAATTAAGCACCGAAGAATTGGCATTTTTATCGGGTTCAATTCGAGACAAAATTGAAAATAAGAAACTGAAAATTGAATAAGTGGCAACAATTTTACTGGCTCGTGTGAAGTTGAAACATTTTTTTCAACGTTGATAAAAATGGTCGGATTGTTAAGCATTGAAAATTTCCATTGATCGCTGATAAACATAATTGAATATTAAAATTACGGAAACAATGCGAAAAATATGGGTTTTCATTTCAATTTAATTGAATTGGACGTGGACAAAAGTTGGTAATTATTTTACAAAGTTACTTTCAACGTCTATCAATCGAATGAATCTTTTGACGTTTAGAACGTCAAAAAATTTGACGTTTAACGATTCAACGATTTAATGTTTAACGTTAAACGTCAAAACTGCATTGAATTGTTAAACGTTCAAAATAAATCTGTAAAATTGTTGAACGTTGAATAAAAATCATTGAATATTTGATTTACGGTGAACAGTTTGAAAAATTTGAATTCTCTCTGAATTGAATTGAATGTCGACGACTAATTACATTGAATTTTGCATCGTTGCAATGCAACGATTTTTTTGTCTATTCTTCATTTTTATTATCATTGAAGACCTTTCTTTGCAACGTGAGGTCGTAAATCTGTAATAAAAATACGTAAAAACGTTCGAATGATTTCCATCGCCTAAATCAGCTAAAAATAAATGTTATCAAAGAAAAAAAAAATCATTTTCGTTCCGTTCCAACGATGCAAACTTCAAGATCATAACGAAAGTTAGTCACTCGTTATACGTGAGAAAAATGCATTAAATTGTTAAACATAAAAAATAAAATTGTAAAATTATCGAACGTGTACATAAAATTGATTAAATATCAAGAAACGGTTAACAATTTTTTTAAATTAAGTTTTCTCTCTATTCTATTGAATCGAACGTTAACAAAAATGAATAAATCGTTAAACGTCAAAATATTCACCAAACTGTGAAACCTCAAAAATAACATTCTAAAATTATTGAACATGGAATAAAGATGATGAAATATTCAAATGAGAATGAACAATTTTTAAAATTCCACTTTTGTCTGAATTGAATTTCATTTAGTATTGACAAAAGTTGGTAAATCTTTAAAAAATTGGCCGAAACGTCAAATGTGGAAAATAAAATTCTAAAATAATTGGACGTTAAATAAAAGAATGTTGAGCAACGTTGATCCGGAGATTATCCGAAGATCATCCGAACGTGCTCCATTTGTAGGCGGCGTTTTTTTTTCTCGTACACTTGTTTGGTGATAAATAATGGAAAAAAAGATCAGTGGTGGGGAGCTCGTAACGAGGTAGACGGGAGGTAGAGAAGTTGTACGGTAAATCGCACGGATCTGCTCGGTTGAGCTTTTGTCCAGAAACAGGCACCGAGACTGTTCGACACTGTAACTAGGCGGAAGTTTAGTCACTGCTGCAAACTATGGTACATACCGCGAGAGCGGAAGAGCGATGGGTCGTATCGCCATAGCCTAGTGATTAGCGTACACACGCGGATATACCGTTAAAGACGGTGCGGCAAAATTTTCGACTCGTTAGAGAACACGTGACGAATAATTAACGCTCACGTGGATCCTCGAACCGATTGATGCGCCACGTCCTTGAAATAACGCAATGATGCTTCAAATCTACTCGACGCAAGCAAATGGTCCTCGAAACATTATTTTCAACAAAAAAGCAACCAGTGGAGATATAAAAAAAAAACTCCAAACGGAAAAAAGTATAATATTTTGCTTAAATCGTGCAGTAAAATTTAAAAAAAATACATAAACGCGGGATTTTGAGGACAACCGTTCGAAAAAATATTAGCGAGCAATGATAAACATTTAAACCCAAAAAAACCCAAATAACAAAAAACTCCAAAAAGTAGAATATTTTTCTTGAGGCACCTCTGTTTTTTTGTGACGAGTAAAAAAAATACATTTTTCTTTTGCATTTTCTCAAAGTATTCATATTAAAAAATCTGTGAAAAAAATTCAAGTTAAAATATTGAAAAATTTACCAAGTTACAGGCGATTTAAGGGGTTACCCCCACTTGCGATTTTGAAAAAATCGATTTTTTTTATTGCATTTTTTTGAAGTATAAGTATCTGAGAATATGTCCCGAAAATTTCAAGTCGATCCGAACAAAATTGACTGAGATATGAGCGTTGAAAGAGAAGAATCCGCGTTGAAAGAGCGTTGAAAGAGAAACTTTAAACGCGTTTTTCTCAAAATGGCATTTCTGAAGTCGGTGACCAAGATTACTCGAACACTAATGAACCGATCTTCTTGAAATTTTGCAGGCTTATTTAATACATAAAAATGTAGTCTTTAATCGTTCGATTTTTTTCGTTAAAATCGAACCATTAACTTTGACTGTCCGCCATTTTGTGAAAAATGAATATTTTTTAAAATCCTTCGATTAAAGACTAGTTTATACTTATATTTGACTAAATCCATCCGCATTTTTTTTTTCAGATGATCCACTTCGCCGCAATGTTGGTCACCGCAAACCGTGTATATAAAAACATTATTTCATTGACGGCCATTTGCCACTAAACAATGTAATATTTTTCAATAAAAAAATTACTGACAGTTCTTCAAGATGTGTTCTTTAAGATGGTATATTGTTCGATGAAAAAAGTTTTGTAGTTTTCTTTAAAAAAAATTCACGAAAAAGGCCTTTTTTGCGCTACAAGTGGGGGTAACGCCTTAATAAGAACAGGTAGCACAAGGATTTACGTATACTGAAACTTTCAATCGCGTTTTTCTCGAAAAGACTTTTTTTCGACCTGGCCGGAATCAGAATTTTAGCTATAATTGTCCGATTTTCAATTTAGGAAATCCAAAATTTCCGTAATTGCAGTAGCTATCGTTGAACGTAGCCGTTTTTGTTTGTTCGAAATTTAGTATTTTTTAAGCCTCCGAATATAAGTTAAAATTTCGCCAAAATTAAACTTCTTCTACATCCGTCATTTCATGGATTTTTTTGACAAACGGCCACCTACAACACGAATTATATTTGTATAGATTATAAAACCATTTATTTTTATATTGCAGACCAACCATTTTCAAGTCATCGATGTTGGCTCATTTTTCATCGAAAGGCTCTATTATATACCTCAATAGCGTTGTTAATTTTTATTTTTTTAAGTAAAAATTTACTTCTCAATAACGTTCTTTTTTCCAAACTCCAAATAAATAATCTTGTAGACAAAAAAATCGGAAAAATACTTTTTTCGACCCGTAACTGTAAAGTCCTTACATCTTGCGGGGCAAACAAAATCGTAAACGTGACTGAGGACAGCCATTCGAACAAGGATACGCGAGAAACGTATAGAAATTTAAACCCAAACAAACCCAAACAAAAATACTCAATTCGGCAAAAAATAGAATCTTTGTTTCAAACCTGCATTGAAAAAAAAGAAACGCGTAAACGCGAAAGTTTGAGGATTCGAAAAATTGCGAGCGAGAATCGTATGAAAATTTGTATCGAAGGTAAAATATCTCCAAGGCTCATTTTTATGTACCACACATCGCTATAAGCGTCTCACTGCTATTATTAGATATGAACGTAACTGTCCGTATGCGAATGACGATTCGAATTTCTTCGTGACTCATAAGCAATCCGTGGAAAAGACACGCGCGCACATACACACGTACGCGAATTTTACAGGTGCACCATACATAGTACTGCAGAATTTTTTTTATCAACGTCACGCGGACGATACTCAATAGTTTGAGTTTGCAAAAGCCCCGTTTAAAATTTCGAAGTCGAAGCCACGTACTTCCGGTTCTTTCCGGGAGGTCGTGCACACACGTACATATATATGAATATATATTTTTTTATTTATTTATCGAGTTCAAATAAAAAATTATATTTTCTTTATGGAGATAATTATTTTAATCATTAATAAATATTTGGAGGTATCAATTTTCAAGGTGAGCTTTGTAAATTTTTAATAAATAATCCAAGCAAAAGTAAATAAGAAATAAAAATTAACGAAATAAAATTAACTTTATTAGTGAAATCATATGTGAATTTTTTCTCAATATAATCATTTAAATTATTAACATATAGATGTCCATTTCAACCTGTTTCTAAGTTATAATTTTTATTATTGAGAAAATTTATCGAATTTCATATGCATGTACCGGGTGTCCCAGAACCGAATGCGTTTCCTGAAAGTTGGGGGTGAAATTCTGAGTCGATTGATATAAGCAATTCAAGGGTCTCAGATCAACCCTTGAATTATTATTAATTTTGGTAAATATTCGGAAGTGTCACTCCTGTCAGAATGGAGCTGATATTTTTGTGCCGTTTCTTACAGTTAAAAAACATCATATTTAATATTATTATGGCAGCGCATCAACAAAAACAATGTCAATAAATATTTTTTTAAATATTTTTATTCATCGATCTTTCGAACTTTTTTTCAAGATTTCTAAAAAAAAAATATTCTGTTCTTTCAAAAAACAATATCCATACAAACTATTTTGACAATTCTTAATTATAAAATTGCTGAATAGCATCGAAGATAGCATATACATGCTTATATCAATCGACTCAGATTTCACCCCCGACCCCCCACTTCAAGGAACGCATTCAGTTCTGGGACACCCTGTATATTGATTATACTGTATATAAAATGTTATAAAAACGGAAGCTCATTTACACAATGTGTAAGAAAAATGTGAAGGGAGTTAGTATGTGAGGGGGGTCTATGTGTAAACACCCTGAAAGGATATACCATGGAAATAAAAAATCTACTATATTTATTATATTTTATTGAATTATATATATATATATATATATATATATATATATATATATATATATATATATATATATATATATATATATATATATATATATATATATATATATATATATATATATATACACATTTAATAATACTGATTATGGGAAAATTGAACAAATTTTATACTTATATTTGATCAATTATATATATATAATGCAATAGAATATATATTCTATATAACTGAAATTCCAGCATATAGTAGAACATGATCTGACCTATCGACGGTTGCAGGATTATCCATTTATAATAAGACACCCTGTATATGTATATGTGTGTACACACACACACACGCACACACATACACGTGTGTGTGTATACAGCATATACAGGGTGTCTTAGGTTCGAATTGGTTTGAATGAAAATTCTGCATGAGATCTTTTTTCATCAAGTTTCCTTAACATTTCAGGTTGGAAAGAAGACTTGTCTAGATAAAATAACCAAGAGTATTTTATTTTAACCGGGTCAAAAAGGTTATCATTTGTAGAAATGGCATGCGAAAAACCAAAAGCAGATGATTTTTATCTCGAAAACCCTGAGACTGTTACTAAACTGAAATTCTAGCATATAGTAGGACATGATCTGACTTATCGACAGTTGCGGAATTATCCATTCATAAGAGGACACCCTGTATATATAATGCGATAAAAAATAAAAAATATAGTAGTTTCTTATATGTGTATATATATATATATATATATATAGGGAGAGAGATAGAGAGCACATTTCATGTATGTACTATATTTATATACATTTCTCTAATATTTCCCGAGTGTATTATCGAGTCCACTCGAGTCCACCGTACGTATTGTACGCGAACGAGGACCATTAAACAATGCTGAAGCAAGCCTCTTAATCTCGAGCATTATACGTGTATAACGACAATCGATTTGTGACGTCGAATCGCCGAGCTTTAAAATAGCTCGGCTGGACGTGCAACAAGTTTTCCTACGCTCACCCTCGACTATCGCGAAAGCATTTTCCGCCTATAATCGGCGTGAAACGTTCGATAATTATCTATCGGCGATTATCTGTCCGCGATGTTGGCGGTATGGTTGGTACAAACGAACGAGAGCGTATCGTTATTACTTTTCGCGTGCTCGCAAGTCGTCGAATATTTCGAAGTTTAATTATTGAGTGGAATGGCGAAGGAACACGGATCTTTCTTGCTGACTTATTTATTATCAAGCTGTGGAACGATTTTTTGTTTGGAAATTCATGGCGGAAAGCTTTTTTTCGCTATTGACAGCTGGTGCGATGGGGATTTTTTTTTCTATGGGGAAAAAAATGCGGCGAAAAGTTTTTCGATGTATTTGGTAACGCAGAGAAATGCGAGAATTTCTTTTTCCTTTTTTTCGTGGTAAAAAGATAATTCGAACAGATGGTTGAGATATTTTTTATGGTAAAAAATTACTCAAAAACTTTTCTTTCGTTTTTTGATAATAATGGTTACTCAGAAAAGTTTCTATTAATGTAGCAAAAACCAATTGGATAATTTTCTAATATTTTTATAATATTTCTAATCTGTTGAATCAATTAAATCATTTTTAAAAATCTTTTACCACTTGGAAATTTCTTTTTCCCTTTTTTCATGATGGAAAGATACTTCAAAGATATTCCTGGGATATTTTGGGTGTTTGGGTTACTCCGAAATTACTCCATAACTTTTTCTCGTTTTTTCATGATAATAGTTAATACAAAAAGTTTTTATTAATGTAATATTTTCCTAATACTTTAAAATGAATTCAATGATATCCAAATATTTCTTTAATATTCCTAATATTTCCATATTAACTTAATAAATTCCTGATGTATTTGAATTAATTAAATAGTTATCTTATATTTAACAATTAAATTGCGATGTCCATATGCAGATATATTTATTTGAAAAATACTCCAAAACGATTCCCGTGAATTTCCTTCAAACAAACTACTCCAAAATTGGACCGTGTGTTCTCTCATGATACTAAAATACTCGTCAATGTTCTCCCACGTCGTTCGCTCTGTAAAATCCCTCCACAAGGCCACCACCTCGAAATGACTTGGAACATATATTGATACACAAAAATTACTCCAAGCTGGTGCTTCATTCAAATACGCTGAGTCTCGAAAAATGGATGATGTTGAAGTTTGCATCGCTTGAATGCAACAAAAATGAATTCTTTTCAATTGTTCAATTTTTTTAGCCGTTTTAAACTTTCTCAGCTTAACCTTGTAAAATACGAAAAAACGTTTGAGTGCTTTTCACAATCACTCAAACGTTTTCACGTATTCTCATTAGACATTCAGGACCTCAATTACGCAAAAAGAGGCTTTCGATAATTCTAAACATTTTTAAAATTTTAAAAAATTAAAAATTTCTATGTAAACTTCAACGTCATAAAAATTGCTTTTGATATTTTGTCATTTCGAAGAATTCTGCAAAGCCGTGAAAAATGTTTTTCTTGCCACATTGGTGGAAGCTGCAGAGTATGGCGATGCGTAAATTCATGGCAATTTCGATGCGTGAAAAACACAGAATCGCATTGGATACGTTGCGTATGCGAAAGCAACATATTGCAATGCACACCGTGTGTGTTTGGAGACGACAAACATAAAAAGAATAACGGAGCGACGTTTTATCCTTGATAAAACAAATGGCAAATATTAAATAAACAAGTAAAATAAACAAGTGGATGACGAGTAAAGTGAGCCGTAAAAAAAAGAGAACAAGTGTAAATATTACGAAATGGAGGAGGCGTAATCGAAGCTGAATTACTTACGAAGGACATATGCATTAACGTATTATTTATTAATCCCTCGTAAAAACTGTGCTGAAGAAAAAAAACACTTCTGTATCTATGTGATTTTTATTTGCGAAACGAAATTAAAGTAATTAAATAAAAAGAGTAAACCAATTTAAAAAATAAAATCCCAAAAATAGGTAAAGTAAAAATGAGTAAATCTAAAAATCAATAAATCTGTCAATATCGCGTTAAAAAAGTATTAAATAGCAGACTAATTTTAAGACAGTTATCGATTAAATAAAACATAAATTAATGCGAAAACAAACATTAGAAAATCGTCGCAGGAATTTAAAACAAATAAGTATAAAGATAAACAAAGCTGCAGTCATTGAATATAGATATTAATATGAGAATTAATGTTATAACTAATATGAGAAACCCAAACAAATTAATTCAAGAAAAGGCGTACATCAATTGAAGAAAAATATAATTCTAAAAATAGGTCAGGTAATTGTAAGTAAATGTAAAAATCAATAAGTCTTAAAATAAATGCACATAAATAATAATAATAAAATGGGCATAAAAATCACGAAATAGAAGATAATTATGAGACATTTATTGACGAAATTTAAAAAAATGACAGAATACGTAAATAAATATTGGAAAATCGTCGAAATGGTTAAAAAAATGTATAGATAAACAAACATGAAAGTCATTGAATATAAAAACTATTATGAAAATTAATATAACAATAATATGGGACAAATTGTCGACGAAATAAAAAACAAATAAACATGAGAATAAAAATTAAAAAATGATTGACACTATAAAGACCAAATAAATCTCAATAAATATCCAGAAATCATGAACGAAATAAGCAACCAGCAAATAACATATACAAAAATCATCGACGAAATGAGCAACACTAAAATATCAACAAATCATCGACGAAATAAGCAACAATAAAATATCAAAAAATCATCGACGAAATAAGCAACAATAAAATATCAAAAAATCATCGACGAAATAAGCAACAATAAAATATCAAAAAATCATCGACGAAATAAGCAACAATAAAATATCAAAAAATCATCGACGAAATAAGCAACGACAAAACATCAAAAAATCATTGCCGAACTGATCACCAATAAAAAATTCCAAAAATCATCGTCGAAGCGAAGACCCGAATAAAAGTCGAACCAGGCATTCGAGAGTCTTCGACGTATCGCAAAACGTGCTATGAATCATCGTACTCACCGAGTCCCATATCGGTGAAAATTTCCTTCGGCGCGATATCGTCGTTCTCGTCGGTTTTTCTCCCTCGATAACTCGCGCCAGCAGTCTCGTTACTTTTCACCGACGTTTTAGCAGGTGACAGTTCCGGAGCTGATTCAAACTCGGAGTCGCCAGTCTCGGCGCCGCTCTGCTGTTGCTGTCCGCTCGTTTTGATCGTGGAGCTCTCGTAATCGTTGGACATTTCGTAAATATCGTCATGCGTGTGTTGTTCCCTCGGATAATTCGTTCGCTGACGATCGTCCTGCTCGATTTCGTTTCTGGGCAACGGTGGCAGCGGTTTGACGGGTGCCTCGTCGTCCCGGTGTCGATCGGTGCTCGCGGCTTCGACCTCGCCGTTCTCGACCCTGGACGCGATTTTCGCTTCGGGTCTCTCGACGACGTTCCACGTGTCGTCATCGATGATCTTCCTGGCCCCACCCGGGATCGTCTTGGCGTCCGAGCTCGGCGAGGTCTCGCCCGCCAGGAAGTCGTACTCGGGTGACTTTTCGGGCACGGGCAAAACGGACGAAGCGACGTTGCTGAAATCGTGGCTCTTCTGGGCGAGTGAGTCGTCAATTTTGCTCATCACCGAGGAATCCTCGATGCCGGAATCGAGCGCCCACTTGTGATCGTCGATGCTCCCGTGGCTCACCCGGGTAACATCCTCAACCTCGTCGTCCTCGGGTCGACGTTCCAAGGTCACCGAGGGTTTCGCCGGGAGGTTGCTGGGGGCCGGCGCAAAATCGTCACCTCGCTCCATCTCCATGAAAGCCAATGAGGCCGCCTTGGCGTCCATCGCCTCCTGGGGGCCGTCGACGGCGCGGACCTCTTCCTCAGGGCGAACCTTGACCGGGTCGTTCAGGCTGGGCACAGCCTCGGGCGGGACTCTTCGAGCGTCACGCTCGACGTCTTCACGATGCTCGTAATCGGCCGAGGGCGGAGGTGTAGCCGGCACCGGTTGCAAGATCCTCTCGTCGGCCGGTATACTGGTGTCGAGTATGTTGCGCTCGAGTTTGCTCGCCAGACTACTCGCTAGCCTCACTCCTGCCACCTCTACGCCAACATGCTCGCCCATTTTCTCAGCCGGGGGCAAATCTATCAGCTGCGTCGACGTCACGTCCGCAATTTTTTTCACCTCGAGGGACGTCTCCTCGTTCGGCGAGGCCTCGTGCTCCAGGTGCTCAAAGTCGTCCATCGAGTCGTTCTCGCGCTTTATACCACGCGAGTCGTCGTCCCTCGGTGGCTTCGACGAGATCGGACACACCGTACTCGCAGGCACACTCGTCTCCGTCGTACCGTTGTTTTCCATTGTCTCGCAATGCCACTCAATTGACACTCAATTGACACTCAATAGCACTCGGAGCGAGAAATAAAATTGCAGGGACTTTTGGGTTGAGAACCCTCGGCGGTTCGCTCCCCGTGAACGAGTGACGCGAATTTGGCCGGCCAAATACAAGCCGGTTACTCGAAGACTCCGGAAAAAAATGTTCAGCTCATCGGCTCGGAATCTACGGTCTTTTTTTTTTTGCTCACTCTTCTCCGACGCCCCTCCCGACGCCTTGGCGTCCAACGGTATCGATGATGTTTGTATTTATTTGCGATTATCGGGGCACGGCGCTCGGGGAACGGGAGAAAGAGAATCGGCTGTGTCAATACACTCTCAGCTGTCAAACGTCACCGCACAGAAAAGACCGCACGCGAATGTAACGCGGGCATGAATGTGTGGGACGCTACGGGTGCGCGTGTGCCGTGGTAGCGCGGAGAGAACCGCCGAACGGGAGACTTTCCGAGAGAGGAGCAGACTGGTTTGGTGATTCGAGCCCGTTGGATATATAGAGAATAGAGCGAGAACTGCGAGGGCAAGGTAGAAAGCAGAAAATGATCGGGGTGAATGGGGAAGGAGGGGCACAGGGCGCAGACGCACGTCGCATTAAACCATGCTCGAGCTATCTCGCGCTTGCAAATCTCGCATCATTTTTTTCTCGGTTTTCGTTCGTTCGAAAGAATGTTGCGAGGCATTTTCGGCCATTTTGTTTTTCTTGGGCTCGTGGACGGAGCGAGGGCTTTTTGACTTTGAGAAATTTGGTAGTTTTTTAGGTGAGAGACTTTTATGAAATCGAAAATTGTTCGGGGGCGTTTGGGTGCGATTCGAACATACACGAAGGAACGTATTTTTTGGAAAAGTCACTTATTACCGAAGTTTCGAAGTGAAAAATTACCAAATTCTCATAGTAAAAAATTACCAAATTCTCAAAGTAAAAAATTACCAAATTCTCAAAGTAAAAAATTACCAAATTCTCAAAGTAAAAAATTACCAAATTCTCAATGTCGAAGAAACCCAAACAAACGAACGATTTTTTTGAAAAAGTCACTTATTACCAAATTCTCAAACTGAAAAATTACCAAATACTCAAAGTGAAAAATTACCAAATTCTCAAAGGAAAAGAAACCCAAACAAACCCAGACGAACGAATTTTTTTTTAAAGTCTCTTATTACCAAATTCTCAAACTAAAAAATTACCAAATACTCAAAGTGAAAAATTACCAAATTCTCGAAGTAAAAAACTACCAAATTCTCAAAGTAAAAAATTACCAAATTCTCAAATTAAAAAATTACCAAATTCTCAAAGTAAAAAACTACCGAATTCTCACAGTAAAAAATTACCAAATTCTCAAAGTAAAAAATTGCCAAATTCTCAAAGTAAAAAATTACCAAATTCTCAAAGTAAAAAATTACCAAATTCTCAAAGTAAAAAATTACCAAATTCTCAATGTCGAAGAAACCCAAACAAACGAACGATTTTTTTGAAAAAGTCACTTATTACCAAATTCTCAAACTGAAAAATTACCAAATACTCAAAGTGAAAAATTACCA
Source organism: Ophion ellenae (assembly GCA_963210295.1). Lineage (NCBI taxonomy): Eukaryota > Metazoa > Arthropoda > Insecta > Hymenoptera > Ichneumonidae > Ophion > Ophion ellenae. The sequence continues at coordinate 45,582,097 of OY723390.1, forward strand.
AATTCTCAAAGGAAAAGAAACCCAAACAAACCCAGACGAACGAATTTTTTTTTAAAGTCACTTATTACCAAATTCTCAAACTAAAAAATTACCAAATACTCAAAGTGAAAAATTACCAAATTCTCGAAGTAAAAAACTACCAAATTCTCAAAGTAAAAAATTACCAAATTCTCAAATTAAAAAATTACCAAATTCTCAAAGTAAAAAACTACCGAATTCTCACAGTAAAAAATTACCAAATTCTCAAACTAAAAAATTACCAAATACTCAAAGTAAAAAATGACCAAATTCTCAAAGTGGAAAAAACAAAAAAACCAACGAATTTTTTGGAAAAGTCACTTATTACCAAATTCTCAAAGTAAAAAACGACCAAATTTTAAATGTAAAAAATTACCAAACTCTCAAAGTAGAAATCTACCAAATTCTCAAAGTAAAAAACTACCAAATTCTCAAAGTAAAAAATCACCAAATTCTCAAAGTAAAAAATTACCAAATTCTCAATGTCGAAGAAACCCAAACAAACGAACGATTTTTTTTTAAAGTCACTTATTACCAAATTCTCAAACTGAAAAATTACCAAATACTCAAAATGAAAAATTACCAAATTCTCAAAGTAAAAAAAAACCAAACAAACCCAGACGAACGAATTTTTTGGATAAGTCGATTATCACCAAATTCTCAAAGTAAAAAAACTACCGAATTCTTAAAGTAAAAAATTACCAAATTCACAAAGTAAAAAATTACCAAATTCTCAATGTCGAAGAAACCCAAACAAACGAACGAATTTTTAAAAAAACGTCGCTTATTACGAAATTCTCAAACTAAAAAATTACCAAATACTCAAAGTGAAAAATTACCGAATTCTCAAAGTAAAAAACTACCAAATTCTCAAAGTAAAAAATTACCAAATTCTCAAAGTAAAAAACTACCAAATTCTCAAAGTAAAAAATTACCAAATCCTCAAAGTAAAAAAAACTACCAAATTCTCGAAGTAAAAAATTATCAAATTCTCAAAGTAAAAAACTACCAAATTCTCGCAGTAAAAAATTACCAAATTCTCAAAGTAAAAAATTACCAAATTCTCAATGTCGAAGAAACCCAAACAAACGAACGAATTTAAAAAAAAAGTCACTTATTACCAAATTCTCAAACTAAAAAATTACCAAATACTCGAAGTGAAAAATTACCAAATTCTCAAAGTGGAAAAAAACGAACGAATTTTTTGGAAAAGTCACTTATTACCAAATTCTCAAAGTAAAAAACTACCAAATTCTTAAAGTGAAAAACAAACAAATTCTCAAAGTAAAAAAATACCAAATTCTCAAATTAAAAAACTACCAAATTCTCAAAGTAAAAAATTAACAAATTCTCAAAGTAAAAAATTACCAAATTCTCAATGTCGAAGAAACCCAAACAAACGAACGAATTTTTTTTTTAAGTCACTTATTACCAAATTCTCAAACTGAAAAATTACCACATACTCAAAGTGAAAAATTACCAAATTCTCAAAGTAAAAAAACCCAAACAAACCCAGAAGAACGAATTCTTTGGATAAGTCGATTATTACCAAATTCTCAAAGTAAAAAATTACCAAATTCTCAGAGTAAAAAAATGCGTTTATTTGGGTTCAACCCAAATAAACGCATTTTTCGGATAAGTCACTTATCTAAAGAATTACCGAGAATTTACTTTGGGAACGATATTTTGGGGATTAATACGTTTTGTTGTGGAATTACTTCGTCGATGTTATAACCATTTGGTTGGGATGTGGCTGTTGGACTTTAAGAATAATACCGAGAAATGTGACGATTGAGAGAGCGATTGTTTGAATTTACGTTTTTTAGTTTATATTTTGAAGATGAGAAAAAAAATTATTAGAATTTTTCTTCGCATTTATAGGATCTTTGGAATTATTTACCAGTAGTATCGAGTTTCATTTGCACAACTTTTTCGCAAAGTTTTTTACGAAACATGACAATTTCACATGCATACTTCTCACTTATTATCTACTCCCTACATTCCTACATTCCGCATTATTTTCACATTCTCCCTTTCTCCATTTATCCGTCCACTTCGTCAATCTCTCCATGGCCATGCTCCTTACTCATCTTTCTACGTATTTCCTCTATTTCCCTAAAATACTCGCATATCCCTATTTGAATTTTTCCTCCCAGCATATTTATGATTTCCCCCTTTACTGCCAAATCATCCATTCCTTCCATCCACTTCTCTGCGTTCTTCCTTGCTTTCTCTGATTCTCTGATTAAGATTCTGTTTATTTAAGTTTTCCAGTCCCTCTTCTATCTTTTCATCTATTTTTTTCACTTCTTTTCGCTCCCTTATCATTGTTATTATATCTTCTATCTCCGTCTCCCTTAATACCTTCACCAGGTTTTTCCCCCATTTTAACGGGTCACCGTTTGTTATCGCTCTAATTTCATCTAGTAAACAAATTTTTGGCCTCCTCGTCTCATCCATTCTCATCGCTTCTCTAATACATCTCGCCGCTCTTTCCCTTATCACATATTCCATAGCAAGCACTCCTAGCTCTCTCCTCCATATATAATTTGGCGTCGTTCTAGCCACCCCTAACGCCATCTTACAATACCTGCTCTGTATTTTTAAATACGATTATTTCTCCCATGGAATTATTTATTATTTTTTTTTATGCATTAATTTAGTTCGGGTTTAGGTTTTATTTTTGTTTGTTTTTTTAAAGATGAGTAAAAAAAGGATTGGAATTATTCTTGGTATTCATGGGGTCTTTGGAATTATTGCCTGATTTTCATGATTTTTTCTAAGAGAAAAGATTTCTTTACCATTTTTTAATCTTAGGGTATATTTTACTACTACTTTCGGCTGTTACATGGTATTTTATTTTTCCATTAGTCTTCAAAAATGGCGGAGATATGGCACGGTCTTCTAAACTGAATTTTCAAAACTGGCGTGATGTATAGCCAAAAACCTAACCGACCGATGGTAATGAAATTTGGTATAAATATTCCTAACCTTATTGCCTAAAACATGACCCCAAATGTTCTTAAAAATAAAATTCAAAAAGTATTTTTCTATTGCAAAATGTAGCCATATTTTTCGAAACATTCATTCTTCTTGTTTCAAAGCGTACCATTTAATCGATTTTCGACATTTCTCACTTTTTCTTGGTTCATATTCTGCGTACGAGTGTTAACGAAAGAAAAATCTTCATTGGTTATTTTTTAGATCAATTCCACCGACGCTACCTGTCACGCCGTCTGACAACATCCGCGGCAACCCGTTCATAAGACCGTAACACACCTCCGCCATTTTCAAAAATTAATCATAAACAAAAACACTATGTAACAGCTAAAAATACTAATGAAACATACCCTCAGTTTTTAAAAAAGTGAAAAAAAAACTTTCCTTAAGGGGAGATATACACCTAGATAGTCGAGGTCGAGGATTTAGAAGCTATGACCATTCCTTCGACCGTAGAAGACCTACACTATGGGCCTGGTATTGATGATTCCATGTAAGTTGACAAATTTCATGATTTATTCATTCCCAAATTTTCAAACGCGTTTTTCTCAAAACCACGTTTTTCAAATCGGTACCCAAAATTTCTCGAAAACCAATGAACCGATTTCCGTGAGGTTTTTTGTGGTTATTCTATACACCATTATCTACTACTTGTCATAGGATTTTTTTTCCGTTACTTAGTTTTTGTTTTATAGGCAACATAATAACTAATTTTTTGCCCTAAATCACTATTTATGTTCAAACGTCCGCCATTCTGTCATAAATCGATATTTTTAAAATCGGCTATGACAAGTACTAGATTATAGTATGTAATTTGATAATCTTTTTGGTTTTTTTTGTCAGATGATTTTTTAAGAAACGCCAGTAAGTACCGTATACGCAGATATTTTACGACGCTCCAAGGATCATACAATATCCTTGTATATTTTTGATATTTTTTAATGAAGAAAATTAAACATATTTTTCAATGTATATACTTTTAGATAATTAAAACCCCAATCCGAAATTTCAAATAGTTTTCCTTGAAAACATTCACAAAAATGACCTTTTTTCCGGCTTCTAGGTGTATATCTCCCCTTAAGGCGTTACCCCCACTTGTAGCCCAAAAAAAAGGCCTATTTCATGAATTTTTTTAAAGAAAACTACAAAACTTTTTTAATCGATCAATATACCATCTTAAAGAACACATCTTGAAGAACTTTCAGTAATTTTTTTATTGAAAAATATTACATTGTTTAGTGGCAAATGGCCGTCAATGAAATAATGTTTTTATATACACGGTTTGCGGTGACCAACATTGCGGCGAAGTGGATCATCTGAAAAAAAAATGCGGATGGATTTAGTCAAATATAAGTATAAACTAGTCTTTAATCGAAGGATTTTAAAAAATACTCATTTTTCACAAAATGGCGGACAGTCAAAGTTAATGGTTCGATTTTAACGAAAAAAACGGCCGTCTTTTGGCAACAAAACGGCCATTTTTTTCGAAAAAAAAATCGAACGATTAAAGACTACATTTTCATGTATTAAATAAGCCTGCAAAATTTCAAGAAGATCGGTTCATTAGTGTTCGAGTAATCTTGGTCACCGACTTCAGAAATGCCATTTTGAGAAAAACGCGTTTAAAGTTTCTCTTTCAACGCGGATTCTTCTCTTTCAACGCTCATATCTCAGTCAATTTTGTTCGGATCGACTTGAAATTTTCCAGAACATATTCTCAGATACTTATACTTCAAAAAAATGCAATGAAAAAAAATCGATTTTTTCAAAATCGCAAGTGGGGGTAACCCCTTAAAAAAATCATGAAAATCAGCAATTTTTTCCTCGCCTAAAACGATCTCCCCCTTAATTAGACAATTTCCCTTATATCTTCAATAAAACAGCCAAAAATACTAATAAAACATACTCTACGTCTCAAAAAAGTGAAGAAATCTTTCCTTAAAAAAAAATCGTGAAAATCGGCAATTTTTTCCTCGCCTAAAACCATCTTCCCCTTAATTAGATAATTTTCCTCATATCTTCAATAATCTCCTGTAACATGAATAGTAAAAAAAAACTATACGCAGTAACGCTAAATCGCTCCGGAAAGTTATCCGGAAATTTGAATTGTACATATTTTGCCGCAAAATTTCCGTGCGCTGCGCAATTCCGAATTTCTATTGTGAATTCCACCTGTTCCTCTGTGGCCCATGTGTCCAAAGAGCCTAATAAAATCGGCCTTGAGAATCGAACACGTGGAAGTTTTGTCCTCTCTCTCTCCACGTCCAATAAAATCCAAAGTTTCTTTTTTCCCCACCAACTCTAGTCCAGCACTGGGCAACCTCCAAAAAGCAATCGAGAGCCGCAGCAAGAACGATTTTACTTTCTTCGAGTGCGATCGATTAGCCGGAATTGCACAAACGGCGCAGTGTCCGAGTACGCCAAAGCTTAATCTTATCACTTTTCCTAACACCGATAAGGATCAGTATAGTAGTGATTTAAAAAAAACTCTGAACGCATTTTCGACTCTTGATTCGCCGAAATTCGTCCCGAGCCCCCAGGTCCTCATCCCTGGGGGGAAAAACAGTTTAAAAAAAATTGCCGAATTGAAAATCGGTATAAAACGAGGATGAGGAATTTTGGGTGATGGTCCGAGGGCGAGGGCGCCTCGTGGTGGGAATTGCGTCAAGCCCAGGGCCCTCGAACGGCCGCAACTCGACCCTGGGCCGCGCGAGCTCGGCGAGGTTTTGTATTGGCTCGTAGAAACGTACGGCTAGTATTTCAGTACGCTGCGAGCGGTGTTCAGGTACGGATTCCCGCTCTTCGAATCCACGATGGAACGAAATAGCTGTGGAACCGTCTGATACGAAATAGGACGAGAAACATGTCGAGGCTTTGAGGAACGAGCGAGCAAAAAACAGAGACTCGTGAACGAAGAGAGAGAGGGGACGAAATAAAGGATATTTAAGATAGATAAGGAAAAAGTGTGGCGAGAAAAATTGGGGCGTTGGTGTTGCCTTTTCCAGCAATAAATTCGACTCGACTCGATGTTTGACGATTTTCGCTCCCCGTCTGCCGAATACTGATTTTCGAAAAAAGAGAGAGAAAAAAATCGGCAATAATCGTCACGGACGATTAAAAGATGACCAGCACGAAATCACCGGTGTCTGGGTATGGTGAAAATGATGGTAAAACGATGGGGAACAATTCGCTCAACGGTACTATCATTAATGGAAATATAAATGGTCTGAAGATTTCTCGGAGCAACGGCCACCTACAGGTTAGTCCGTCTCGAATTGTTTAAACGTTCGCGATCTACCAGTGTGCGTGATGATTAATTCCCAATCGCGAAATGTGAAAATTTGGAGCTTATTGGTGTGTCGATTCGCCGACGAGACAATAATAGCCGGTAAAGGCAAATATTTGAATAATCTTTCGTACGTGTCGCAAGTGTCAAAAGTATCGCTGAAACAGTCACAGGAAATTCTTGACACAGCGATTATCGCGACTTCTTATATCGCGCAAGACTCTAGTTGACCGAGATTCAACTTGCGCGACGCCGGAATTTAATATCTATTGTGAAACAATTATTTTTTATTTTTAAATATTTTCTATTTTTTTACATTAATTTTACTTTGCGCTACGAATTTTTGCGTTTCAATTAAATAATAATTATTAAAAATCGAGGGAACAAACTTGGGTGCCTGTAATCCTGGAATGGACAATGATAAGTTTGTTTTTTAAATTATTTTTTGCTCGATTTTTAATTATTATTGTTTAATTGAACACTTAAATTTGTTTGATTGAACCGCAGTAACTTCACGATATCAACTGCCTATAATTCCGGGTACGTGTCGCCCGAAATGCCATTTCATCAAGTACGCCTGCACTTGCACGGATGGTGTCGCGGCGAGTGCAGCTGTACCCTAGCGGCCAGTGGGTTTGCCCGAGTACGCTTGCACTCAAACGAACTGGGTACAAGGATCGCGAAGTTTCGGCAAGGGTGCAATATTTTTATGTCGTCCACTGCTACTTTCGTTTTTGGGACATACCGGACAGGCACTGAGAACTCTTGAAATTTCGTCATATCCGTGCGGTCTTCTGTCGCATTTTTTATACGAGAACTTTATTTATATTCGTTTTAATACATAGCTTAGATTTATTCCATACGAGAATTCATAATGATGTACAGTAGAGCCTCGATTCAATGCGGCACGAATTCTTCAGTGCACAATCCCTGGAAGGGCCAGGCACTCCTTTCATTGGCCAGTCATTGCCCCCACTACGCGGCGCGCCACTCGTCATTGGCCGGCTGCTGCCCCCACTACGCGGCGCGCCACTCGTCATTGGCCGGCCGCTGCCCCCACTACGCGACGCCCAAATCGTCCTACACTGCGTCACGGAGACACTTGGTTGATTTTTAAAAAATCGTTACATCGTCTAAAAATAGACAGCAATTTTTAAAATACTGCCTTCTCTACCCTAAAATTCGCGCCAAAAATGTCTGCCACTTAAAACTGCGTGCGAGATTAAATATTGCCTGGTCGCTCCAAAAATGACAGAATTAATAGGATAGCATGATCCCCAAACTTACCGGGCTCAAAAAGCAACTATCGAGTATTTTTTCCCCCAGTCGCGAAAAACTTACCGGGGAGTTGCTATATATCGAAAAACGTGATGGTTTTGTCGCCAAGCGTCAAATATAAATTATTGTCATGTAAAACATATCAATAATAATAATAATTCTATCCACACATAAAAAAACTAAAATCATATGTAACGTAATATAAAAAATCCTAATAATAATATCAAAAACTCAACTTTTATTCTTCTTCTTTTTTATTATTATTATTGTTTCGAATCAGCAAGTATCATTTTTTTTAAATAAAAAGAATACGTATGTTTTGAAGGAAACGTACGATATTTGTGGCAATTATTATCACTAATAATCCTTCATAATAATAATAATAATAATAAAATGGTCTCTCTTCATACATAAAATCGTTTTTCATAAGCATTTTCTTTTTATACGAATTGAAATGATAAATTTTCTATATGAAGAATATCACTTTTTTCTCATATATATATATATATATATATATATATATATATATATATATATATATATATATATATATATATATAAATATATATATATATATATATATATATATATATATATATATATATATATTTTGTTATTTATTTCTTTTTTGTGAAATTCTTCTTACATAAAATGATCTCTTCTTGTGAGGAATCTCCGTCTCTCTCGCTCCATCTCATTCTTATGTAGGAGTAAAAGAATTGAACATCACGAGACCGTCGAACACGAACCTCTCCGCGAACGGTTCGCGCCATCGAGCCGAGCTCGTGTGCACGAAATGACACTCGGACAATTTGAAAGCTCAATTCGGGTCAAATCCGAGTTAATTTATAGCCTTCGAGAGCAAACCACAATAGTATCCCACACTCGTTACGGCGGCGCGTTTTTCCTTCGCCGTCCTTCTTGCCGGCTAGAAATTCGTTGCCGTCACGCAAACGATTTTTCAAAAGTATTTGAGAACGGACAAAGAACGAGGAATTCGATCGTGTTCCTGTCGTTGCAGAGTAAGAAGACAAAAAGAAAGTACCATTATGAGGGGCCTGGGTCGAAAGAATCCTTCGAACCGCCGACCCTCGTAACAGCTGCCCTCACACATCTCGGCTTCTACATACTTATGTTCCTTGGATTCATCAATCAACTGTTCTTCACGCCAAAAGTAGCCCGGGAGCAAAATCGACAGGTAAAAAATAAATGATCATTTTTATTGTAAATAATAGTTTTTATTATGAGAGATTATTTGAATTATAAACGTTGATTCTTATTATAAAAGATAATATTTATTATCAAAGATAATTTTTATTATAAATGATAATTCTTATTATAAAAGATAATTTGTATTATAAAAGACAATACTTATTATGAAAGCTATTTTTTTTTATTAAAAATGATAATTCTTGTTATAATAGATAATTTTTTTATAAAGGATAACTCTTATTATAAAAGGTAATTTTTATTATAAAGGATGATTCCTGTTATAAAAGATGATTCTTATTACGAAAGATAATTCTTATTTTCAAACATAATTTTTATTATCAACGATAGTTCTTAATACAAAAGATCATTTTTATTATAAATGATAAGTTCTTATTATAAAAAATGATTCTTATTATAAACGATAATTCTTTTTACAATAGATAATCTTTTTTATAGAAGATAACTCTTATTTTAAAAGATAATTTTTATTATAAAAGATAATTCTTATTATAAAGGATGATTCCTATTATAAAAGATGATTCTTATAACGAAAGATAATTCTTATTTTAAAACATAATTTTTATTATAAACGATAGTTCTTATTACAAAAGAATTTTTTTATTATAATCGACAATTCTTATTATAAAAGACAACTCTTATTATAAAAGATGATTTTTATTATAAAAGATAATTTTTATTATAAAAGACAGTTTTTATTATAAAAGATCATTTTCATTATAAAAGATAATTCTTATTATAAAAGATCATTTTTATTCTGAACGATAGTTCTTATTACAAAAGATCATTTTTATTATAAATGATAAGCTCTTATTATAAAAGATTATTCTTATAGACGATAATTTTTATTATGAACGACAATTCTGATTATAAAATATAACTCTTATTATCAAAGATGATTCTTATTAAAGATAAAAGAATAAGATTTGTTTTCTTTCGCCCTGATGAAGGGATACGCAGCTCTCTATGACAATTTCGAGACGTTTTATCTCCGCTACGTATATCGAAGGGTGAGGGACTGCTGGAATCGACCGATATGCTCCGTTCCAGGTGCCATGGTCACCCTCAAAGACAGAATAACCCGAGATTACGGCTGGACGTTCGAGTAGGTATTATCAATTAATTTTCACGCTACCAGTACTTTCCATCTTTCCAGGAGAAGACATATTTTCGTAGTCAAAACAAACCACAGTAAAGATATTAGAACCTTTGGCCATAAGGGGAAAAAGGATACTCGATTGAAACGCCAGGAAAATCGAACGACGTTCATCATTGATCGAGTATTTTTTTTAACAATCTCTGTACTCAGATTCACGGGGACCGAAACTCCCTGTATAAATTTGGGGTCCTATAATTATTTGGGCTTTGCCGAGGCTTCGGGACCCTGCGCTGAACAGAGCATCGAAACACTGAAGAAATTGGGCTGCTCCAGCTGCAGCACTCGTATGGAGCTCGGTAAATATTGATTCGTCCTAATTCCTTCATTGAAAAGCGATAATCATATTGAGGGGGGAGTACCTTTAGGCGAGAAAAAAATGGTGATTGATATGATTTCTTTTAATGAAACATTTCTTCACCATTTTTTGAACTTAGGGTTTGTTTTATTACTACTTTTTGTTGTTACATGGTATTTTTTTATTTTTATTAATCTTTAAAAAGGTGGCAAGGTCTTTTGAACGGATTGCGGCGGATAATGTCAGACGGCGTGACACGTAGCGTCAACGCGATTAATCTGAAAAAAAAAACCAATGAAGATTTTTCTTTCGTTAACACTTGTACGCAGGATATGAACCAATAAAAAGTGAGAAATATTGAAAATCGATGAAATGCTACGCTTTGAAACAAAAATATTCAATTTTACGAAAAAAAAAGAGGCTACATATACAACAAAAATACTTAAAATTTTTTTTTTTAACTTTTCGTGTCATGTTTTAGACAATGAGACTAGAAAGATTTATACGAAATTTCATCAGAATGGGTGAGTTAGTTTTTGGCTATACGTCAGTTTTGAAAATGCAGTTTAGAAGACCGTGCCATTATTAGAGATTTTTTTTTTTAATACGATCCAACAGCCAACAGTAGTGGTAGAACATACCATAAGTCTCAAAAATGATGAAGACATCTTTCCTTTAAGGGTCCTTCTCACTTCAGACCCTAAAAAAGGCTATTTTCATGATTTTTTTGATAGGTTCATATTATAGATATTGATATAAAAGTTGTTACACTGAATAAATACACTTTCGAAATACATTTAAAAAAATTTTAATGTATTTATGTAACCCGAACAAACTTTAAACGCGTTTTTCTCGAAACGAAGTCTTTCGCAAGCTTGTTGATAAAATCTTCGAAACTACTGAACCGATCCTCATGAAATTTTAACCACATACTCTTTCCAACTTTTTTAATTTTTATTTTTACTAATTTTTTTTGTTGCCAAAAGCGGTAAAAGAACACATTTTTTTTCGAAAAATGTCCACCATTTTGTTATTTTTTGCATATATAAAAAATCGTATGAAATGCGCTATAGCCATTAACATACTGAATCTAAAACCGTTTGATTTTTTTGTTCCGGATGATCCATCTCTGAGATTTCATCAACAGCGCAGAGCTACACTTTTTTCGGACATTTTTTTAACAACCATTTTCGTCCATAAATAGTCTATAAAAAGTCTATAAATAGTGACTTAAATAAATTAAATTTAAAAAAATGTATTTCGAAAATGTATTTATTAAGTGTAACAACTTTTCCATCAATATCTATAATATAAACCTATAAAAAAAAATCATGATAATCAGCTAATTTTATCCTCGCGTAAAGGTAACCTCCTTTAAATCCATTAAATACAATACATATCATTTTTCAATTACATTCCTCATACTATAAAGAATATTGAAACGAAAAATATATTGCCCAGCGATTATGAAGACAAATATATTTATTTCACCAAAAGTAGTTTGTCAATATATATTAATATATACAATATAATGGAATTCAATATAACAAATAATATTGAAAATGTTACATATATTTTTGTATATTTATCGATTTATATTTAAATATATTTGTTTTTTCAGTATGAAGCGAATTTTATATATTAAATATTTTCATTTATTTTTATTTTTATTTATTTATATATTTTATTTATATAATATATAAAATATTAAATCAATATATATTAATATATACAATATAATGGAATTCAATATAAGAAATAATATTGAAAATGTTACATATATTTTTGTATATTTATCAATTTATATTTAAATATATTTGTTTTTTCAGTAAGAAGCGAATTTTTGCATTCATTAAATTTTCTGATTCGAAAAACAGGAAGCATGCCAATTCACGACGAGCTGGAAACATTGACAGCGAGGTTTCTCAGTGTCGAAGATGCGATCGTATTCGGTATGGGATTCGCAACGAACGCCCTGAACTTACCGTCGTTGCTCAGTCCTGGCTGTTTGGTTTTGAGTGACGAGAAAAATCACGCGTCTCTCATCCTCGGTCTGAGACTTTCCGGCGCTGTTACCAGAGTCTTCAAGCACAACAGTGAGTTTGTGACGTTGGAGAATTGACAGTCGTACACGATCGCTACAGTTTGTTCGATTTTTTTAAAATTTATATTCATGTTTACGTAGATCTGTTGAGTTTATCGTTTTTTTGATATGCTTACAATTGCAAATAAATTGCCAGTCGATTGTTTTTTAAAAGACACGAAAAGCACTATAGAGTAGAATAGAGCGAGAAAAAATCCGACGATCCAAATGTTCTTTGCAGTAAATATTGTTCAGAGATGCAAAAATCACGATCGCAAGATTTTCGAAGACATATTCCCCCACGTGAAGTTTAGACTATATTTATTGGATCTTCAGCTAAAGTGAAAAGAAGTTGAATGGAAGGACGCAACGGAAGTAACTTTATATTGGCGAAGGGCAGGTAGGAGGTGACAGGAAAGGGTTCAATAGGGAATCTTACGCAAAGCTCAGCGCAGATGGCGCCACGTAAACATAACGTAAACAAAAAAAGCTGTCAACGCGCGCGGTCCATTTTCACTGTGTCGGTCTTGTACTTAAGGCGAAGTAGAAGATGTGCCACGTGACATATGAGTGCGAGAGAGATAGCTGAAATTTTCGAACAGACATTCTTCAGAGATGAATAATATTCAGGGCAAAAGGAAATCATCGAGCTTTCCTAAAAAATTTAACCATCTATGAGAAAATTAGGTAGAAAAATTTGTGAGGTTATGTTGACCTTGTACATGCGTTTAAGATAGTCCTATTGCTTCACACCAGTCATACCACTGATCATACTTGAGACTTGTACAATTTATATTTTTAACATATGCAACAAAAAAATTCGTAATAACTAAACTTTCCATGTGTAAACTGTTTAATGAATGTTCACATTTAATGAGAAAAATGAAAAAATAGTTATTCCAACGATTCGCGCAGTATTTCTAGGTTTGATATTTGGCAATATTGGTTCTATCTCCGTCTCTTTTTACTCAACCGGGCGAGTTTAAGGCGTTACCCCCACTTGTAGCGCAAAAAAAAGGCCTTTTTCATGAATTTTTTTTTAAAGAAAACTACAAAACTTTTTTAATCGATCAATATACCATCTTAAAGAACACATCTTGAAGAACATTCAGTAATTTTTTTATTGAAAAATATTACATTGTTTAGTGGCAAATGGCCGTCAATGAAATAATGTTTTTATATACACGGTTTGCGGTGACCAACATTGCGGCGAAGTGGATCATCTGAAAAAAAAATGCGGATGGATTTAGTCAAATATAAGTATAAACTAGTCTTTAATCGAAGGATTTTAAAAAATAATCATTTTTCACAAAATGGCGGACAGTCAAAGTTAATGGTTCGATTTTAACGAAAAAAAACGGCCGTTTTTTTACTATAAAACGGCCATTTTTTTTCGAGAAAAAAAAATCGAACGATTAAAGACTACATTTTTATGTATTAAATAAGCCTGCAAAATTTCAAGAAGATCGGTTCATTAGTATTCGAGTAATCTTGGTCAGCGACTTTAGAAATGCCATTTTGAGAAAAACGCGTTTAAAGTTTCAATTTCAGTTTACACGAAGAAAATATTTTTTTTTGTAAACTTACATAGAGTCATCTATTCCGGGCCCGTTTTTATAAATTCCAGTCTATTATATGAACGTTGTGAATGCCAGGTATACTAAATGCCAGGATTCTTCTCTTTCAACGCTCATATCTCAGTCAATTATGTTCGGATCGACTTGAAATTTTCAGGACATATTCTCAGATACTTATACTTCAAAAAAATGCAACAAAAAAAAATCGATTTTTTCAAAATCGCAAGTGGGGGTAACCCCTTAACCTCCATGCTTTTCAACGTCGATCTGTCAAAACAATGTCAGGTGCGGGAAATATGAAGCATTGTATTCGGGCCACGACTGGTAAAAAGCGTGGAAAATTTGTGTCGGCGAAATATGTCGGTTAAAATTTAAATATGTGTGGAAATTCGAATGAGTGAGATGAGGTTAGGACTACAGTCAGCTGTTGCCTTGCTGTCACGTCTCTTTATCGTAGCAAGTGGTAATAAATCCAATACCGGAAGTTCCAATTAAACTTGATGTTACATAAAAATTAGGTCAATAAGCGTAATTTTTTCTCAGAGCACTGGATTACTACAAGTGTTAAGTATGTAAATCTGATTATTTTTACGAATCTGACGGATTCCCACTATTATATACACTTTTGTAGCGACCGGAAATTGGGTTTTTGTATGTCGTCTCGGAATTCCTTCACAAAAATACGCAATTTTAATATTTCTTTTCTTTGTAATCAGGTCGATAAACGACCCTGAAATTTTACGATTATTAATATACTAGCTTTTGCCCGCAGCTTCGCCCGCGTGGATGTCGGAACATATCCCACGGGAACATACTACCGTGATTAAAAGTACCCCATTTGTTAATCTAGGTAAACAATGTCTTCTCGCACTGCTTATATAGTATCCGAGGAGCGGCGCGCGGATTGATATATGATTGATGGAGGATAAAATCTCTAAAACCTAATAATATAACCTAATAACGGGACGGAAAATTACCTACTTAAATGCCAAATATGAAGGCAACTTTAAAGTGAAAATATTAAATCCTCTTTATTCTCTATCCTGTGAGAATTAGAAAAAAATAGTTACGTAAATAATCCCCGTTAACCACCCCCCCCCCTTAACCCCTTAATGACAAACTTTATTACATAGGCAAGTATTTGTGTCAAGTTTCAAATAAGATCAAAGAAGATATTTCAAAGAAGATAAGCCCCGCGATAAAATCCTCCCCTGTAAAAATGACTATCCCTTTGTAACCCGTTAGGGGTCGATTTTCGAAAAACCCTGATACACGTTATTCTTTATTTTTGTTCTCAAGCATAAATACTGAGTTTCGAGTTAATCGAACCGCGCGTTAAAATTCTTCCATACAAACTTTGATACCCCCAAATCCCCTCTTAGAGGGTAGTTTAGGAAAAATAAAAGTGACAAAGTTTATAATTTACTTTATAATTTATTTGTGTTAAGTTTTCAAGTATATTAACTCAAGGAATAAGATTTTTCATACAAACTTTCACCCCCAATTTAACTCCCTTAGGGGTTGAATTTCGAAAAATCCTTCCTTATTCCTTGTCTACATTATAAAGGGAACCTTTGTGCAAAATTTCAGCTTTCTAGGTCCAAGGGTTTCGGCTGGGCGTTCATGAGTCAGTCAGTCAGTCAGTCAGTCAGTCAGTCAGGACTTCTCTTTTTATTTATATAGATAGATAGATAGATAGAAGATAGATAGAAGATAGATTTAGTGAAGCTCAGAAAAAAAGTTATAAAAATCCTATGGATTGAAGCCTGGCGATAGGACTACGATAACAATAATTACGGATATTTGACTATACCGGAATTGAAAAATCGGCTTCTACTCCTTTCCTTCTCTGTTCATCCTTTAAAGTTTCTTTTCTGCTTCAAACAAACAGGGAAGGTATAACCCCTTTTTTCGATATTTTCCGGCGCAGTTTCATCTCCGTAAAGAATGAAAATGAGCTAGGTAATTATCATGTAATAAAATAATACCAAAAGGTTTTACAAATGCAAATATTTCAAATAGAAATGTTTAGGTTATGATAATTAACTATTTTACAATATACTTTTAGAAATAAATAGCGTCAAAAATATTATGTTTATACACTGAGCTGTAACAAACCCTTGATTTCTATAGTCTGCAGATCTGAAATGTTCAGAATACAGCCTTGAATGTTTTGTGGCTGTAAAGTGCTTGCGACGTATAGCAATTTCTTATTGCTTTCGAAGTTTTTTTCGTTTGTAGGAAATAAATGAACGCCTTCGTTTTTGCATCCAATTGCACTACACTGATGCATTCTTCACAATTTATTCGCGACAAACGGATTATTTATAGAAAATTCAACGGTAGTCGTAGATACACGGGAAAAACCAAAGAGAATGTCACTAAACGTCATGTTTTGTTTACGTTATAATACAATGTCCCCTCTAGCGCGAGAAATTGGCAGTAAGGTTCCCTATTGGGAAAGGTCACATGTAAAATCCGCAAGTATATTGAAACTCGGGAAATTTAATAACAATAACTTATTTGAATCAGTAATTAAAAAATGTAATTTAAAGGTTTAAAGTCACTACTGTCATTGAAAGACAATAAACATCAATTACTTCATATCACAAAACCAATTGTTAAAAAATTCACTTGATTTTCAGACTTAACGGGTTACCCCTAGCTCGTGGCCGGGAAAAAAGTGGAATTTTCGTGACTTTTTTGGGAAAACGTGTGCAGGTTTTCAATTTTTTTTCTATCGAAGAGTTTTAAATGCCTTTTACAATTTTTTTTATGGAAAAATATATATAAATATGGTAGATACAAACGCATTTAGTTTTTGCATGAATTTATCTAGTGCTTGGACGAAAAATGTCATAAAATATCGATTTTTGAAAAAACGGCTGCAGTCGAAAATGAAAGTATCGATGTACGGTAAAAAAATCGCTCTATTTTCATTAACAATAACACTATGCACCGGAAAAAAAATCCTTCGTTCTAGCACTGATGTGTAAAAAAGCTTGCAAAATTTAAAGTCCATTGGTGCAGTGATTTTTTAGATATCGTGGTCATCAATTTTGAAAAATTCATTTTGAGAGAATCGTCTTTGAAGTTCGCCAGTTCGCAGAGCTTACCTATAACCGCCCACGACTCCCTCTCTTTTGAACGAATCGACTTGAAATTTTCAAAGAATATTTTGGAAATGTTATATTTTGAGAATCCGTCAAAAATCGATATTTTCGAAAATTTCAACTAGGTGTAAGCCCTTAAGGCGGGATATACATTTACAACGTTAAAAAAATCGATTTCTTTTTTTAATTCAAACTATAGAACTATATATGAGGCATTCCACGTCACTTCAGCCAGTAAAAAAATAATCTACAAATAATTTTGAAAAATCGAATTACTTTATTGAAAAATATTCACTGAGTGTCGTTTTTTTTAAATTTCTGACGTTTTTTCTCGTTGATTACCATTTTTTAATATTTTTCCATTCAAATGGCTGTATCTTTGGCAGGATTTGACGTATTTACATTTGTAAAAAATGAAAATGTGCGTCTTTTTCTAGCCTTCCGGAAAAAAATTAATTTAGATTTTATTGAGTAAGTCGAACGCCCGTTTTAGGGCAAAATATGCAAAAATATTTTTTTTCTCAAGGAAAGACACTCGTTATTTTATTTTTTACAATTTTCCCGAATTGTGAATACGAAAAACGGATTTTTGGTATTTTTTATATTATGGGATTCCTGAACACCGTGAAGTGACAGCTATTTTTATTTTTTTTATTTTGTTATTAATATTCGATTGAAGAGTGTGGAGCACTCGCTGTATGTTTGGCAGGTTTTTGAAATACATATGACATATATGTCATATGTATTGGAGCCCTGGAGTGCTCCACACTCTTCAATCGAATATTAATGAAAAAAAATAAAAATAGCTGTTACTTCACGGTGTTTAGAAATCCCATAATATAAAAAATACCAAAAATCCGTTTTTCGTATTCACGATTCGAGGAAATTTAAAAAAATAAAATAACGAGTGTCGTTCCTTGAGAAAAAAAATGTTTTTCCATATTTTGCCCTGAAACCGACGTTCGACTTGCTCAATAAAATCTAAATTAATTTTTTTCTGGAAGGTTAGAAAAAGACGCACATTTTGGTTTTTTACGAATGTAAATACGTCAAATCCTGTCAAAGATACAGCCATCTAAATGGAAAAATGTTAAAAAATGGTAATCAACGAGAAAAAACGTCAGAATTTTTTGTCAATTTTCGACACTCGGTGAATATTTTTCAATAAAGTAACTTGATTTTTCAAAATTATTTGTGGATTTTTTTTAGTGGCTGAAGTGAGGTAGAACGCCTCATATATAGAATATTTTTCCAAAGTTTCAAAGCAAAATTCGAAAAACTTCAAACGTTACAGCCCGTCAACGCTGTGCCTCACCGCTCGAATTCGGAGAGGGCGTGAACTTCAACCGCGTTTTTCTCAAAACTGCATTATCGAAATTGGCGTGCAGGATTACTCAAAAACTATTAAGCCGATTGAGTTGAAACTTGGTAGAAATATTGATAATATTGGTACCTTCTACTTGACGAGAATTGTTTTTGGAAAAATTGGAAAAAAACTACTTTTTTAATCCACATTTGACAATTTTAGAATAATTATTTCTTAGTTTTAAAAATCCCTCAATATTGCTTATTTTTTTCCTGTCTGAATGTACATCCCGCCTTAAAGCACTTTGAAAAGAAAAAAAAGTATCCCCAACATTTTGATAATTCAGCAAATGCCTGAAGTAATCAGCGCAGAAGCCAGAGATCATTTCAACGGCACAGAAATAACAAGACCCATTTGATTTTCAGATTTGGAGCATCTGGAAAAAAGATTACGAGAGGCGATCGTCTACGGCCAGCCAAAGAGTGGGGCGCCATGGAAAAAAGTATACATCGTCGTCGAGGGAGTTTACTCGATGGAGGGCTCGATCGTCCACTTGCCTCAAATAATAGCCTTGAAGAAGAAGTACAAGGTGGGTCTCTTCTGGATGAAGATTCGAAACAAAAAAAAAGAAAGTAAATTCACCAAGCCGTTGCGTGATTTTGGATTTTTATTTGGCATTATCGATCATTTTTTTCCGTTTTGCAGGCGTACCTGTACCTGGACGAGGCTCACAGTACGGGCGCGATGGGTAGACACGGCCGAGGCGTTTGCGACTATTACGGAATCGATCCACGAGACGTGGATATACTTATGGGCACATTCACCAAAAGTTTCGGTTCGGCTGGCGGGTACATCGCTGGCTCTAAGGTAACGCCACGTTACGATGAAACTAGAAAAGAACGTTAATTTTACGACTCCCAAGGAACATCACTTAAGGTAGTACCTCCACAGAAGAGTTGAATTAAGGCGTTACCCCCACTCGTAGCGCAAAAAAGAAGGCCTTTTTCATGAATTTTTTTCAAGAAAACTACAAAACTTTTTTAATCGATCAATATACCATCTTAAAGAACACATCTTGAAGAACTTTCAGTAATTTTTTTATTGAAAAATATTACATTGTTTACTGGCAAATGGCCGTCAATGAAATAATGTTTTTATATACACGGTTTGCGGTGACCAACATTGCGGCGAAGTGGATCATCTGAAAAAAAAATGCGGATGGATTTAGTCAAATATAAGTATAAACTAGTCTTTAATCGAAGGATTTTAAAAAATATTCATTTTTCACAAAATGGCGGACAGTCAAAGTTAATGGTTCGATTTTAACGAAAAAAAAACGGTCATTTTTTGGCTATAGAACGGGCATTTTTTTTCGAAAAAAAAAATCGAACGATTAAAGACTACATTTTGATGTATTAAATAAGCCTGCAAAATTTCAAGAAGATCGGTTCATTAGTGTTCGAGTAATCTTGGTCACTGACTTCAGAAATGCCATTTTGAGAAAAACGCGTTTAAAGTTTCTCTTTCAACGCTCATATCTCAGTCAATTTTGTTCGGATCGACTTGAAATTTTCAGGACATATTCTCAGATACTTATACTTCAAAAAAATGCAATAAAAAAAATCGATTTTTTCAAAATCGCAAGTGGGGGTAACCCCTTAAGAAATGGTTGAAATTTCACATATACGTTATTTAATACATTATCCAAACATCACTGCAATTTGAATACGTTTGACCACCCCAAACCTGAGATATTTACACTTAAAGTTGACTTGGTTTACACGTAACAAATGCGTTATGATGGGCAAACAGAGCATCATTAATTCTACCGTCAAAACTAAAATTAAGAAATTCATAAAAAACGAGGATAAGCTACAGTAAGATATCACGAATAATGTGAAAAAAAAATGAGAATGATCCATCATCCAGTTTCCAAGATATAACCATGAGAAGCCTTCACAATTTTGGTGCAAAGCCTGGCAAAGCCTGGAAAAAAAACAATTGGGGCAAAGCCTGGACAGTCCCGGCAAAAAGTTTACTGGCAATGGTCGATCAAAAACACAATAAAAAATATATTTTACGGCAATAAATCATATCCATCGTATTATCTACTAGTACCGAGTCAAAATTGCGTAGCTTTTAATTTTATTCATTACTAATTAAATCAATTATCAATCTTTTAAACATGAACATGGTATGTGAACTTTTGGTTGAGATTTTCGCAGAGGAACTACCTTAAGGGAAGGGTAGGCGTCTCAGCGTAAAAAAAACACTTTTCTTGCGATTTTTTTCATGTATGTGGATAGAGTAAATTTATTGAAACCTTTTGTACATTGTTAAGTGTCATTTTAAGAACATTCCGTGAAATTTGTACGCGAAAATATCCACAAACAAGCCGGTGACAAAGCTTTTCCAAGAACGCCTTTGGAAAAACACGTTTTGCGGTGTTCACTGTATCTCAGCTAGAAATGATCTGAAATCAAGTACCATTTAAATTTAGTCAAAGTATCATCAAATCCTCCCCCCAACGGTCTTTGATAATTTTTTTTTCATTTCTAAAATTTTTGGTGGTCATGTAAAGTGAAAAGTGCTATTTTTCACGAAAAATTCCGCCATTTTGGGGGTGGAAAAGCCCCTCAATATAAAAAGTAATCTCAAACTAACCGTTGGGGGGAGGTATTTTATATGTAGAAAGTGTGTACCAAGTTTGAAATAAATCGGTCATGTAGTTTTCAAGTGGCAGTGAACACGGACTTCGAAAAAGTGGTTTCGAGAAAAACGCGTTTAAAGTTTAGAGAAGTCGGAGCTACAGTGTTAGAGGAGCGGGACTAAATAGTCAATAACTTCGAGAGTTTTACTCCGATTGACTTGAAATTTTGGGATTATATTCTTGAAATGTTTAACTATAAGAAAATACAAAAAAATCGATTTTTCAACAGTGCAAACCCCTACCCTCCCCTTAAGGCGTTATACGCAGTTGCAAGGCCAAAAAAGTCGTTTTTGCACGAATTTTTTCTGGAAAAGGATTTCATTTGGGCAAAACGCAAAGTATTAGGCAGTGTGGTGGTATCTTTTAGCTCTAGATTGGCTTTTTTTAGTTTCAAAAATATTCATTAACATTGCTCCTGTAGGAAGTCTCCTGGAGGTCCCCGAAAAAAAAGTGTCCGGCGGTGAGCAAAGTATCTCCGGTGTGGATTATCCAAAATGAAAAAAACCAAAAAGATTCTTTTAGGGGATAGATGAATCCAGGTATTGATCGAAGGAATAGTCGGAATTTTAATTTTTGACAAAATGGTGGCTCCGGGAAGAAACAATTTCGATTTTCGACCAAATTTTTTTCGTTAACTCGTTGAAAAAAAATATAAATAATTATCGAAAATCTTATTCCTTCGATCAATACCTGAAGAATATATATGACCAGGTTGTGTTGAAATTGCAGACCGATCCGTTGAGCCGTTTTTGAGAAATCGTGCTCACCGACTTTGAAAACACCGTTTTGAGAAAAATGCGTTTGAAGTTTCACCAGTCGTGCACACAGCGCTCCGAGTGTCCTTGCAAATATGTGTGTATTTCCGAGAATATTCGCTGGATCGATTTGAAATTTTCAGGGAGTATACTCACATATTTGTACACTCCGAAAATGCAATAAAAAAATCGATTTTTTGAAATTTCCAACTGCGTATAACCCGTTGAGGAAGGACAAGCGAGCTCTTGATTTCTATAGATTTTGTTCAAATTTTAAACAGACATTGTTCATATCACTATGCACGTTTAAGGGGCTATACCAGTGTAAACGCTGGAAATTTAGGTGATTTTCGGGAATTTTTTTAAAGAAAAGTACTCAATTAAATGTTTCGGAAAATTAAGAATATATTTGGCTATATTTAACCTACATAACATAATTTTTTCATAGAAAAATATTGAGATTCAAGCGACTTATGCGCTGCCTTCGGAGGCGCCAAAAAAAAAGTTCCTCCACTGCTGACATGATTCCGGCCGATGGAGTAGCTGAAACCGAAAAAGGAAAAAATGTCGTTAAACTGGAAGGTATTTCCTGTACAATGACGTAGGATTTTCGAAAATTATCAAAATCTAATAAAATGGCGTAGTTATGAAAAAAAGTCTGTTTTCTTGCCTGTAAAATGGTCGTTTGTTTCAATGCCAAATTGTCATTTTTCATCCAACCAAAAATATCCTACGTCATTGTAGAGTAAATACATTCAAGAGGACTCAGTTCAAATTTCAAGTCAATCGGATAATTGCTTGTTGAGTTACAATGTCAGCAAATTTGAAAAATCTCATTTCGAGAAAAACGCGTTTAACGGAGACTTTGTCCTTGGAGTGCCATATTTTAGGTGTTTACATTTTATTTTTTTTAAAGGAAACGAGTAAAGCTTTTTGAGTGCGGTTTTTTTCTTGCTTTTGTTCATGATATACAGAACGTTAAAAAAATTTTTTTTTGAAAAAAAAAACCAAAATGGCGGCCGTTGCAGCTCCGCGAAAACAGGTCCTCAAATCGCGGGAGGTAAACGGCTGACATCACTGCCCCCTCTTTGTTGATCTGAAACACAAATTCAAAGCATATTATCAATCTGTAACCCTTTGGTCATGGAATGACGGATGGGTTTTTCGTTTAGTACAAATTTCGGAAAATGGCGGCAATTTAAAAAAAATCGAATTTTCACGTTTTTTTTCGCATAAAAAGATAAAGAATAAATGCAAAAATGTATCTATCGAAAAAACGATCCGTCATTCCGCGAAGACATATTTTCTGAGTATGCTCTCCAAATTTCAGGTCGATATGTTAATTACAGCTGTCAGGAGAATGTCAGCCATTTTCAAAAACGTGGTTTCGAGAAAAACGCGTTTAAAGTTTTGTAATGTGTTTACACAAATGTGTTTATAATTACCGCTAATCGGCAATGCCTGGTCCATAGAGGCATCCGTCCTCTTCTTCTAGCTGCTCATGTTGAGCCGCTAACATCTCCCGCTGCTCTTTCAAGGACAAAGTCTCCGTTAAAGATTTAACCATCGATTTTTGCAAGATAAAGTGATATTGATATAAACGATAGAAATGATAATGATATTCTTGAAAGTATAAACTGTCGAAAAAGGCAACAAAAAACATCGATTTTTGAAAGTGTCACACTGGTATAGCCCCTTAATCGGTTATACGCAGTTAGAAATTTCAAAAAAATCGGTTTTTTTTATTCCATTTTCCGAATGTACAAATATGTGAGTATATTCCCTGAAAATTTCAAATCGATCCAGCGAATATTCTCGGAAATACACACATATTTCTAAGGACGCTCGGAGCGCTACAAAGATGACTGTTGAAGCTTCAAACGCGTTTTTCTCAAAACGATGTTTTCAAAGTCGGTGAGCGCGATTTCTCAAAAACGACTCAACCGATCGGTCTGCAATTTCAACACAACCTTGTCAGATATATTTTTCAGGTGTTGATCGAAGGAATAAGATTTCCGATAATTATTTCTATTTTTTTTCAACGATTTAACGAAAAAAAATTGGTCGAAAATCGAAATTGTTGCTTTCCGGAGCCACCATTTTGTCAAAAATTAAAATCTCGACTATTCCTTCGATCAATACCTGGATTCGTCTATCCCCTAAAAGAATCTTTTTGGTTTTTTCATTTTGGATAATCCAAACCGGAGATACTTTGCTCACCGCCGGACACTTTTTTTTTCGGGGACCTCCAGGAGTCTTCCTACAGGAGCAATGTTAATGAATATTTTTGAAAATAAAAAATGCCAATCTAAAGCTAAAAGATGCCACCACACTGCCTAATACTTTCCGTTTTGCCCAAATGAAATCCTTTTCCAGCAAATATTCGTGAAAAAACGACTTTTTTGGCCTTGCAACTGCGTATCACGCTTTAAGTGAAATTTGCAGAACAGTCGACTATTTAGATTGGGAGATGATGGGTTTTAAAATAGCAACTCTTAACACTGCAGGGTTTGCATTCAGCGAAAATCCGGTCACGTCGTACCATTCTGTTGTGTTTATAAATTTTGAAAAAAAAAATTATGTTCAGATAGCAAACTGGACTACAAAAAGAATTCTATGTCGTAGAAATGTTTTTTTTCACATTCAATACATACTCATAATGTCATCAATAAAAAAAGAACAGCGTCAGATGGTTGGGACTGATCAGACACGGCAATTTTATATCGGCAATATTTCCAACGCGTTTTTCGCGTTTCAGGCCTTAATAAATCACTTGAGGGTGTACAGCCACGCCCATACTTACGCGGTCGCGATGTCGCCCCCAATAGCCCAACAAATAATTACGTCAATGAGAATAATCATGGGCGAAGACGGAACGGACGCCGGCCGACAGAGGATCAAACAATTGGCGAGAAACACCCGCTACTTTAGACGCAGGCTCCATCAAATTGGCGTCATAATTCACGGCCACGAAGATTCTCCGGTTGTGCCTATGGTAGTTTATTTATACTCGAAAATAGGGTGAGCAAAATGAATTACGACATTTTTCGACACTTGACCAAAAAAAAGTATTCATTTTGCAAATGCTGCAAGTTAAAAAAATCATTCAATGTTGAAAATGCTTCGAGCCGAAAAAAAATTATTCAATTTTGCAAAGAGAAATTTATTTTTGCAAATGTTGGCAAAAAAAAATTGATTTTTTCAAATGTATTACGCTAAAAAAATGATTTTTGCAAATGCATTAGGCCAAAAATAATAATCCAATTTTGCAAATGCTTCAAGCCAAAGAGAATTGTTTAATTTTGCAAATGCTTCGGACCAAAAAAATTATCCATTTTTGCAAATGTTTTAAACCAAAAAGAAATACTTAATTGTCCAAACACTTCAAACTGAAAAAAAATATTCCATTTTGCAAAGCTTCGAGCTAAAAAAGTTATTCAATTTGGCAAATGCTTTGAGACAAAAGCGACCATTTTGTATTGAAATCATTATAATATACCGGGTGAGGCAACGACTATAGCAGTATAAATTATTACTAACCTACCATACCCAGGGAAAAACTTTGCCTACAAAAGTCGCGTAGTTCGAATGGGGTCATCGCGTGGTTGCTACGAGATTCATGCACGTGGAGGCGTTTCAAAGATTTCATAGTCACCTCCATTAAAAAAATGGCACCACTATGTTTTTCAGAATTTTATCAAGAAACTAAAAAAAATTTCACACACCAAATTTCAAGATTTAGTATAAAAAATCAATGAAACAGAAATTTCAATGTTTTCAGCCTAGAATCGATTTAAGGCGTTACTAGTAGCGCAAAAAAGGCCTTTTTCATGAATTTTTTTAAAGAAAACTACAAAACTTTTTTAATCGATCAATATACCATCTTAAAGAACACATCTCGAAGAACTTTCAGTAATTTTTTCATTGAAAAATATTACATTGTTTAGTGGCAAATGGCCGTCAATGAAATAATGTTTTTATATACACGGTTTGCGGTGACCAACATTGCGGCGAAGTGGATCATCTGAAAAAAAAATGCGGATGGATTTAGTCAAATATAAGTATAAACTAGTCTTTAATCGAAGGATTTTAAAAAAATATTCATTTTTCACAAAATGGCGGACAGTCAAAGTTAATGGTTCGATTTTAACGAAAAAAAAACGATTTTAACGAAAAAAAAACGGCCGTTTTTTGGCTACAAAACGGCCATTTTTTTTTCGAAAAAAAAATCGAACGATTAAAGACTACATTTTTATGTATTAAATAAGCCTGCAAAATTTCAAGAAGATCGGTTCATTAGTGTTCGAGTAATCTTGGTCACCGACTTCAGAAATGCCATTTTGAGAAAAACGCGTTTAAAGTTTCTCTTTCAACGCTCTTTCAACGCGGATTCTTCTCTTTCAACGCTCATATCTCAGTCAATTTTGTTCGGATCGACTTGAAATTTTCAGGACATATTCTCAGATACTTATACTTCAAAAAAATGCAATTAAAAAAAATCGATTTTTTCAAAATCGCAAGTGGGGGTAACCCCTTAAAAAACGGTGCAAACACTTGCTCCTATAAAAAAGTGCTCAAAGTGTCGTGCTACTCAGCATAAACAATTGCCGCTTGCGTTGATAGTGGTGGCCATCACTTTAAGTACTTTTTATAGGAGTAAGTGTTTGCACCGTTTTTTTTTCCAATTCTAGGCTCAAACATTGAACATTCTTTTTTATCGATTTTTCATACAAAATCTCGATCGATCCTCTTGAAATTAAGTTTGAAGCGACTGCAAATATCGCTTGATATTTTTTATTGGTTTTTTCCTTTAGGTACACGCTTTTCGCGTTTCTTACCTATTCTTTCCCTTCAGTGTGCCCGTTTCTTTCCTCTACTGTTTACTCCTTTTTTCTCCACCTTTCTCCTTGTTCCCCCCCGCCCTCTTGCGGCCGCAGCCGACTTCCCCCTCTGTATTATATTCATCATGACATTTCTGTCATGGGTATAGGGAAACTGCGGAAAACCTATACCAATACAGCCGGTCATCGAGTTCGCCCCCCAGTCGTGGAACTAGTCTTATTTCACCGCGAAATGCCGAAGAAAAACATTTCTCGACGAAATGTACGCGACTGGGATTCGAACTCGGGACCTCCTGGTCCGCTGGTTTAGTGGCGAGCACGCTAACCACTAGACCATCGCACCGGTTCCGCAGTCGGTTGATAAAATTCTGGCAAAAAATATTGGTCCCATTTAAAAAAATCAAGGTGACCTCGAAATCTCCGATGCGTCTCCACCTCGATAAACCTTGGAGCCACCACTCGATGATCCCTTCAGACCTATGCAGCTTGTGTAGGAAAAGTTTTCGCCAAAGTCCGATAGGTTGAGAAATGATTTTACTACTAATAGTCGTTGCCTCATCTGGTATAATTTTTATACGTAACAAAAATTAAAATTCTCTTGTAAATAAATCAATGGGAGGATAAATTCTCCCATAAATTTTCTCTCCTCGTCCAATCGAATTTTCATCACGCGTTTTCCTTTCTCTCGCCAGATTCGTAGTTCGTAATTTGACGACGCGAAATATCGCGACAGTCGGGGTTGCCTTTCCGGCGACGCCACTCCTGGCAGGGAGAATTCGGTTTTGCCTGTCAGCCGCTCACACCAAGGAACAATTGGACTACGTGAGTACACCTAATCGTCTTCCATTCCCATGGCTGTTACGCATACGGAAAACCGGGGAAAAACTCGGGGAATTTCTTTCCTCCTGGAATAATCAGGCGAAAGTCAAGGAATTTTGAATTTTTTTTTTAATTTTTCCAGAATTCATTTTTTGCAAGAATTACGAAAAATAAAAGGGACTCAAAAAAACCGAAAAGAATAGAAATAAATATTTTCGTATATTCTTAATATTTAAATTATTCTTTATTATACACAAAAAAGATATGTCAGTGCCAAACATTGAAAATGTAAAAAATGAAAACTAATTTACTCTAAAGCTCGAAAACGTTTGCATTCAATTTTTCGATACACAACCACACAATTATCTTCGTAGATAAGTGCTTAAATTTATTTTTTCTTCATTGGCACCAACATAAAAAATTCTGTTTATAATAAATCGGTTCTGTATTTGCCTTTGATGTATTTTTTTTACTTTACAATGTTTAAATACTTCTTCGAATTTCTGTTTTTTCAAATTTTATTTTAATATTTAATATTTTCATATTTGTGATCTTGAAAAAAAATTTGTTCCGTCTGTAACCCCAATCTCCCTGGAATATAAGCGAAACCTGGAAATTCTCAGGGTAGTTCTGAGTCAATGATGCGTAACAACCATGATTCCGAATTACCATCAGCCCATGAAGATTTTCGAAAAAAACTACCATATTGAAGTTTGCATCGTCGTAAAGCAACGAAAATGTGCAGGGCAAATCACGGGAAACAGAACAAAATCTCCGTTGGATTTAAAAATACGAAGTATGTGCATATCGGAATTTGAATGGTTTGGAAGGACGCACATGTCGTAATATTTTTATTCAATTACATTCTTTTGGGTTTTTCCAAGGTCGTCAAAGTTGTTAAAAATGGAATGGCATATTTTTCTCCCTCGCACATTGTAGCCGGCATCCAAACGAATTCAACCATGCCACATAGTATGACCTTCAAATGACCTTGAACCCAGAAACATCGAATAAATAATAATTCAACGTGTAAGCGTTTTTATTTATTTCTGTTACGCTGAATGATTCGTGTAAGTTGGGTTACATTCAAATGTATCACAATAACACAACAGAGTAACAGCTTCGGTGATGACAGAAAATTCACGAAACAACTCCACCTAATCGTATGTACACAATCGTGTTTATCGTCTACTTATTACTCTGAATACCTTGTTGCAATCAGATTTCTGAAGTTCCTAAAACTTCTAATCTACCAGCTCGTCGATGAACGTTTCATCGATGATCAGACATGATTTTCATGTATGGAGAAAGTCGACATTTTATTCAATATTTATTCAATATTTCTGGGTTGAAGGTCGTTTGAAGGACATACTATGTTACATGGTTGAATTCGTTTGAATGCCGGCTACAATGTGCAAGGGGAAAAAATATGGCATTCCATTTTGAAAAACTTTGATGACCCCGGAAAAAAACGAAACAGAAATCAAATTAAAAGAATACGTATTATGATAGCCATGCACGTCCTTCCAAATCATCCAAATTCCGATATGTACGTACTTCGTGTTTTTAAATCCAACGGAGATATTCAGGTGTTCTGTTTTTCGTGAGCCACCCTGTATATTTTTCTCTCAATTGCCCACATTTTTTTGGCAAATTTCCCGCTACGACAAGGACTCCAACATGTTTCACGATCGTTATCATAGACGTACAGCCGTCAAGTGGCAAAATTTTCGACAACGTCAAAAATGAAGAAATCGTAAGAAAAAAGAAGTTTTGTTGCCGTCCAACGCAGCAAATTTCAATATCGCATGATTTCCCGTGTCAAGGGGCGTGTTCGCCCTGTCCCATACTTAGATGGGTGACCGCATAAAAATATACAGATATTACACAAAGTGCAACTATCGCATGGCATTGAAAATGTAGTACTTCGGTTAATGTAGACATTTCGGGTAATAAAAAACAGGTATATGTGAATATCCATCCATCCATCCAACTATCCATCCATCCATTTATTCATTCATCCATCCATTTATTCATCCATCCATCCATTTATCTATC
Source organism: Ophion ellenae (assembly GCA_963210295.1). Classification (NCBI taxonomy): domain Eukaryota; kingdom Metazoa; phylum Arthropoda; class Insecta; order Hymenoptera; family Ichneumonidae; genus Ophion; species Ophion ellenae. The sequence goes on from OY723390.1 coordinate 45,611,625, forward strand.
CATCCATCCATCCATCCATCCATCAATCCTCCATCCACCCATCCATCCATTTATCTATCCATCCATCCATCCATCCATTCACCCACCCACCCACCCATCCATCCATCTATCCATCCATCCATCCATCCATCCATCCATCCATCCATCCATCCATCCATCCATCCATCCATCCATCCATCCATCCATCCATCCATCCATCCATCCATCCATCCATCCATCCATCCATCCATCCATCCATCCATCCATCCATCCATCCATCCATCCATCCATCCATCCATCCATCCATCCATCCATCCATCCATCCATCCATCCATCCATCCATCCATCCATCCATCCATCCATCCATCCATCCATCCATCCATCCATCCATCCATCCATCCATCCATCCATCCATCCATCCATCCATCCATCCATCCATCCATCCATCCATCCATCCATCCATCCATCCATCCATCCATCCATCCATCCATCCATCCATCCATCCATCCATCCATCCATCCATCCATCCATCCATCCATCCATCCATCCATCCATCCATCCATCCATCCATCCATCCATCCATCCATCCATCCATCCATCCATCCATCCATCCATCCATCCATCCATCCATCCATCCATCCATCCATCCATCCATCCATCCATCCATCCATCCATCCATCCATCCATCCATCCATCCATCCATCCATCCATCCATCCATCCATCCATCCATCCATCCATCCATCCATCCATCCATCCATCCACCCATCCACCCAGCCAGCCATCCATCCACCCGGCCATCCATCCATCCGTCCATCCATCCATCCATCCATCCATCCATCCATCCATCCATCCATCCATCCATCCATCCATCCATCCATCCATCCATCCATCCATCCATCCATCCATCCATCCATCCATCCATCCATCCATCCATCCATCCATCCATCCATCCATCCATCCATCCATCCATCCATCCATCCATCCATCCATCCATCCATCCATCCGCCCTCTTCTCTCTCCCTCTCATGTAATTTACATCTCATTTACACTACATTAGAATTTTTAACCGCAGATGTATACAACATGTCATTCGGCATTTTTCAACCAATCACAGGCATTTAGCATGTACCCCCACTCTACTACAACCGATGGTAGTAGAGTGGGGGTAGCGCTAGTTTCATGTGACGTCCAGTTAACTCAACCCCTATATCCAGCCAACCTCAACAAACATACATTTTAAAAAGCGTTTGCTAAAATCTCTCCGAGGGCTCAAAATCGCCGCTCGTTGCAGGTGCTCGCGAACATCGAGGAGATGGCGGACTTCATCGGGATGAGGTACTCGCGGAAAGTTCGTGATCCGCATCCAATCGAGTATTATTCAGACAGCGAGACCGAATGACGTTGCCCCGCTGTTACGGCTTGAGCGACGTTGCACGGCGACGCGATCAGCAGCGGCTTCGTCATCATGGCGCGTGACAGCGGCTGCGACGAGCCTGAAGAACGAAGCAGGAGAGAGCATCCTTCCGAATGACCAAGTGACGCGCGAACACAGAGCTGAGAGAAAAATGTTTACTTTTTTTTCTCACTATTTACACGAGCCTGTAGGTCCGTGGAAGTTGCCACGCTCCGAGACGGGAGCAACGTTCACTTTTTTTTTCTCGCACTTGAGTCTAGACCACCGGGTTAGGTCGACGAAAAAGTAGGGAGTCTTCAAAGTTGATTCGAAAAATCTTAACGCGCTTTATTGAAAATTTAAAATTGGTGGGTCGTAACGTACGGGGAGAAAGTACAAAAAATGAGGATTTTTTTGCCGGCACACCGGCGTCGGAGACCGGAAAGAAAAGAAGCAACGAGCAAGTGGTGAGAATATGAATGGCCTAAAAAATTCCCGGGAACGAGTACTTGGGACAAGTGGGGAAAGGAATGATGAAAGATAGGTCATTGGGTAATTAGCAATTTGTCACAGCTGTCCAGACCTCGGGCGAACTTAAGCTCTCGAATACATTTTTAAAAAGCCACAGACACCCTCCAACCAAGTCAGAGTTGCACTACTTCCGGTTGCAAACTCTCTATTTTTCGCTTACGGCACAAATTATTTCGTGCATTTTTCCTCGCATTTTTTAAATCATTTTTCTTCTACCAATTTTTCTTGCAACTATAAATTTACACTTCAATTCAAACTTATTTTTTTCACAAGCGAGCTGCAAAATTACGTTAATTTTTTCATTGAAATTCGAATGTGAAAAGATTATCCATCGAAAGTGGAATTTCGAAAGCCCATTCGAGTAAAATTGGTCGCACCAGTAATTGGACCGCGTGAAAAAAAAAATAAAAAAATTCCAATCGTTGGAATGCGACGAAATTCATTTTTTTTTCTTATTTCCCAAATTTTCTTAAGCACGTTGAGCTTTTGGATTTGTATTTAATGATCTACGAACTAAATCCGTAAAACATCATTTTGGATGCAATGAAGTTAATGTAGGATATAATGAAAATAAGAATATTGAAAAGAATTTCCGTTGCATTCCAACGTTGCAAGCTTCAACCCCATTGTAAGAATTCGTTTTTTCACTTCGGTTGACTTTGATTTGCACCTCGTTTGGAAAAAGTCTCTGGATCTTCTGTCGCGAAATGTCTCGAGGAATGACAACGGGGGAAAAATATATCGAGCGATTGAGGAATTGAACGAAGATTTGAAAAAGTGGTAATTCTTTAGATAAGTGATTTTTTCGAAAAACGAGCCTAACATTTTGTCGCTATTTTCTCACTTATTTGGTTATAAATGATGATATTCAGTCGGGAAAAGCTGAAATTCACCACCCCATAAAAAGTGATAGGGTTTTGAAGTTCGCGGAAAAACGTGATAAAATGTGGAATTTTTAAAAACATTTCGACGCCTATATTGGGGGTGGAGGGTGGGAAATTTACAAAAGAACCCTTCCTGAACACAAACAAAACCAACCCCCTCCGGCGTGAGGGTTTTAATACAAGAGTTTTTGGAAAATTCGAAATTATTTTTAAAGTTTTTTTTCCTCGTAAGAAATTTGTTAATGAAAAATGTCAGCTTCCCCCGACTGAATATCATAATTCATAACCCAATAAATGAGAAAATAGCAAGAAACAAAAATTCATGGTCATTTTTCGGAAAAGTCACTTATCTAAAGAGATACTAAAAAATTCAAGAAGGAATCCGATGGAGCCAAGTCTGAAACGAAAGGTCTACGAATCTGACAACGACACATCGAAGTTACGAGCTCAGTCATAACACTTCGGTTCAATTAAGGGGTTAGACCACTCTAGAGGCCGAAAAAATACTCTTTTCGGGGATTTCTTTTCTCAGAAAAACTACAAATAAATCGAATTTTTTGAAGCGATTCATTTTAAAATGGCGGCTGTGCAGCGTTTACCTCAAAACTGCATCTTTTAAGTTGTCCGGAAACATAACTCAGACAATTTCCAACCCATTCACTCGAAATGTTGAATATATCTTAAAAAATACATTGTCTATAGCAGTACGTAGAATTTGTTTTACATTGCATAGTTCATTTCTTATTAACAATTATCTTACGATTTTTTAGGCAAATTTTTCACTTTCCAAAAATTTGCGTAAAAAATCGTCAGATAATTGTTAATAACAAATCAACTACGGAATATTAAAAAAAATCCTATATACTCCGATAGGCAATGTATTTTTCAAGATATATTCAACATTTCAAGTGAATCGGTCGAAAATGATCTGAATTGTTTCCAGCCAACTTAAAAAATGCAGTTTTGAGATAAACGCCGCACAGCCGCCATTTAAAAAATAGTCGCTTCAAAAAAATTATTGTATACAGTCACTGATATATACGATAAACACCCTGTTTGTATTCTTGATTTATTTTGTAGTTTTTCGGGAAACAAAAAACGCCAAAAAGTCTATTTTTTCGGCCTCTAGAGTGGCCTAAGGCCTTAAATAATATATAACTGTACAGAATCTTCTAATCGAGTAGGCGAGCACGAATCCGAAAAAAAAACGCACAGTCCAAACGAGAGACCTAGCAAGAGGCAGAGAGTCTTAGTACAAATAGTATCTACGTTAGGCTGAAGTATCAAAATATATTCTTCTGGAGATTGTTCTCAGGAAAGTCCGCTGCACAAGAAATATCAAATTTGAAATTATCCTCGCTTTTATCACCGTAAATCAACGCTTCGATAATTGAGGGCACTTCCTGCTTGATGCGCAGAAAACTTGCAGACACAGCTTGAAGGTGCAGTAGTGGAGGCGCAATCCGTCACCGACACTAGGATGGGTGACAGCCCAGCCGCAGGCTGTGGGCAACACTTTGGGGGTGGGTCTCCGAGCATCCGGAAGCAGCCAAGTGACAAGTCTGGGGTGAAGAGTCTGCGTGATATCGTAGAAGCCCGGAGGGAAGATTGCAAGTCCAGCTGCGCGTCGAAAAGAGGCAGAGTCCAAAATGAACAGAAGCGCTCTGACCAGCCTCGATGAACGACGAAAACAGAAAAGAGACAGTGAAAATCGAAGCCACGAAGCGCTTAGGCCGACACTTTATTCTCCCGAGCAATTTATCACAATTCAATAATCCAAAGAAAAAAAAACACCCACACAACAAAGTTTCTCCGCACCAGCGCCATAAAAATCAACGACGTTGAAATTTGCATTCTTGGGTCGCGACGATCTTTTTTTAATTTTTTATCATCCGCGGAAACTTTCTTCTTCGAAATAAGCTCGAAAATCAGCGATTTTCGCCGCCCAAGTCGGCGAAGAAGAAAGTTTACCCCTGGAAAACAATGAATTCGCGTTGCGTTCCAACGATGCAAACTTCGAGACCATGAAAATCAAACTAAAAGCAACCGCGCAGCATCGAACTCCGCATCGAGATTGTCCAATATGTTCTATTCGACGATCGACGCTGAGTCTCAGGCAACCTTGCGGTGTCGTCTCACGACAGAAGGAAAAGAAAAAAACGAGCACATATCTTCGAATCTCGGCCTTGCAACGTAACATCCACACACATTCCTAAACAATCACAGGATTATTTTTGTAATAAATTATCGAGTAAGAAAAAGATTGAGATGGAGAGAGTTTAAAATGTAAACGAATACAATAAATATCGCTGTTGCCATTAAGAAACCCCCGAGCGGATTCATTGAGCTTTCCCAGCCTCCAGGGCTCAGCTTTCGTCACTCGGGCCTTCGACCATCCGCGTTCCCGATGAAAAGGGGTCAAAGTGTAAAATTTGCGGCAGAGACCAACTCGGCGGTGGCGAGGAAAGTCGTTGCGCTTCAACGATGCAATGTTCTCCGGCGTTCCGTTCTCCGTCTTACCTGCCGCTACGTCAGCTGCGACAGTATCTTGCGCACGCTCTGCAGAACGGCGGGATGGGGCGACTCGCAATCGTCCGCGGCGTAGGGCGGATTGATGACGAAGGCGTCCTTCATAACGATGCGGTCGCCAGCCTCGCTGATGGGGAAGCGATTCTCGCGCAGGATGTTCATTACCGCGAGCTTTCTTTCGCTCGCCACGGCTGGCGAGACCGGCAGGCTGGGCTGTGGGAACAGCCGAAGTGCGTCGGCCGCCTGGTCGGACGAGACCTCCACGTGGCGAACGGCGTGGCCCATGACGAACTTCAGGCGTTGGAGCGCCGTGTGCGCCTCCTCTACGAGGACGATACTGAACATTGGACGGATCGGAAAAAACGGGCATTAACGATCACGGAGTAACTCAGGGGAAGAATCGGGCGTGATAGACTGTCAGGAGGGAATTTTACTGCAGCGGTCGAATTGCTCTATGCCGAAAAAAATCGTCATACGAGGTAGAATTTTACGTGTGCGTAAGATCACTCGAGTACTCCGCGATATGTGACTCGCATCGATTGACCGGGAATGTTTGACGCGTGAACATAACCTGCAAAATGTATTTAAACGTAGCATACTTTGTCGCCATTTCACGATCGACTATAATATTTGCGAGTGATTTATTCTCCCGCGAATTTTACGGATTTTGCCGTGTTTTCGGGCTGTCCTTGCACGACTCGGCATGGAATTCGTAGCGTTATTATCTTCGTTCGGAGTCTTATCTCGCGGACCAATTGCTGCAGTTAAGGAACGGTAGGGGTTTAAGCGTGAAAAAAAAAAACACTTTTTTGCGATTTTTTTCATCTATACGGATAGAGTAAATTTATCGAAACCTTTTGTACATTATTAAGTGTCATTTCAAGAACATTCCGTGAAATTTGTACGCGAAAATATCCACAAACAAGCCGGTGCCGCGTTTTTCTCGAAACCACTTTTTCAAAGTCCGTGTTCACTGCCATTCGAAAACTACATGACCGATTTATTTCAAACTTGGTACACACTTTCTACATATAAAATACCTCCCCCCAACGGTTAGTTTGAGATTTTTTTTTACATCGGGAGCGTTTTCCACCCCCAAAATGGCGGAATTTCTCGTGAAAAATAGCACTTTACACTTTACATGACCACCAAAAATTTAGAAATGAAAAAAAAAATTATCAGACCGTTGGGGGGAGGATTTGATGATACTTTGACTAAATTTTAATGGCACCTGATTTCAGATAATTTCTAGCTGAGATACAGTGAACACCGCAAATCGTGTTTTTCCAAAGGAGTTCTTGGAAAAGCTTTGTCACCGTCTTGTTTGCGGATATTTTCGCGTACGAATTTCACGGAATGTTCTTGAAATGACACTTAACAATGTACAAAAGGTTTCAATAAATTTACTCTATCCAAAGATGAAAAAAATCGCAAGTGTTTTTTTTTTCACGCTGAAACCCCTACCCTTCCCTTAGGGCGAAGTAGATCTACCACGTGACATATGAGTGCGAGATGGCTGACATTTTCGAACAGAGATTTCTCAGAGATGAATAATATTTAGGGCAAAAGGAAATCAAGCTCCGCGTCAGGAAATTATCCAGTGCCTGATGCTTTGTTTTTCCTAGAAAAAATTACCATCTGTGAGAAAATTGGGTTGGAAAATTGTGAGGTTATGTTGATCTTATACATGCCCTTAACCACAGAATTCTCATTGAAACGTTCGGCAATCGTTTTTTTTATGACATTCAAATACTCGTAATCTCTGGAACGCGTTGTGCTTTTTGTTTTGTATATTGATGTAATCGCGAGATTCGAATGAAACTGAATAACAGAACGCTCCTGGATGAGTTTTCCACAAGAAACCGGCTAATCTCCCGCCTTTGCATTGATTTATCAAGCCTGAATAGTCGGCAAGCTTGCCAGAGTTTCAAAACGCACACGCCTGTGTGGATTATCCGTAGGATAGGAAAAAGATCGAGCAGCGATCTTATAAGTACGTCCTCGAACTTTTATATATATATATATATATATATATATATATATATATATATATGATGCCGTCATAATTCGTAGGAAGGCTCGTAACGAAAGACTAACCTCTCGGTCACCGGGTCAACGGTATAGACAATGCCACTGTGAACACTGTCGTCAGTAGCTGTCACCGTACAACATTTATCCACGTAGCTTCGAAACAAGACCGGATCATTCTTGTAAATTACGTGATCACGATCGGTCATCCTTTTCCGTAGATTCGTCCTCGCGTTCTTATATTTTTTTCAACTCTTTTTGCCGGCGTACTCGGACGCGCGCGAAACTAGGTTATGTCGACCGCGCGCGCGAAGATTTTCAATCGGTAGCGCGCGACCGACGCACATCGGGTCGGCGCGCGCAACCGGAAACAGCCGAAAGGTCGAGCCCGCGAAGTTTCTCCGACAAAAAAAAACGGCCCAGAATCCTTCGCAAATCACGCGGGAATTCGAGCATCTCGGATGTTTTTTTGTTTTCTTTTAATTTTATTAGTAAGTATTATTAAACTCTTTACATACTTTTTGTTCCTTCCTTTTCTTTCCTCATCCTTGTTTCTTTTTCCTCGTTATAATGACAATAACTGATAGAGTTCCTTAAACTTATTACACCCACACACTCAGGCATACGTGACATACTAAATCCATAAACTCTATGTATATACCATCAAACGCGCGCGTACACGATCGTCGAGAAAACAAAAAAAAAACACACATTCGAGAGCCAGGGTCCGAATCCGTTCGGCTTGGAAAACAATAATGATAATAGTAATAAAATAACCGACGATAAATTTCTCATTCATCGCCAACTCTCTCATCGAACCTTCGACCCCTTAAGCATTTTCTCGCGTACCAAAGCTCTAAAATGAGTCGCCAAGTGGCGGAACAAAATCAAATTCCAGACAGCGAATATTTCGTCCTACCGAATTATGTTAAAAGAATGTTCGTATCGTTCGAAGCCGGCAATTGGAAAAAGGGATCGAACGATGGAGATACACTTGTGCAAATATTTTTTTCGTTTAAGCTCGCTCAGCTGCAGACTCGATAGGAAATGCTGGATGCTCGCGAAGAAATTTCATGTATGGGCGAGCTGTCCCGTAGATACGTCATACTCAAAGGCCCCGGATTGGATCATGACCCAACCGAGTATGAAATTTTGCCCTAAGGAAAAACTCAATTTTTGAGAACTTTGAAAGTTTTTTTTTCATTTCGTAAAATCCCTTGCACGATTTTTTCCATGCGTTTACCACAAATTACCTTTTTGCAATACTTTTTGGTGTGAAAATAGTCTCGATTAATGCCTTTCTCTACCGTGCACAAAAAGGTTCGAACAAAATGTTGGAGGTATCCCGAAAAAAAGTTTGTCAATTCAATAAGACCATAATGGTAGCCAAAAGTATCACAAAAAAATTAATTTTTCAAAAAAGCTGCAAAAAGTTCATTTTTTAAATTAAAAAACGTTGAAATTATTATTCCCGTCCAATTTGAATATTCCAGTAGCCCGCGATCTCCCAACCCCTTAAGTATGACTCGATATTTACGGGGCAGCCTGCATTCATCCATAGCCAACTCCGGAGCAGCCTCGATACTGAAAAAAAACGAAATTAATGATAAAATTATGAATAAATAAAAAGAAAATGCTCGAAACGAGGAAAAGTTTTCGCTCGAACGTCTCGTGTTCTTTCACTGCATTGAGAAATGTTTCGATCAGTCGTCCGATAATACTTTGAATGCCTCGTATAAAACTGCCGTTTCTCTACACATTCACAGACAGACAGACACACACACACACACAGTACGTCATTTTGTCCCACGAATCAACGGGTGCATTTGTCCATTTATTATTTTTCCTTTTTTTTTTTCAAATCTTTCGTAAAAGTGAGTTTTCTCATTTTTCTTTGCGCACGATGTCGCCCTTTCTCGCAGCTGTACTCATTTGCCACCGGCCAAAATCTATTTACATTTCACATTTTTTCTCTCTCTCTCTCTCTCGCTCGCTCGCACACGATTAAAACTCGCAATAATCAATCGTTGTAACAACGTATCGATAATATCGTATCAACGTCACATTCTCATTGTTGCACACGATAGCCCTGTGGATTACTATATATCAGTATGTATATACGTTCGAGTCGGAAAAAAGACTTCATTCTGGCACCCTGAAACGATATTACTGGGTATGAGAAATTGGACAAGTTTGAGCTGACTCGTAAGTGGAGGGTTTGTGTAAAAAAATTATTTTTGCATATTTTATAAGTTTGGGGATTATTTTTGCATATTTTGTAAGTTTGGGAATTATTTTTGGGCCCATTTGATTTGCAGGGAAAACTCGCTCTGTAGGTTCGAACTCGAAACTGTCCAATATTCGTCAAATTTAGTTCAAGATTCTCAAAGCTTTGAACGTTTTTCGAAAATTCTCGATATTCTGCACAAATTGGATACTCAAAAATGCCAGTTTTTCTCAAATGAAAAAACGCATTTTTTTAAATAACCGCAACTTGTAAAATCAATATAGATTCTAAAGAATGTTTTTTAAAGCAAGAATTTGGCAAGTCTCAAGGCGGAAAAAAAGTTATCCAGCTGACTCGGTCGGAGGGCTCAAAATTCCTTTTTTTTCACACCCAATGCTATTGTTTCGTTCGTTGAACGTTCTTTTTCGACCCGCCCCGCCATACAAACACATTGCTCGAAACAACGGATCGCGGAGAAACGCCAGAAATTAAGGGACCGGGGGGAGAAAAATAAACGAGAATACGCGCCGCAATCGTCCCTTGAGTGGAAACAAAAAAACGATGGCCACCTTTATACATCACTATAGAAAGCACATTTCGGCAAAATGTTTTCGTTTCGCAAAGAACATGTGTACTCACCCGACAAACACGCGCCACGAAAAACACACGAGAGCATATCGTCGACGCGTTTCAAAAGTAACGAAGAATAATTATTAGAAAAATAAAAGAATAATCAAACGGGTAGAAAATTAATGTAGCTTAGAGCATAATCGATATGCGACATTGCGTGTGTGTGTCTATGTGTGTACTTTTTCGCCCGTCTTCTTCCCTTTTTGCACCTGGGAAATTTTAAGGGGGAAGTCTACCGTCTGGGCTTCGCTTAATATTCGAAAATTGGTAAGCGCTCGGAAGCTCAATTTAAAAAGTTAAAAAAAAAAGAAGAAAAAGAACAGCAATCCGAAGCTTTTGCGTTCGTTCAATGAGGATCCGGAAAGCGGGGCGGAAGTGGTGGAATTGCGTCTAAAACTGAAAAATGTCCATTACGATATTACGAAAAAATTGCCGAATAAGACTTGACCCGTTTCAATAATAATAATTGTAATAGGCGCTTTTTCGAAAAATTCGCGTTTCGATTTTACGGAAAAATTGCCACAAAAAATTTACGCGATTCCAATAATAATAATAATAATTGTAACGAGTTTTATCTCCAAAAAATCGTTTCGATTTTACGGAAAAATTGCCACAAAAGATTTGGACGCTTAAAATAATAATAAATTTAAACGGCGCATTTTTTCCGAAATAAAATTTGCGTTTCGATTTTGCGGAAAAGGCGCCGGAAAATATTTAGGCGATTTAGATAATAATAATAATAATTTGAATAAGCGATTTTTTTTGAAATCGTGGTTCGATTTTACGGACAAATGGCCCAAAAAGATTAAGGCGCTTCAAATAATAATAATAATTTTAATAGACGCTTGTTTTTTCGATGAATTCGTGTCCCGGACGTAGATTTCTCTTTTTGGAGCAAAAAAATCCACGCGGTGCACGAATACGTGTACATATGTGTGTGTGTGTGTATTGTATATATCGAGCAAATGAATATTGCCTGTATCGAGTGAATTCCGAGTCCAGTAGCGGGAGGCAAGCTCGAACTCGATCGCTCCTCATTCGACGACTTCCCTAATCAGTATCGAGGATTCCGTGGGTCGCGTTAACCGGTCGATCGAATAATCAATATCATAACATCAATTCATAATCGAAATTATTATTACTCTCAACAATCCGACAATCATTCGCGCTCCATCGACGAAGACAATCATCGATCGTCCATTTGTTCCTTGATCGTGGAAATTAACTTTAATTACGTATAACGAGTAATTTTGCCGAGCCGGGAGGGGGTAATTTACAAACGAAGGAGAGAAAAACAAAACCAAGAGCGACAGAGCATGAGAAAAGAAAGTAAAGTCGCGCAAGGTCGCAATCCCGTCTGCACGTTCGTGGACGCGTTCCCCAATCTTGGACAACGATATACAATCTTTATGGTACAAAATGTCGCACGAATTTTTTTAAATACACACCCATACACGCCAACACACACGCTCCATTCATCCTCTTCTTTCTCCTCTTGCACCTCGTCCTTCGCGACCAGTCAGCGCAGACGGAAAATCCCTCAGCGACCGTTCTCCACTTGCGAAAAACGTTTTTAAAAAAACAACGAAGAAAAATGCTGGAAGTGAGATTTTGCTCTGCGAAAGAGAGCGCGATCTTTTTCATACTCGGGATTGTTAAACCTGAAGCTTTTTTTTTTAATTAGGATTTGCTCGAGCTGCGAGATGAGCGCACTTTTGCCACTTTGACGAACTTTGCACTCTCGCGCTGTGTATGTGTATAAATATATATCAATATATATATATATATATATATATATATATATATATATATATATATATATATATATATATATATTGGAGTATGTATGTACAGTTTCTCTGTATGTGTCTGCATCCGTCGAGACAAGAGGCCCATTCGTCGGATAAACGTTCTGCTATTTTTGCTCATCGTTCGTAGATACGTTCCATTGAATTAACAAGTTATTCGAACGAAGCATCGGAACACAAAAGTCGCAATCACAGATATCGGCTGCCATAGTCGAGAGAGAGAGAGAGAGCGAGAGAGTTGACGAGGAAAAAGAAAGACACACACACACACACACACGTTGAAAACGACGATCGAGCCCCTTACCCAGTACAAAAGCCATTCCTCCGCCATCCGGAGAAGTTATAAAAAAAGAAGAAAAGGAAAGAATAATCATTTTATTGGCAGTCAACACTTTCACGCTACTCTCATACTTCAATTTATTTTTCTCTTCCCCCCTCCCGAACTCCCTTGGAATTTACGTTTAATTTTCCCTTGCCAGGGTAGACTAATCTTCCGTGAGAAATATAGTCTTGCTCTCCCCCTAGAGTGGTGGATAAAAATTCGTACAGCATCGTTGAGCAGGCACTACTCGCGTATGTTTTTCTTCTCGTTTCTTTTCTTTTTTTCGCAACCCGCGAATGACCCGTTTCCGCTCGGTCTTTATATCTATGTATTTTATCTTTGCTCTTGAATTTAGTCGAACGAACGACGAGAGGGACGCGCACGTTACGGGCTTACCTCCCTCCATCGGACAAAGGCAAATTTTTATTTTACTCTCGTACGCGCACGTGTCGCTTTGTCTGTGTGTGTGTGTGTGTCTGTGTGTGTGTGTGTGTGTGTGTGTGTGTGTGTGTGTGTGTGTGTGTGTGTGTGAGTTGAGTTAAGCTTTTTTTCCGTCGGGATCGAGTGTAGCGCGCGTGAAGCTCGTGACTTCTCGGTGTTCATTTTTTTCTGTCTTTCACTTTTCGAGTTGTCGCTTTCCAAATTTTGCGTGGGCGAGACGACGTTTTTTTTTTTTCTTCTCTTTCAGGCAAAAAGGATACGATATTACCTAATACACGACACGTGGGATTCGTATTTTTGCAAATAAACGCGCGCGCGCGCGGTTTTTCTGCCCCCCTCGGCCCCCGCCCCGCCCCCCTGTCGCTCCAACTCCCAGGCTCCTCCATGGAACTCCGTTGTGTTCGATCGAACGAGATTTGAATTCAGTCCTGCATCTCCTCGGGCATCTCGTGGGGATTCAGGATACCCGGTACTGCCATTTGTTGCATCCTCTTCTCTCGCTGCGCCGCTCTCTGAGCGTTCTCGCGCTCGTCCAAGTAAAGGTCCGAGTCGTTCTCCCCGGTGTACTCCTGCGAGCATTTCGACAATATTCCATGTTACGTTTTTTTCTCCTCCTCGTTTTGTTTATTCGATTTTTTGTTTTAAACTTCGAACCGCGCTGCTCAATAGGGAATCTTAAGCTCAGCGCAGATGGCGCCACGTAAACGTAACGTAAACAAAAGAAGCTGTCAACGCGTGCGGTACATTTTCACGTTGTCTGTCTAGTGATAAAATTATACGAATGGACATGATAGACAATAATTACGGATATTTGACTATACCGGAATTGAAAAATCGGCTTCTACTTTTTTCCTTCTCTGTGCATCCTTTAAAGTTTCTTTTTTGCTCCAAACAAACAGGGAAGGTATAACCCCTTTTTTAAAATATTTACCGGCTCAGTTTCATCGCCGTAAAGAATGAAAATGAGCTAGGTTAGAATTATTTAATAAAATAATACCAAAAGGTTAAAAAAATGCAAATATTTCAAATAGCAATGTTTAGGTTATGATAATTAACTACTTTACAATGTACTTTTAGAAATAGCGTAAAAAAATTGTGTTTATACACTGAGCTACGATAGCAATTTCTGAGAACTGAGAGAACTGAGAACGTATAGCAATTTCTCATTGCTTGCGAAGTTTTTCGTTTTTAGGAAATTGATGAACGCCTCCGTTACTGCATCCAATGGCACAGCACTGATGCATCCTTCACAATTTATTCACGACAAACGGATGATTTAAAAAAAAAATCAACAGTAGTAGAAACACGGGCAAAACCAATGAGAATCTCACTAAACGTCATGTTTTGTTTACGTTATAATACAATGTCCCCTCTGGCGGGAGAAATTGGCAGTAAGGTTCCCTATTTCGGGCACAACTTGGAATTGTGAGGGTGGTTTTTTTTTGTCTATTTCGTGGCGGTGACGTTAATCCGAGTGGAAAATAATTTAGAAAAATTCGAATTGGAAAATTGCAGCTCGAAATGATAATAATTCTTGGCCGTTTTTTCTGCTGTGTCGCTTTAAGGCCGGAGCCTGAACTAGAAGGGCCGAAAAATCTTTTTTTATTGCTCAAATCGATAGATAAACTATTCAAGAATACATTCACAAAGTTACAGAGGCCAATTGTAAATATTCCGACGTGACGTCATTGACATGGTAAACAAAGAAAGCGGTAGACGTATAACTCTCTAACCGGTGAAAAAAAACGTCAGCAACTATACATTCTCGTTTGTCGTAGTTAAGGGAGGATTGTCTTTTTTTTTCGCAAAATTTACCGCTTTTTGGGAATTTTTTTGTGAAGAAAGTATACAACGGAAAACTTGTGAAACTTGGCATATAGTTTTATTGATCTGTTTACTACATACAAGAAAATTTTTAAACAATTTCATCAAAAAATCCGCCTCCCACCCCCCTCGACGCGCGATGGTCCTTTTTTGATGGTGTGCACGATTTCTCAAAAACTATTCAACCGATTGCCTTCAAATTTGGACAGAATGCTCAGCTGACATCCTTTTATCGTTTGATGAAGCAAAAAAGCAATACGTTTAATAGTTTTTTATTTATAACAAAAAATCGATCAATTTTTTTCGAAAAATCGATACTTCAAGTTCAAAACGTCACCAAATCGTCAATTTTTTTTCCCTTCATCGAACGATAGCTATATGTGTCTAAAGTAAAATGCTTTTTGGGTTTTTGTGGCAGGATGAACGTGAAGGCTGTAATCGTGCACACCATCAAAAAGGACCATCGCGCGTCGAGGGGGGTGGGAGGCGGATTTTTTGATGAAATTGTTTAAAAAATTTTTTGTATGTAGTAAACAGATCAATAAAACTATTTGCCAAGTTTCACAAGTTTTCCGTTGTATACTTTCTTCACAAAAAAATTCCCAAAAAGCGGTAAATTTTGCGAAAAAAAAGACAATCCCCCCTTAATTGCAAATTTTCAAACAGGTATCTGTGCTTCACAAAAGTACAGATGACTTTTTTTCGGAGAATGACTTTGGATCTCTTCTCGCAAGTTTAAACCAAGTTTTCCTCATATTCATATCACTTGGCATTTTAATCCGCAACTTTCCCGGTGCTTGTACACTAGTTTTCTTACATTTAGGAACAACACACCAATGACAGGGATTGTAACTCATTTTTAATTTAAGGTAATCATCTAGCTTTACACTAGTCATACCACTGATCATACTTGAGACTTGTACAATTTATATTTTTAATATATGCTACGACAAAAAAAAATTTGTAATAAATAAATTTTCCATGTTTGAACTGGTTAATGAATGTTCACGTTTAATTAGAAAAATGAAAAAATAGTTATTCCAACGATTCGCGCAGTATTTCTAGGTTTGATATTTGGCAATATTGGTTCTATCTCCGTCTCTTTTTACTCAACCAGGCGAGTTTAACCTCCATGCTTATCAACGTCGATCTGTCAAAACAATGTCAGGTGCGGGAAATATAAAGCATTGTATTCGGGCCACGACGCGTAAAAGCGTGGAAAATTTGTGTCGGCGAAATATGTCGGTTAAAAATGAAATATGTGTGAAAATTCGAATGAGTGAGATGAGGTTAGGACTACAGTCAGCTGTTGCCTTGCTGTCACGTCTCTTTATCGTAGCAAGTGGTAATAAATCCAATACCGGAAGTTCAAATTAAACTTGATATTACATAAATATTAGGTCAACAAGCGTAATTTTTTCTGCGAGTACTGGATTACTACAAGTGGCAAGTATGTCAATCTGATTATTTTCAAGAATCTGACGAATTCCCACTGTTATATACACTTTTGTAGCGACTGGAAATTGGGTTTTTTTTATACCGTCTCGGAATTCCTTCACAAAAATACGCAATTTTAATATTCTTTTCTCTGTAATAAGGTCGATAACCGACCCTGAAATTTTACAGAGACGATTATTAATATATTTAGTGTAGCGCAAAAAAAATGTATGAAAATCCTATGGGTTGAAGCCTGGCGATAGGATTACCTTAAAATATGTTCGTATTCACAATTAGCACAGCGTCAATGTTTACTATGTAAGTGACGTCACGAACCGAAGCAGCATGGCTAGCGTTTTCGACAGTTTTCGCGCGGAAATGTGAAATGCACAATTCAAATGCATTTTTTAAGGCACTTATCGATTTCATAAAATAGAAATAAAAATTCTAGTAGTCGCCGTTTACTCAGGTACCTCCCTTTAAGGGGGGCTTGTCTTTTTTTAGCAAAATTTACCGCTTTTTGGGAATTTTTTTGTGAAGAAAGTATACAACGGAAAACTTGTGAAACTTGGCATATAGTTTGATCTGTTTACTACATACAAAAATTTTTTTAAACAATTTCATCAAAAAATCCCCCCTTAAACGCGTTTTTCTCGAAACAGCTTTTTCACAACTGGTGTGCACGATTTCTCAAAAACTATTCAACTGATTGCCTTCAAATTTGGACAGAATGCTCAGCTGACATCCTTTTATCGTTTGATGAAGCAAAAAAGCAATACGTTTAATAGTTTTTTATTTATAACAAAAAATCGATCAATTTTTTTCGAAAAATCGATACTTCAAGTTCAAAACGTCACCAAATCGTCAATTTTTTTTTCCCTTCATCGAACGATAGCTATATGTGTCTAAAGTAAAATGCTTTTTGGGTTTTCGTTGCAGGATGAACGTGAAGGCTGTAATCGTGCACACCATCAAAAAAGGACCATCGCGCGTCGAGGGGGGTGGGAGGCGGATTTTTTGATGAAATTGTTTGAAATTTTTTTTGTATGTAGTAACCAGATCAATAAAACTATATGCCAAGTTTTCCGTTGTATACTTTCTTCACAAAAACGTTCCCAAAAAGCGGTAAATTTTGCGAAAAAAAAAACAATCCCCCCTTAAGACCCTTTTCATCAAAGGGCGTATTCTGTGTTCTTCAGCTCCAGATTTTTTTTAATAAAGTAGTGCAGTAAAATTCTCCGTAAATACTCTTCTTTGGCATGAAATTTGATGTTTGACACTATGAAAAGAAAAATGTGAACATCTCGGCGAAATGACATACTCTGAATTTCGAGCTTACTTATATTACTTCTTTATAGACGCGTTACCATCTTAAACTACGCGCACGCAGTTCTCGTAAGGCCATCTGTTGGAAAACAGCGAGAACTCATTCAACGTCCTGGGGCCGGTTTGAAATTCCGAACTTTGAATGATCGGAACGCTCAAAACTCCGAAAGAATACTACCCCGAAAGATCAAAGCTGTGAAAGAATTTTACAAGAAAGACCAAAACTCGGAAAATCTGAACACTGTCAAAATAATTCGGCTATGGAAATTTTAAGTTTCAAATTTTTCACTAAATCGACGAATTATTTCAGGAATTTTTTTTTATTAAGAAGTGATTTTGCGTCAGTTGTGAAATTTGTCTAGACAATGTTATACGTTCTACAATCATTTCCAGTCAACTGTGCAGACTGTCGCTGGCATGATCTTGACATGAGGGCCGGGTTGAAATTCCGAACTTTGAATGCGCCGACGGTTTGAAATTCCGAATTTTAATGTTCCGAAATGACAAGGTTCGTCAAGATCATGCCAGCGAAAGTCTACACAGTTGACTGTAAATGATGCAGAACGAACTAGGTGCGCAACTAAGTTTCCGGGTTTTTATGACCAATAAAAAATCGAAAATTTCAAGACAAATACAAAAAATGGTTCATTCAAAGTATTGTCCCTCGCATTTACACATTTTTGCCATCTCTCCGGCAATACATCAATACCGCGACGATAGAAAGACGCATATTTGGACTGAAATCAATCGTCCAAGCAATTTTGTACTGCATCGTAATTGGCCAAGTGTAGCCCACCCAAGCCATGCGCCATCGACCAGAACAAGTGATAGTCTGGAGGGGCCAGGTCTGGCGAATACGGCGGGTGCGGTAGCAGATCCCGTTTCAGTGTTTTTATGGTGTCCTGGACGATGGAACTGCGATGGCACGGAGCGTTGTCGTGCTGCAATATCACACGGTCGTGGCTCGTGTCCCATTCTGGCCGTTTTTCGAGCAATGCGTGGTTCAAATTGATTAGTTGTTGTCGGTAGCGATGCCCATTGACAGTTTCGGCCGATTTAAGCAGCTCATAGTACACGATTCCTTTCTGGTCCCACCAAACGCAGAGCATTGTCTTTTTTCCGAAGCGATTTGGCCGTGCCGTCGATGTTGACGCTTCGCCAAGTGAAAGCCACGATTTTCTGCGTTTGGGATTCTCGAAATATATCCATTTTCCATCGCCAGTAACAATTCGATGCAGGAAACTCTTTCTGTTCTGCCGCAAAAGCAAAATTTCGGAAGTGGCTCTTCGATTTTCCATTTGTCTCTCAGTCAACTCATGCGGCACCCACTTTCCTTCCTTATGAATTTTTCCCATGGCGTGCAAACGTTTCGAAATACATTGCCGAGTCACATTTAATGCCTCGGCAAGTTGATCTTCCGTTTGAGTGTCATCTTCATCCAATAACGCTTGCAGATCGGCGTCCGCAAATGTTTGCGGTCTTCCCGAGCGCTCCTTGTCCCCAGTCTCAAAATCGCCACTTCTGAACCGCTTGAACCAATCTTCCCACGTTGTTTTTGATGGTATATGTTCGCTGTAGGCCTCCTCAAGTAACCGACGTGCTTCAGCTGCTGTTTTCTTTAGGTTGAAGCAGAAAAGCAATGCTTCCCGCAAATGCTGTTTATTTGGCGCAAACTTTGACATTTTCGAGGTTAGAAAAAAGGTCGTTGTGTTGCGATATTTGTTTATATTACGACTCGGTATTCTTAACAGATGTCCAAGCTATAAAGACAGCCAATTTCAGACCTGTGTGCCGACTACACGTGTCGCTAGCGCTATCCACGTGTGAAACCCGGGAACTTAGTAGCGCACCTGGTATAACATTGTCTAGACAAATTTCAAAATTGACGTAAAATCACCT
Organism: Ophion ellenae; assembly: GCA_963210295.1. Lineage (NCBI taxonomy): Eukaryota > Metazoa > Arthropoda > Insecta > Hymenoptera > Ichneumonidae > Ophion > Ophion ellenae. The sequence continues at coordinate 45,630,884 of OY723390.1, forward strand.
CTCAATAAAAAACAATTCTTGAAATAATTCGTCGATTTATTGAAAATTTGGAAACTTTAAAAACTTCCATAGCCGAATTATTTTGACGTTGTTCAGATTTTCGGAGTTGTGGTCTTTCGTGTAAAATTCTTTCGGAGTTTTGATCTTTCGGGGTAGTATTCTTTCGGAGTTTTGAGCGTTCTGATTATTCAAACTTCGGAATTTCAACCCAGCCCCAACGTTCTAATAATAATACCCACGATGTATCTACTCACTCGAATTTCGACGAGGAAGTCTCTGAGATGTTCCTTGAAGGCGGGAATGTCCTGATTGAGATTGAACAAGCCTTGCACCGTTATTTTAATTTGACTGTCCGACAAGTGTGGAAAGGCCGCTTTGAGCAATCTCGCGACGAACTCTTGAACGTAAAGCGCGTTCTCGGGCAGCGGTCCGAGAGGCACGAGAATTCGATTGAGCTCTACGAGCGTGAACATGTGAGCCAATATCGTCGCGTGCATCGTTAAACCTGTCGACGAAAAACAAAATCGGAATTTGACGAAACGAGAGGCAAATATATTATTATCGCGACATGGCAAGGAATGGAAGAATTACCCGCCGTGTGAGACGTGTCCGTTACCACGCTGAATATGTGTTGAAGAATGTCCGTAAAGTAAGTCTGATAAAAGCTCTGGGCCGCTTGCTCGTGTTGCTCGATATTTTGGAGCAACTGATAGAGTATCTGCAAGCCGGTGTCCGCGACGTTCCTCATCGTGTGCTTGAAGGCCCAAATTATAGAGTCGAGTACCAGCTTGAATTGGGCCGGTGGTATCGAGAGGAACGCGGGGAAACAGTAGCCGTTGACTGCCTGAAATTTTGGAACTCTGAGGTTGTACGTGCGCGGTAGACGATACAAAAAATAAACGTAAAAAAAACTTTTCAATAGCAAGCTTTTATTTAAGGGGAGGGTAGGGGTTTCAGCGTGAAAAAAAAAACACCTTTTTGCGATTTTTTTTTCATCTATATGGATAGAGTAAATTTCTTGAAACCTTTTGTACATTGTTAAGTGTCATTTCAAGAACATTCCGTGAAATTTGTACGCGAAAATATCCACAAACAAGCCGGTGCCGCGTTTTTCTCGAAACCACTTTTTCAAAGTCCGTGTTCACTGCCATTTGAAAACTACATGACCGATTTATTTCAAACTTGGTACACACTTTCTACATATAAAATACCTCCCCCCAACGGTTAGTTTGAGATTTTTTTTTTACATTGAGGGGGTTTTCCACCCCCAAAATGGCGGAATTTTTCGTGAAAAATAGCACTTTTCACTTTACATGACCACCAAAAATTTGGAAATGAAAAAAAAAAAAATATCAAAGACCGTTGGGGCGAGGATGTGATGATACTTTGACTAAATTTTAATGGTACTTGATTTCAGATTTTTAACTGAGATACAGTGAACACCGCAAATCGTGTTTCTCCAAAGGCGTTCTTGGAAAAGCTTTGTCACCGGCTTGTTTGTGGATATTTTCGCGTACAAATTTCACGGAATGTTCTTGAAATGACACTCAACAATGTACAAAAGGTTTCAATAAATTTACTCTATCCATATAGATGACAAAAATTCGCAAAAAAGTGTTTTTTTTTTCACGCCGTTACCCCACCCTCTCCTTGAAAGGTACTGTACTAAAGATGTGAAAAATAATGTTCAGTAACATGAAAAATTAGAACAGTATAAGTACAAAAAAGTCCAGTATAAGTATAAGTAAAAAAAGAACGGTATAAGTACCAAAAGTGGTCACTCGTCATAGGTGCAAGTACTTTCGGAGTCATCACAGTGTAAAATTTTCAAAAGATTGATTTTTCTGCATTATCCGATAGTATACACGGTTATAAACGTTCTGTCCAATTTTTAGATCGACATTCAAATTGTTTCGGTCGCTACAGCCGTTCTTAGGAAAAGTTAAACCTTTCTTAAAACTTTAAACGCGTTTTTTTCCGGAATGGTGTTTTTCAAAACGGTGGCCACTCTCAAAGGAAGAGTTTTTAAGCTATCCGTTTGAAATTTTAACAGAATATTCTTCACGTCATTCCTCATGTTGATATGGAAGCATTTTTTTAATCTTTCTATTTTTTTACGAAAAAATGTCGAACAAATACTAAATTTGATACTTTTTGTTCAAACCGCCGCCATTTTTTTCAAATTTCACTAAAAATTAAAAAAAAAAAACTACATAGGAACATAGCGGCTTTCCTACAGATTAATAATCATTTTGAAATTTTTGTTTCAGATAATATTTGCGGCCGCAATCCTGGCCACCATGGGACACCATTTTTTATCCACGCAATTTTCCGCAAATAAAAAGAATGCTAAACAATAAATAAAGAAATTAAAAAAAAAATTGTATCATTTATCGGTGTTTCTTCGGGGATCGGTGATTTCTTTGCTGTTTATGTTTAGATATAATATTTATCAATAAAAATCCTGTTAAATTGGTAAAAGTGCTTCCAAAATTTGTTGAAAAGGCATTTGAGGGACAATAGTGAAAGAAGTTGGACAAGTTGCGCTGAGCGCGCTTCTATTACTATATATACGCCTTTTCCGCTCTTCCATTTCGATAGCTGTAATACTTTTCGTTTTATACGAAAAAAAAACGATTTTTTTTTCACTAAATTGTTTATAACAACATCCGCAATGGGAAATTGGAGTAGAAAACAAATAACTAAGCAACTAGGGATGGTTCCACGTGAGATCGCACGGTCGCTTATCAGATGGTACTTTTGTCACGAAATGAACATTTCAGAGCTAATTTGCTTGGCCTGTAAATTCAAACGTCACTTGACCTCCCACGAAAGACCAAAGACCACCCGACGGGCCGACAGTCCTCCAAGACCTATCTTACCTGCAATAGGAGGAAAAAGTTTGTCCTGTGCTCGGGGAACTCCTCGAAGTCCTTGTTTATCATTTCGAGGGTGCACTCGAAAACGGCGTCGAAGATTTTCGGCACCTCGCTCGTTATGTGGTCTTGCAGTTTGTTCACGATAGTCGCCATCGCGCTGAGCACCTCGGGCTCCCGGGCGCAATGAACGTTTGTCTTTTGGTAATCCAACAGCACCGCGTCGAGCAGCGGTGGTATGAAGTTCTCCAAGACCTGGAACAGCGAGAAGTTTTCACGACTGCGACTCGTGTCTATCCTATAGATTGCCCGGGGAAGCCACCTACAGGGAACTAGAAATGGGCAGTGACAAGTGACACGAGCACGATAACCGATTGCAACTCACCATTTGATGATCGGTCGATCTACTGACCCAGTCCGATATTAATTTTAACGTTTCTTTCTTCACGACTCTCATACTCTTTATTAGCGGTTGGTTCATCACTGTCTCACCGTTTAAAGCTATCGCAGCACTTATGTTTTCACTCATAACCTGTGAACGAGAAGAAAAAAAAAACCCGAGATTTGTCGCCGATCGTTGTTTCGCGCGTAACAAGTAAGAGAATGAGGAGAATCGACAAACTCACCTTATAAACATTCAACATGTCCAAATATATTCTTCCCAGCTGCATGACATACGGATGCCCGAGGGCCTTACACGCTCTTACGTTAGTTTTGAGAATACTAGCCAACTGCTTGACGGCCTCCTGATCCTTCAGAACGTCCACGTTCTTTTTTCCCAGCGAGAAGTGAGAGAACAAGAGAGAGAGAGATCGGTCAGTAAAAAATGCAACAGGTGAAAAAAATGTATAACTTGAAACAGAAACATGTGAGACTTCGGTCGTTCGGAATTATGAGCATTGAGGAGTTTCGGGACCGTTCCTTGGCTGCGAGAGCGGGGATGCAAATATTGGAACGTTGAAAAAGTTCTCGCCGTTTTCCAACAAATTGCGTTGGCAGAACTAGGGCGTGTAGTTTAATGGACCAGTGTGACACAAAAAAAATCGATTTTTTTGCCTTTTTCGGCAGTTTATACTTTCAAGAATATCATTATCATTTATATAATTTATATCAATATCATTTTATCTTGCGAAAATCGATAGTTAAATCTTCACACGCGTTTTTCTCGAAATGAGATTTTTCAAATTTGCTGACCTTGTAACTCAAAGAGCAATTACCCGATTGACTTGAAATTTGAACTGAGTACTCTTGAATATATTTACTCTACAATGACGTAGGATATTTGTGATTGGATAAAAATTGACGATTTGGCATTTAAAAAAACGACCATTTTGTAGGCAAGAAAAGCAGACTTTTTTCATAACTACGCCATTTTGTTAGATTTTGATATTTTTCGAAAATCCTACGTCATTGTACAGGAAATAGCTTCTAGTTTAACGACATTTTTTCCTTTTTTGGTTTCAGCTACTCAATCGGTCGGAATCATGTCAGCAGTGGAGGAACTTTTTTTTGGCGCCTCCGAAGGCAGCGCATAAGTCGCTTGGATCTCAATATTTTTCCATGAAAAAATGATGTAATATAGGTCAAATATAGACAAATATATTCTTAATTTTCCGAAACATTTAATTGAGTACTTTTCTTCCAAAAAATTCCTGAAAATGACCAAAATTTTCAGCGTTCACACTGGTATAGCCGCTTAAGGTAGAACAAGCGCGCTCTTGATTTCTATAGATTTTGTTCAATTTTTAACCAGACATTGTTCATATCGTTATGCATGTTCCAGTGAAATTTCAGAATAGACGACTATATAGATTGAGAGATAATGGGTTTTTTAATTGCAACTTTTAACACTGCAGGGTCTGCATTGAAATTGAGACAGAATAATTTTCCGTAAAAAATATTTGTCCCCTATAATAAGGAGAAGTATGGCAACACCGTTCCACGTACCCAATGACGTAAGTTTTCGCGGCATATTTAAAATAATACTGTAACACACATTTTTATTTGGATGTAATTTTTACATCCAAATCGTTTGGATTACCACCAAATGGACAAAGCTTCAGCTTGCACATCAAGGGGTTAGGCTACTGTGAAACGCTCGTTCGTCACTCGAGGCACCTCAAATTGAAGAGGAAAGTCAAACGTATGGTGCAGAAATTGCGGAAAGTTCGGAAACTTTAAACGCCATTTTCTCAAAACTATGTTCTTCAAAATGGTGTACACGATTTCTCGACTTCTAACGAACGGATTGACTTGACGTTTTGTACACTTATCCAGTGCAATAGTAGTTTAGTCGCGAATTACGTTTTTCTTCTTAACGTTTTTTTCGCATTAGTTATTGACAAAAATGTCAGTTTTAGTCGAAAAATCGAAAAAAAAATCAAGAATTTTCGTTTGTTGATTAAGGGGAGATATACATCTAGATGGTCGAGGTCGAGGATTGAGAAGCTATGAACATACCGTCGACCATACAAGACCTACACTATGAACCTGGTATCGATGATTCCATGTAAGTTGACAAAATTTCGTGATTTATTCATTCCCAAATTTTCAAACGCGTTTTTTTCAAAACCACGTTTTTCAAATCGGTACCCGAAATTTCTCGAAAACCAATGAACCGATTGCCTTGAGGTTTTTTGTGGTTATTCTATACACCATTATCTAGTACTTGTCATAGGATTTTTTTCCCCGTTACTTAGTTTTTGTTTTATAGGCAAAAGAATAACTAATTTTTGGCTCAAAAATCACTATTTATGTTCAAACGTCCGCCATTTTGTCATAACTCGATATTTTCAAAATCGGCTATGACAAGTACTAGATTATAGTATCTAATTTAATAATCTTTTTGGTTTTTTTTTTCAGATGATTTTCGAAGAAACGCCAGTAGGTACCGTATACGCAGATTTTTTTACGGCGCTCCGAGGATCATACAATATCCTTGTATATTTTTGATATTTTTAAATAAAGAAAATTAAACATATTTTTGAATGCATATACTTTTAGATAATTAAAACCCCAATTCAAAATTTCAAATAGTTTTCCTTGAAAAAATTCACAAAAATGACCTTTTTCCGGCTCCTAGGTGTATATCTCCCCTTGAAACACGATAACAAAAAAAGCTCGGTCAAGTCTTAGCTGATATTATCTAATGAAGAAGAGACTCGGTTTTTTTGGTTTCGGATCAACCGGGTGGCCAGAATCAAGTACGCCGATGAGATTATTCATAACTGCTTCAATTATTAATACTCTTAATACAATTTGGCACACAAGTTTGTAAATGTACATACAAAGAAATGTCCAAACGTTTATTCAATCCTCTGAATAATTGCTTCAAAACTATTTTTTTCCAAATAAACCTAATTTCCGGATCGTCACAGTAGCCTAAACCCTCAATGCGCTGTGGAAAAATTTCTCCGTGACACGAATTCCAATCGAATTGAAATATGTCGATTTTAGTCTCGAAACTCCCCAATTTCGAATTATACATTGCCACGGTGTCTGAGCCAAATCTTAGGGGTAAATATAGATAGCAAATTACCTTGGACGCCTGACTGATTATGTCGTCCCAAACCTGATTCGGCAGAAACATGTATTTCTCGATTAAATGCTCCTGCGCGATGGTATCGGCCTGGGCGCTTATCATATAGCCGACGGCCTCGTAGAACGTGTGAACCTGAGAAAAAAAAGTAATTCATAGACACAGCGAAAAAAAAAGAAACAAAAGCAGGGTTATTACGCATTATTGACTTGGAAATTCCCAGACTTTTCCATACAGGTTTTTGCAAATAACCCAGATTAGGGTCAAATAAAGAACACGTTGTTTTCATCAAATATATATTTTTGTTAATTTAAGGAATAACACCACTCTCGGATTTTGGAAAAATCGTTTTTTTTTTGCTTCAAAAATACTTTGGGGTCATAAAAACCATATGCAATTGGTCCTGTAGCGAATTTTGTTTTTTAAAGGTTCAATGATCGATTTTGTCGCAGCACCTCGGGCCTTTTTCAGGCGCCTCGTGCAACTTTAAACGCGTTTTTCTCGAAACCAATTTTTTTCAAACTGGGAGTACGTGGACGTTTTTTAATTGAATGTAAACTTTTTTTTATAAACTTATTTTTTGGGCAAAATATCGATGTATTTCTTTCAGTGCCCCATTTTTTCAAAATTTAATTTTAAAAATCCCTACGTCGTCCCATAGCTAATAATATATAGATTATATTTTTTTTGTTTTTGTTCCAGGTCTTATATTTTACGAGAAAACCGTCCTCCCGTGAAGATATTTGTAAAAATTACGTTTTTCAAGATGGGCTCTGTCGCCGCCATTTTGTATGAATTTTTTTTAAATACTTTAATATGTGTTGAATAAACCCTCTCAAAAGAAATCCTATTCCTTTTTCCATACTCCCAAAATAAATGGTCAAAGGCCTTATTTTCTGCCGCTAGAGTGGTATTATCCCTCAAATACCACAAGGTAAGTCTCGTTTCAACCATACTAGTATTTGTAAACGTTACAAACTATACAGGAAAAAATTATAAACATAGAAATAGCAATGAATCATTTTGGTGAAAAAAAAACATTTTTAACCGACTTGAAAAAACAGGACATTTTCAGTTCGATCCTTCTATTGAAACATTATGTTGAACTGGATAACATCATTTTTTTAAGATCAAATATATGGAAATGTTCAAAATTGAGATAAAATTTCAAAAAAACTGAAATTCTAAAAATAATTTAAACATTGTAAAGTAAAAATAAAATGCATTAAAAGCAAATCCAGAACTTGTTCTTTATTATAAACAGAAATTCTTATGCCGGTGATAATGAATAAAAAATAAATATAAACACTTATCTATAATAATAATGACGTGGTTGTGCATCGACAGATCCAATGCAAATGTATAAAGCTTTACAGTAAATTAGTTTTCGGTTTTTTTAATTTTCAATGTTAAGCACTAGCATAACTTTTTTGTATGTAATGAAGAATAATGTAAATATTAAAAATATACAAAAATATTTATTTTTATACTGTTCAGGTTTTTTGTCAAGTCGGCTGCATTTTTCGTAATTTTTGCGAAAAATAAATTCTAAGAATTTCAGAAAATTTCCAAAATTGCCTGTTTTCATGTGCGTAACCCTGAAAAAATACCGATGATGAAAATTGCACAATTCGTCGATATTAAATTGTATTATTGGAGTAAGTGAACGTGGTTAGATACCTGCTGGGTCTGCAGATCACAAATAATAGTGCTAATGGTAGCGAGAATTTCCTCAATGAACGGTCCTAGCTCGCCGACCTGTGTCGTCACAAAGTGTCGCCTGCACTTCATTGCGATTTTAATGAAGGTATCGCAGGCCATGTCCTGTACACCGTCGTGAGTCTCTGCGACAACATAGCGAGCGGAAGATACACAGTAGTTTTTTTTTTTGGTATCGATTTGTGAGAGAGAGAGAGAGAGAGAGAGAGAGAGAGAGAGAGAGAGAGAGAGAGAGAGAGAGATATTGTAAGGGTTCGTTACGTTAATTAGTAAGGATTAACCATCTCACCGTGCATAAACTCAAACAGTTTGTTCACAACTGTCTTCAAGAATTTCCAGTGCGCTCGCAAAAAGCGGGGATATTGTCCAACGACGTACATTATGTTGCTGGCTATTATGGCCTTGTTGTCTTTGCCCTTTTTCTGCTCGCACAGGCCCAGCAGCTCCTTTATAACTGTCACGAGAAAACGCTTCTCGTCCTCCTCGTGCATCGCTCCGGAGATACTGCCGATCGCCCAGCACAGCTAACATCACGCGGACAAATAAACTTCGTACAAGGAGGCATTGAAATCGTACATTTTCGGCTACTTTGGGCCTCGACATTGGAGCCATTTCTGATTTAAGGGGAGATATACACCTAGATGGTCGATGTCGAGGATTTACAAGCTATGAACATTCCGTCGACCGTAGAAGACCTACACTATGGGCCTGGTATCGATGATTCCATGTAAATTGACAAATTTCATGATTTATTCATTCCCAAATTTTCTCGAAAACCAATGAACCGATTGCCTCGAGGTTTTTTGTGGTTTTTCCATACACCATTATCTAGTACTTGTCCTAGGATGTTTTTTTCCGCTACTTAGTTTTTGTTTTGTAGGCAAAATAATAACTAACTTTTAAGGTAGTCCTATCACTTCACACTAGTCATACCACTGATCATAATTGAGACTTGTACAATTTAGATTTTTAACATATGCAAAAAAACTGTAATAAATACATTTTTCATGTGTAAACTGTTTAATGAATGTTCACATTTAATTAGAAAAATGAAGACATAGTTATTCCAACGATTCGCGCAGTATTTCTAGGTTTCATATTTGGCAATATTGGTTCAATGTCCGTCTTCTTTTACTCAACCAGGCGAGTTTAACCTCCATGCTTTTCAACGTCGATCTGTCAAAACAATGTCAGGTGCGGGAAATATAAAGCATCGTATTCGGGCCACGACTGGTAAAAAGCGTGGAATATTTGTGTCGGCGAAATATGTCGGTTAAAAATGCAATATGTGTGGAAATTCGAATGAGTGAGATGAGGTTAGGACTACAGTCAGCTGTTGCCTTGCTGTCACGTCTCTTTATCGTAGCAAGTGGTAATAAATCCAATACCGGAAGTTCAAATTAAACTTGATATTACATAAAAATTAGGTCAACAAGCGTAATTTTTTCTGCGAGTACTGGATTACTACAAGTGCCAAGTATGTAAATCTGATTATTTTTAAGAATCTGACGGATTCCCACTATTATATACACTTTTGTAGCGACCGGAAATTGGGTTTTTGTATGTCGTCTCGGAATTCCTTCACAAAAGTACGCAATTTTAATATTTCTTTTCTCTGCAATTAGGTCGATAAAAGACCCTGAAATTTTACAGAGACGATCATTGATTCATTTAGTGAAGCTCAAAAAAAAATTATGAAAATCCCATGGATTGAAGCCTGGCGATAGGACCACCTTGATAAAATGAGTATAAAACCGATCCTTTCATAAGTAGTTACGTCCATGAAAAAAAAATCGCAATTACTGACGACGAAGCTCCCGTTACGTAACGGAACAGGGGAATTTGGCGTTACGTAATTTGTGTACGCCCTCTATGTACATTTGTGTTAATAAAAATGCGTTTCTCGTTCACCCACCGTTTTCCAGAAAAAAATATTCGTAATTTGGCCATTTTTTCATGGTGCTGAAGTTTGCATCGTTGGAATGCAACGAAATTTTTTCTTGATTTCATTCATTTTTTTATTTTCATTATTATCTAGAATATTTTTTTGCAGCTTTTGGCTATAGATTTTTAGGAGGAATCTTCGAAAATGTTTCGGTAATTTTTGTAGTCTAAATGTGGCGACAGAAAAATCGGCAATCCGAAGAAAATATATGTTTGTTGCAGTCCAACGATGCAAACTTCAATACCATATTTTTTCGGGCCTCTAGGTAGATGTAGTCCCTTAATATATAAAAAAAAAAAAAGGACAATTACCGTGTTAAGATTCTTCCAGGACCACTCGGAGCCATTGACCTGATTCTGCAATTTCTCCGTCATGACTCTCTCGGTATCGACGTAATCGAGATGCGTCAGATAGACGAGTGTCTCTCTCATGTTCTTGTACAAATTAATGGAGTCGGTGTCCTTCATGAATTCGCGAACGACCTCGCCGTTTTCGTTCTCGACAACGAGGACCTCCTCGGGTTTGGCCATGCGGCTTATCATGATGTAACGAACCTTGGTCAGCACGGGACAATAGAATTCCTTTCTCTGGGCTATCGCGGGATTGCTCTTAAAGAAGGAGCAAGGTGCCGAGCTAGCGAATGGACTGTCCTTGTAAAGATCGGCCGCGAGACCGTTCCAATATTCCAGGCATATCTTGAATATCTCGACATCCTCGACCTCCGATATCAGCACGAGATAGTGCAACGCCTTTATCAACACCTCGTGCAGTTGCTTCTTCTCGACAAGCTGGCCGTGCTCCTTCAGATAAGTGCAGAGAAACATCGCGAGATTTTGGATGAACTTCTGCTCCTGATCCTGTCCCATCGCGTATGCCTCACGTATGTTCGTCTCGAGGGACAACATTTGCTCCAATTGTTGCATCGTGTTCATGAACAGAAGCACGAACATGTCGTCGTAATTCGGTACCGATACGGCCGCTATTTCCGTCAGACACTTCAGCGTCACGTTCCTGAAGATCGGCACGTTCAAAAACTGCGAACGAGCAAAGACGTTTTTTTTTTTTCTTTCTTTCTGTCAATCGACGAGTTTCGAGACTAAAATCGTAATGTTGAGGTTCGGTTGAAATATATGTCGACGAGAGATTAGAACGACCGAAAAATGCGTTTTTCCGACAATTTTTTTAGAAAGGAAAAAAACAGGCGAGCCCTGTAAAAATTCAAGTATTTTATCGTGTATATTTGAAATGTATAAAAAAAAATGTCTACTTGAAACAATAAATGACTGCGGATTTATCGGAATATTCCATGTGCGCCGCTGCAGTCCCCAATCGGCGGGAAATATGAGGCTCGTAATTCTTTACTGAACCAAATAAACTAATAAAATTTTCAATCGTCATATATTTTTCTTCTGAGTGAATTGAGAAAAAGCTGAAAAAATCGTGAAACTATAACTTTTCTCAGGTTAAAAAAAAATGTGTTTAAAAAAACACTTTAACGTGCTATAAAAAATATTTGGAAAGACCTTTTCAACGACTTTTTTTTATTCACTTAGAAGAGATTTTCATACTGAAGGAAATGAACTTTAGTTTGATTCGATAGGTCGTTTAGTTTTTTTGCTATCACGCCCGCCAATTTGGAAAAATCGTGAAAATGAAAACTGGAGAAAACGCGCTTCAAAGTTTGCAATAGGAGGAAATAAATATCAATCGCTACTCTGATTTTGGCCTTGTATCCTCGAAAATATTTACAATTGGCCTCTGTAACTTTGTAAATATATTCGTGGATAGTTTATCTATCGATTTAAGGGGTTGGGCCACTCTGGAAGTTCCAAAAAATCGTTTTTTTTTTTAATGGTCCCCTAGGACCTCAAAAATAATGTCCCAAAAGATTATGGCCGGGAAAAGTCTCCAAGTACTCGGTTTTCGAATTTTAGTACAAGACCGCCTGGTCCGCAGCTCACTACTCAAAACTTCAAACGCGTTTATTTCAAAACTGCATTTTTTAAGTTGACCGGAAACACAACTCAGACAATTTTCAACCGATTCACATGAAATGTTGAATATATCTTGAAAACTACATTGTCGCTGGAAGTACGTAGGATTTTTTTAAAAATATTGCATAGTTCATTTGTTATTAACAATTATCTGACGATTTTTTAGGCAAATTTTTCACTTTCCACTTTAGAATTGCGCCATTTGGCCAAAAATCAATATATCGAAAAAAAATCCTACGTACTTCTATAGCGGCTATTATATATAATCGAAGAAAATTCATTGGCTCATTATAATTCCAAAAATACAGGAGCTGTTTGTCCGGCCGTGGACCCTGGAAAAACGAAGACGTCATCGCAAAAACGCTGCACAGTCGCCATTTTGAAACTAATCGCTTCAAAAAAATTATTGTATACAGTCAATGATATGTATGATAAGCACCCTTTTTTTGTAATCTCGAGTTATTTTGTAGTTTTTCTGAAAAAAAAAAATCCTCAAAAAGCCTATTTTTCCCCTAGAGTGGCCTTAAGCAATAATAAAAAACGATTTTCCGGACCTTCTAATTCAGGCTTCATCCTCAAGGGGAGGGATACCTTTAGGCAAGGAAAAAATTGTTCATTTTCATTTTTTTTTTTAAGGCGAGAAATACCTTTAGAACTTTCAAAAAATTGATTTTTTTTTACATATTTCGAAAGTATGATACCCAAAGAATATACTGACCAAAGGAAAACTCGAAATATTGAAGCTTTCTTCAATATTGACTATATCGCATAGTCTAGAGCGCGGGGACAGCATGCGGTCAGGTAGCGAGTAAACTTTAAACGCGATTATCTCGAAACTACTTGTTCAAAAACTGCTCGTGTTGTAGCTCAAAAAGTTATCGACCGATTTGGATGAAATTTTGGGAGGTTACTCTCAGTAATATTATCGGAAGAATATACCCAAAGTTTGAAAGGTAGCGGGTAAATAAATAATTTTTTTGGGGTCAAATATGTCGAAAAAATGGTCAAAAATTCGAACTTTGGAGTAAAAAGGCTCCCAAATTTTCAATTATGCACTTTTTCATCATTTTTTAGGTATATCCTTCCCCTTAATATGTCAGTAAACGAACGGCACTTATTAAATCTTTTTCAGGTCAACAGAAAAAGAGTGACAACTGCAGCACTTTTCGATGTCGCGGAAAACAGGCGTCCGAAGACCCTTAATAACGCCGCCATTTTGTTGGTCATCTCAATTTTTTTTTTCAAACTTGACAGTTATAATAAACTCATGTCCAAATTTGAAAATGATCAGATTATGTTATCGCCTCTAAAAAAATTCCCGAAAAATACCTATTTTTCACGCTCCTAAAGGGATTTCTCGCCTAAAAGGAAAAAAAAATGTTCACCATTTTTGAGACTTAGGGTACGGTTTATAACTATTATTTTTGTCAACTATACACGACGTTGCCACGGGGATAGACGAAGAATCGCGTGGCTCACCTTGAATATGAGTGTCGTGATGAGCTTCGTCTCGAAGATGTAGCCGAGTGGTATCCAATTGAGAAACCTGAGTAGCGTCTCGAGGGTGACAGCGACCAGTGGCACGTTCGGCGAATTGTCCATTACGAATTGACAGAGCTGAAATATCTGTGAGAACTCGCTGCACATCGTGTCCTTCAAGTGTTTAGCTTTGCTCTGCGTCATTTGTCCAATCGAAAAATCAAAAACCTCCTCCGAAAGTAGCCTCAGTATGTCCATATTGTTCTGACACAGGCTCTCGTTCGTCTTGCTCGCGCCAACGATGTCGCGTATAAAGTACTCCCAATTCTTTGGCCATTCGCGCTTCAGCACTTGTACGAGGGTCATGTTCAATTTGTTCAGATAAACCTTCGACGCCTCCATCGTTTTCGGATCGCTGCTTGTGTTTATTATCAGGCATACTATGTACTTTTTTATACCCTCGCACTGATTTCGCGGTAGAACTTTCCATCGCGTCTTGATCACTTGCTCGAGAATTTGTAGGGCGTAAAATTTTGTTTGCTGATTCTGCGAAACGAAATAACGCGCCACAAAAATGCACAATTGAGAAAAAATGTCATGGCACTGTTTTGGCAATTTTATATATATATATATGTGTGTGTGTGTGTTTATATATATATATATATATATATATATATATATATATATATATATATATATATATATATATATATATATATATATATATATATATATAAGGGGGGATAAGGGGAATAGGAATAGAAGCATGGAAAAGAGCAGCAAATTATGTATGTGAGATAATGATAAACGTCGGAAGATAGGTGGTCGAAAGAGTCTTTGAAAAAAGAAGCCAGAGCGATATTAAGGGGCCAGTCCACTTTGAAAATGTCAAAAAATCGATTTTTTTCACTGTGTTCGAAAGTACATATATTCAGAAAAGTTGTGTCAAAATTTTATGAAAATCCGAGCTCTCTAAGAATTTTTTTTTTACCTGAACGTCAGGACCTCATTTCGTCTACCTGAGCGTATAGCGCGCTCAGCCGACTCATCGTATAAACTTCAAACGCGTTTTCCTGGAAACAACGTTTTCAAAATCTAGCTCCATCGTATCTCTAAAACTAATAAAACCGATTCTCTTGAAATTTGAACCACATATTGTAAACATGATTCGCAACGAGATGACCCTCGATGGTTTTAGAAATTTTGATTTTCACTCTTTTATTTTGCAAAAAACTGCGAAATATACGCGTTTTTAAACTTTTTTCGTTTTGCATCTGTTATTTTTTTTATTTTTGGATAAAACTTTTAGCCGAGGGTCATTTTGTAGCTGGTGTCATACTGAATGTGATGTACTTTGATTGTTTTGTTTCGGACAAGCCGTTGCCGAGTTGTGATGGAGCTACCTAGCCCACCTATTGTTGAGGCGTTACGTTAAACTATAATTTTTGTACTTGAAAATGAATAAAAATGAATTAAATTTTGTTTTTTTAATGTATTTCACGACTTTATTTATCAAGCCCGACAACTTTTATATTCATATGTTTTATAAAATCCTCAAAAAAAATTCGCAAAATAGCCTTTTTTTCGTGGGTTCAAAGTGGACTGGCCCCTTAAATGCAAACCCATCCAAATGGGGACTGGAAATGAAGGGAGCCATGAAGGTGTTCATGGTGAAGATGATCCTTCACAAATGAAGGATCATCAGTGTGAAATTTTAAAAAAATCAATTTTTTTTACACTTTCCGATAAGATAGACGATTATAAGCATGCTGTTCATATTACTATATAAGCGTAAGTAGATAATTTATATGAAAATTCCGCACTGGAATTTTTAAGGGCTTACGTGGGTTTGAACATTTTTTAAAATCTTTTTTTTTTTAATTTTATTATCCAATAGAACAATATGTCTAGAATATTCCTCCGAAGTTTTAAGTCAATCGAAGTAAAGGTCTAGGAGAGAGAGAGAGAGAGAGAGAGAGAGAGAGAGAGAGAGAGAGAGAGAGAGCCTTTGGTAATTCCTCCCGTTGGGAAAGACCGGCGGAAGCGACGCAGGTATATCGCATTTTTCTCAAAACACTATTTTTTAATTCGGTGGACACTATTTCTCAAAAACTGACGCACCGATCTTTTTGAAATTTTGCACACTTCAAAATAGCATTGACCAGTGATTGAACGAAGTATTTTTTTCGATTACAACTAATTTTACAAGGCTATACGTAGCGTAAATTGTACCAAAAATTGAACTATTTTGCATACAACTCTGCCAAAAATTCAAATTTCAATTTTCGTAGTAATCCTTCTGTCAATCGCGAGCTATACTTATCTACTAACAGAAAAAAAGTGGCTTTTAAATTTCAGATAAAGCTATCCTGAGTTATCCTGACCACCACGAGGACACTTTTTTTAGGGGTCTCCGGAAACCAAGTCCCACCGGCTGTTTCCCAAATGTTTGGATGAAATTTTTTCAAATATTGTTGAAATGTTGCTCTTTTATGTGCTTAATATTTGAATAAAATAATTTATATATTATATTTTTGTATAACTATAATTATATATTTTTATTTATATTTATTTTATATAATAATTATTTAATTATTAATTTAATTTAATAATTTTATTGAATTATTATTTAATTATTTAATTTTATATAATAATTATATTATATATCTATAAAATAACATTTTGAATAAAATAATTTATATATTATATTTTTTTTCAAATGGAGAAAATATGCTTTTTTGGCTTCGAAACCCACGTAACTCCTTAAACGCGTTTTTCTCGAAATGTCGTTTTTCAAAACGGTGTACACTCTCAAAGGAAGAGCTTTCAAGCTATCCATCTCAAATTCTGACACAACATTCTTCACGCCATTCTTTATAGGTGCATAGGAACGAAAATGTAGAGAAAATTATTCTGTACATTTCGTACATTTAAACCATCCCCGAAAAATCGATTGTTTTTGAGTTATTCAATAAACAATTTTTTTTTATATTTCAACATTTCTTTTGAGCGTGAAGATATTATTGGAGGGGGATGATCAAATGCTTGATCGACGCGTCTTTTCAAGAGCTACAACGTTCCCATTTAAACGAAAATTGTATGCATTTTTCCTAAAGCGTTATCGAATGAAAACTGATTTTTCAAAACTTCACCCCACTTTTTCACCCCCAAAATGAACTTTCACGACTTCGCCGCTGTGGACAAAAATAAAGTCCGGATTTTTCTGAACAGTTTGGATTTAGCACCCGCGGCACCTACAAAATCACCCGTCAAACAACTAGCCTTCTTCTAATTTTTTCCGATTCCAATATACAGCACGACTGTACTGAAGGGTATACTTGGAAATAAATAACTATCTATATATATCGTCGGTTAAAAAAAACCTTTAAATGGAGTAAAACTTTTTGCATATATTTACAAATATATTTATATTTTTTGCATGTATACTTTTGGAAATAAAGAACTATCTATCTATATATATCGGCGATTAAAAATAAACATTTAAATGGATCGAAACTTTTTTAGCATATGTTATATATGATTATTCAAAAATGACGTATAATTTGTTTGTGTTATAGTATAGTATTGGAATACAGTGGGAAATGTAATAAGGGGGAAGACCCCGTACAGTAGAAGCTACAATTTAAAATTAACAATGATATATATACGAGGTGTGTGAATGGCAATGTGTCTCATTATTTAGCATGAATATCAAGCTGTTAGAAAATATATAAATTTTTTTTCGATGTACAATATGGCCGACTGCTTGAAACTTCTCGAAACAGCTTTTTTCCAATTGGCGTGACAAATAACTTCAACAATTTTCACTCGATTTACTTCACATTTAAAAGTTATGTTTCTAATTGCATTTCGCAGAGAAGTGCGTACGGAATTTCTGATTAATCGAAAACTTTTCATTTTATGAGCAGTTAATGAGCAGTTATCACGAAATTTGTCACTGAAAATTCATTTCTTAAGTTCAAATAGCTACAACTTTTGAATAAAACAATATTTTTCAAATTCCGTACGTACTTCTCTAGGTACTTTAATGTAGATTGACGAGAATTTTTGTTTTTTGTTCTAGGTAAAAAATTGTGGATGCTAAATGTCACGCCGCGGAGCGCCTAAAAAAAGATAACAAAAGAAAGTATTAATAGTCGGCCATTTTGTACATCGAAAAAAAAGATATATTCTCTAACAGCTTGGTATTCATACTAAATAGATGTGTAATTAATTTTATGAGTGAATCACTTTTTCATACGAGAAAAAATTGTTAAATTCGCACATGATTTTATACCCGTTACTGTGGCCTAAGGCCTTAATATACACACCTGGTATATATATTTATCAGAAGTAAATTTGTACCGATTAAAACAAAAATCAGTACTGAATGATTAAATACCGAAGTAAATTTACATATTTATATTATTTTTATCTAAAGTTTTGGTATATTTGTTTATTCATCTATACGTATACAAAAATTGGTTCGATTTTCGATGATTAAATGAGAAACAAATCCCTCAAAATAATGGGAAAATCAAGCATATGCTTTATTACGGAAAATAATTGTCAAGTCTCTTTCTCACGTAATTTTGTTTTTACGCGACAATCTATAACGTTTTAATCTTTATAAAGGAAACGAAATTAATTTCTTTAAGGGGAGGTACCCTAGTAAACGGCGAGAAAAACAGGTGAACTTCGGGAATTTTTATCTCAAAAACTAATGTTTCGATTGGATCCGGGTTTTTTTAAATTGGAAAATATGTACATTGAGGTATGTTTAGGATTTTTTTAAAACTAAATTCGTTGGTTGGAAGCGATTGAAACGCGATTATCTCGAAACATAGTTTTCAAAGTTGGTGCCAGATGTACCTCGAAAACGGCTTGTCCGATTTTCTCCAAATTTGGATACAATATTCTTCGATAGTTTTTCTCGTTCGCCACGTAGGATTTTTTTGAAATTTTCATTTTTGACGGAATTGCGACCGTTTTGATTTAACATTCATTTTTCGTTCGCAATTTCCGACGATTTTGGATTGCATACACATTGCATAAAAAAGCAATGGTTCAATCAAATGAAAAACCCCTACGTGGCGAACGAGAAAAACTATCGAAGAATACTGTATCCAAATTTGGACGAAATCGGACAAGCCGTTTTCGAGATACATCTGGCACCGACTTTGAAAACTATGTTTCGAGATAATCGCGTTTGAATCGCTTCCATTCAACGAATTCATTTTAAAAAATCCCCGAACACACCTCAACGTACATATTTTCCAATAAAAAAAACCCGGATCCAATCGAAACATTAGTTTTTGAGATAAAAATTCCCGAAATTGACCTGCTTTTCTCGCCGTTTACTCAGGTACCTTCCCTTAAATAGACCCAATGTTTTTTTCACAGATCGAGGATGAAGTAGCGTCATTGAAAAGTTCCTTTAGGATCCTTATCAGACATTCATGCGCCGAGTGGCTGAGGAAAGATTTTGTGCAATGATTAGAATGCAGAAGTGAAAAAGAATTTGCGGTACAAACTTGTACGCTTCTTTCTCTATCTTCTTCTCCGTGTCTCTCTCGTTGGAGTCCCTCACCTGCGAATATTCCAGTATAGTGTCTACCCTCGTCCAAGCGTCCGGATGCTCCTTGAGCGTTGTGAGAACTTCCTGGGCGAATCTCTGCTGCTCGCCTATCCCCATGTACATACAGCTGACCATGCTGTCGAGTAGCGTTATGTCCAACTTCTGGTTGAAGTCCAGCAGCTTGGACGCCTGCTCGGCCAGAGTGCTCATCGTGACGGATTTTCAAGGAGTATCTTCCTTTCTCAGACGGTCGCACGCTCGATCTAAACGCCGAGCGGAGGACACAAAAATTCCATAATTAGCGAGAACGAAGAGGAGAGCGGACGAACCGAAGAGAGCGAAAGCTTCTCGCTTGGGTTTGTTTGGCAGGGAAGTTACAGTTTTTTCCTTCATAATAACAATTTGTCCAGTTTCCAAAGTAGGCACGTGAGCTTTGGCATGGAAGAACGTGACAGGGAGGCCGCCAACTTTGACGACGGTTCGAGAAAGAGGGTGAGATGAGTATACTGGATTGACAAGACTGAGTAAACGGTATGCCAATTTTGACAGACCATTGTCGGAGAGAGAGAGAAACAAAAATGACGGACCAGAGACGCTGATAGGCCAATTTTGACGCTCTTGTCACTATGCAAGACGAGCTAAACGACTAAAGGGTGAGTACGCAGATGTTGACGATGCCCAACAAAAGACCGGAGCAAGAAAACGAGAAAAGTAACTTGGCTTATGACGATCCTGAATAGGATATGCAAAAAACCATTAGCGTACTCTCGGGCAGAAGTGCTCTGAAGTTGACGGTACAGTGAAAAGAGATGTGTGTCTTGATACGAAACCCGATGAAAAGTGCGTCAAAATTGACGGTAGAGTGAGAAAAAGTGACGGAAGGCCAGGAACAAGGGATAACATTCCCCCAGTTGACGGTAAGTACATTCAAGTCTTGGGATCAACGACACATGCTACCGAGAGGTCCCTGAAGTTGACGATACAGTGAAAAGTGACGGAAGCATCACAAGGGAAGAATTTAGGAGTGTGGCAAAGTTGACGGTAAAGTGAAGAAATGAGATAAGCCTACAATTACAAGAAAAATACGTATTAGGCTCCCAAGAACTTGACGACACAGTGAAAATAAGTGACGAAGCCCCGCAACGAAAGACCATAGGAAATAGTACCCTCAAGTTGACGGTAAAGTAAAGAAATGAGACGCAGAATCCAGAATAGGAGAATACCGCAAAGGGCCCAAAACTTGACGACACAGTGGAAAGAAGTGACGGAAGCGTCACAATGCAAGAAAAAGTAGGGTAAAGTTGACGGTAAAGTAAAAAATGAAACTCGGGCCTTGGAATAAGGCTACCGTAAAGAGGACACCAAACTTGACGATACACCTAAAAGAAGCGATGGAACTCTGTCAAAAGTGCGCCAAAAACGACGGCACGCTAAAAGGATGCGGCTCTAGCCTTGGAATAAAACAAGAATACTGATAAGGGGCTCCAAAACTTGACGATACACCGAAAAGAAGAGACTGCAACGTCGCACTGCAAAAACACAGTCCAGACTACGCTGAAGTCGCCGCCACGGTAAAAAAGATGATACACAAAGTCCCGAGTTTGAAGATCACACCGAAAAGTGCGCTAAAGTTCACATTGAAGTAAAGACGACACCAGCCGTGCAGCGTGAGAAAAGTCGGAAAAGTACGCCAATTACGAGGATACCGAGCGAGCGAGAGAAAAGCGGGCGTGCGAGTGTCGCGAAAAAGTTTGAAATCGCGTGTGCCGAAAAGCGGCTTGACGACTTTAACCTACATTTGACAATAGTTTCGTTCGTTCAACGGAGGTTATGTTTGGCGACCCGCGAGAATTTCATCGGCGCAGCCAAACGGGATAGGAGGGAGGAGGCAGAAGAAAAAAGCGGAAGCGCGTGAAGCTTCCTCGAAGATTACGTTTAATATCGCCGGCGAAAATTGGATTCCCGCGCGTTAAACGTTGCGCGATCGATCGATCTAATAACGCGCGCGCGAGTGTGTGTGTCTTTCGTACAACGTCTTTTCTTTTTCTTCTCGTCACCGCCGCGCGCGATACTGGAATTTTTTTTCAATTTCGCACAGCGGGAATTTTGCGAGGTTACGGTCGAGCGGCGGGAAAGGAGAAGGGAGGAAGGCACGGGGGGATTATGTTTTACGTTTTGCGTCGCTGGGCCAATTTTTTCTCTCTCGCTCGCTCCACCTATCTCGCTCTCTGTCTCTCTCTCTCGCTCTCATGGAAAATTACACTGTAACGCGTGTGCCGGAAAGAATTTTTTTTTATCATTTCGTTGATGGTTGAAAAAAAAAACGTACCGTAATCACACACCTGCCAAATACACACATACGCACAGCGAGATTTTCACGTCTCTCTCGGCGGTAAAAAAAAAACGAGACCACAACACACATACGATCACTCCGGATCACCGCAAGGGCAGCAGCGACGCTGTTATACGTTGGTAGCGCGAGTGCCGCCGTTATACAGATGGGACGATACACGACGAGGGAAAGAAAATTTCACGAAGAATCGGGTAATGAAAAAAATGGGGGGAGGGGGGGACAAAAAAAAGGAAAGAATCAAACACACATTCGATGAGATTCCCGCGCGCGAGAAACACACCAACTCGCTTCTTCCCTCGTTTTCGCACACACGCACGCACCACACGCACTCGTCGTTTTCTCGTATCGTCTATCACGCTCTCGCTCGCTCAGGCACACTCGCTCCGTCTCTCTCGGGCGGCCGCACATTCGCTCTCGCTCGCACTCTTTCTTCGCCCAACTACGCGGCTCATCCGTCTCGATCTTTTTCGCGATCGGCACCGACACGCGGCGCGAACAAACGCGAACGCATCCGCAAAGGCGAATTTTCGTGATACCCACCGAGAGGCACCCTCCGTGTGTCTCACTCTCGCTCTTCTCTTTCTTTGTCCGTCTCGACCGCACTCTCCCGCAATTTCATATGTGAACGCGTAATAATCCGCACTTGTTTTGTATTTCGACTCGCTCGTGCGCTCACTGCCCCCTCGGCGGCTCTGTACCCCGTGACAACGAGCGAGGACGCGAGAAAATTTGAGAATAGGGCTTTTAAAAAAACGTTTCGATGCGTCCACGATTCAAGGGTGCGTATATTTTATATACACCGCTCCTACGTCGTCGTTCGCGGCCTTAAACCCAACCTACAAACGCTTTTCGAAAATAATAAACAAGATGGCGCTCCTTTGGGGATTATTATTCGCGTGTTAAGCGCGCGAGAGCGAATCGAGGAGATCGTTCTCATTGACGCGAGCGAGAGAGACGAGGCGCGAGATTGGCTCGAGCGCGGTATTTCGGCCAATCCGCGATTGGATTTAAGCGGCGACTTTTAGACCCCCCCCCCCCCCTGCACGCGAGCAACGCACACACTCTTAGTCACGTCACCGAAAACACACACGTGCGCGCGCTGCCTTTTCAAACGCGCTACCGCACTACGCTCCCCGGCTACTTTCCCTTCGCCGTCGCGATCGTTTTTCCTCCATTTCCTGTCCACCGGTCGTTCGCACTTTTGTCGATCTTTGTCAATTTCACCGATGGCGAAACACCCCACGGATAAATTGAGACACTCGGGCACGGAAACTTGTCCAATTCTATGAGGATCGGCCTTTACGGGACGTGAAATCCAATTCGGCAAACTTCAAACTCGAGCTTCGCGGCGGCGCTCTAAAGAGGTCAAGCATCTCTCGAAAAAAGCGCCACTTGACGGCATGACGAGAAAGATGAAAGGAAAACGTCCAGTTTTTGGACGTTTTCATCGAAACGGCGGTTTTTGTTGTTGATTTTTATTATTCTATGCACCTTTACGCGTCTAGGGAAAGAAGGAAATCTCTGGTGATTTGAGAGTTATGCCTCGTTGTAACAGTCGAAAACGGGTAGTTTTAAAGATTTTTTTTATAGAACATCGTGATCATAAATGTCAACACAAATTAGGTATTTGAAAAAGTATCATCTGAAGAACACTTTGTAATTTTTTTGTGTCAAAATATTTAATAAAAATCCATGGACAGCCGATGTCCGGAAAGCACCTCTCGAAAATGTCTTTTGCGGTGAGCAATGTGAATTCTCAACCAGATTATCCAATATCAAAAAATCAAACAGATTTCGTAATTATATTGGCTTATCCTACGATTAATCGGAGGAATTTCCGAAATACCAAATTGATAGAAATAACGCGTGTTCAAAGTGAGTCTTGATTTTTGCAAAATTGGCTTTTTTCGATCAAATACTATATTACACATCGAGAATAAGCTCGATATTTATATCGAGCTTTTTATACTCAAGATATTTATACACCGAGAAAATTTAGAAAATTCAACACAACAGCTTATAAATCCGTCAACTTTGATCCGATCACCTTGAAATTTTCACGGAAAATTTATAAGCTGATCTCCTGTCAAAACATAGGTTTTGAAAAATGTTTTTTCGACTTTTACAACTAGCCATAACCCCTTAATGTTCCAATAAACTATCCTTGACATATTTTTTCTGATACTTCGATCCTAAAAAAAAAAAAAAAAAAAAAAAAATCGACTGAGATGTGCGTGACCCGCGGGCCACGCTGTCCGCGAGCCGTGTGCGAGCGCCTACGCAGTACCCGCGCCGGACGATATGCTAGACTAAAGCAATGCGCGATGTACTCACGGCAAGCTGGTGCGAATCAATTGATATTGTCTTTTCTTCCCCTATGGGATTGTCCTTACCGAGTCATTCGTAATTACAAAATATGCAGGACAATTCTGCCGCGAGTAACGCGAAGTACGAAGATTTATTAGTTCTCTCAGTTCCCGCCTACCTAACCTCGAGCCCCCACTCCGCGGCGCGCGTCTTTCGAGTGGAGTGGAGGGGAGATAGTCGCGGCGGCGCAGTCGCGCTCTCCCGTGCATTCGTCTCCTCGCCGTGACGAGTGACGGGTCAGCGCGCCACTGGCCGAAACAGCTGACGGTGCGCGCGTGGACATCCGGAAATGTTTCCTTTTTGTTTAACTGCTGCAACGCAACAATGAATTCTCGAGGATCGTTGAACGCGTCGAAAAACTTGTTCGTCTCAAGTGTAAAAATATTTGCGTGAAAAGTTGCGACAGTGTGCGAACGTCCATTGTTTAGCGCGACCGAACCAGCTGGCGATCTCGTCTCCTTGTCTTTCTCACGAAAACCTCGTGTCGTCATAGCGTGAATCCGTTCGACGTAAACGATGAAAGATGTCCTGCCAAATAAAGGGAATCGCACGTCTGGTTGATCCGCTCGAAGTTAAGGAAAAATTGCTCGGCGATGGAGACGTCAAAGGTCGGACAGTAGTCTGCTGCGAATTCTTTTTGTTTTCTTTTTTTTTTTACGCTCGACCGTTTTCGCAGATACGTCATTGTTGTTTACAGTTGACCATGTGCCGAAGGACGAACTGCCGCTGCAGGAGACGATCGTCTCCTTGTCATCCACAGGTGACATTATGGCACTGGCGATCAATACAAACATTGTCGTTTTAGCCTGTAAGATATTTGATTTATTTGTACTCGTTTTTAAAGTGTTCTTTATCTCGTGTTTTGTTCGTTCGTCCATTTTCTTCTCAATCTCATTATTGACTGGACTTTCTTGATTGCTTAAGACGTTAGGCCACAGTAACGGGCATAAAATCATGTGCGAATCTAACAATTTTTTTTCGTATGAAAAAGTGATTCACTCATAAAATTAATTACACATCTATTTAGTATGAATATCAAGCTGTTGGAAAATATATATATATATTTTTCGATGTACAAAATGGCCGACTACTAATATTTTCTTTTATCTTTTTTTAGGCGCTCTGCGGTGTGACATTTAGCATCCACAATTTTGTACCTAGAACAAAAAACAAAAATTCTCGTCAATTTACATTAGAATACCTGGAGAAGTACGTACGGAATTTAAAAAATATTGTTTTATTCAAAAGTTGTAGGTATTTGGACTTAAGAAATGAATTTTCAGTGAAAAAATTCGTTATAACTGCACATAAACTGCTCATAAAATGAAAAGTTTTTGATTAATCAGAAATTCCGTACGTACTTCTCTGCGAAATGCAATTAGGAACATAACTTTACATTTGAAGTAAATCGAGTGAAAATTCTTGGAGTTATTTTTCACGCCAATTGGAAAAAAGCTGTTTCGAGTAGTCGGCTATTTTGTCCATCGAAAAAATAAAATAAAATATTTTCTAACAGCTTGATATTCATACTAAATAGATGTGTAATTAATTTTACGAGTGAATCACTTTTTCATACGAAAAAATTGTTAAATTCGCACATGATTTTATACCCGTTACTGTGGCCTAACGCCTTAAAGAAAACTACGTAGAATATTCTACCATGACGTTTTTTTCTTAGTGTTTCACGTATTTCATGACTTCTTTTTCTTTGTCATTTTTTTCGATATCATTTACATATAAATATGTGCAAATAACTAGAATATTGATACTTGCTTACACATATTGGGGAATGATATAAAAAGAACTAAAAATACATTACAATAAAGTAGCAAATGTATAATTGAATGCACTTTTATTAAATGCTGTTGTCTCATCTACGTCAGAGTTGGGCGTATTTCTATTTATGAATACGAATACGAATTTATTCACATAGCGATTTTCATGTGAATATAAATACAAATTTATTCATACTTGACTTATTGTAAATATGAATACAAATAAAATCGTATTCATGCACATGCATGCATACAAATACAATTGTATTCACAAATATTCTGAACATACAAATGAATTCACAGAAAAAATTGTGAACATTCACAAAAAATGTGAATATTTACAAAAAATCCTGTGAATTAAAAAAAAATCACATCAAAATCTGTGAATGCAAATGTATTCACAAAAAATTGTGAATACAAAAAAAAAACACAAAATAAGTTGTAAATTTTTTCGTATTTCAGACAAATTAAAATCAGTCACAATGATTAGATTAAAGTTTACACCAAAAGTGAGTTCTTACGTATTTTGAGAGAAAACATTGCGTCGAGGCAAAGAAATGTTTGCAAAAAAAGTTGTGAGTTTCAAATATTACATTATAAATATGAAAAAATTCACAAAATAAGTTGTGAATTTTTTCAAGTTGAAGAAAATTAAAATGGAATTCACGACAATTATATTAAAATTTACACCACAAGCGAATTCTTACGTATTTTGAGAAAAAACATTGCATTGAACTCAACGCAATGTTTTCTCTCAAAGTACGTAACAATTTACTTTGAGTGTAAATTTTAATCTAATCATTGTGAATTCCATTTTCATTTGTCTTAAATACGAACAAATTCACAACTTATTTTGTGAACTTTTTTTGTATTTACAATTTTTTGTAAATACATTTACATTCACAGATTTGGATGTGAATTTTCTTAATTCACAGGATTTTTTGTAAATATTCATTTTTTTTGTGAATATTCACAATTTTTTCTGTAAATTTATTTGTCTGTTCAGAATATTTGTGAATACAATTGTATTTGTATGCATGCATGTGAATACAAATAAGTGAAGTATGAGTAAATTTGTATTTATATTCACATTAAAATCACGATGTGAATCAATTCGTATTCATATTTATAAATACAATTACGCCCAACTCTGATCTACGTTAAATCTTAGCCGATCGCTAAGAATATAAATATAGTATTCTTTGCATTGATAAACGAATTCCTTTGTTCACGCACTGCTTTTTCATATGTAAAAGAAGCTTGTAAACTCGAAGCTGATCGGTGGAGTGATTTTTGGGATATGGTGGTCGACGATTTTGAAAAAGCCATTCTGAGAAAAACTCGTTTAAAGTTCGCCGGTTTGCGCCACCTACCTATCTATAAACGCCAATAAGTCTCTCAATTTTGAACGGAGCTAATTGAGATTTACAGCGAATATTTTTTAAATGTTATACTTAGAAAATTTGGTGCAAAGCAAAAATTGATATTTATGAATAATTTGAAAAAGGTGTGAGCCCTTAATAAATACATTTCTACTTGACTGTGGCCTTCTGATTTGTTGATCTTATCAATAGTGGTGAGTGGGTACATTGGTGGGAATTTTATATATATATGTAAGTAACTAAAAAATTAATATTTACGTACTCGAAATACATTATAATAATAAATAGATTTATTTTACCATTCCATTTTGAAGCCGAAAAAAAACACATTTTCTCTATTTAAAAAAAATAAAATATATATTTTATTTGATTTAAAATGTTAAGCACATAAAGAGCAACATTTCAAGAAATTTGAAAAAATTTGGGAAATTCAGCCGGTGGGACCTGGTGTCCGGACACCTCTAAGAAAAGTGTCCTTGTGGTGGTCAGAATAAATCATGATAGCTTTATCTGAAATTAAAAAACCAAATGTTTTCTATTACTAGATAAGTATAGCTCGTGATTGAACGAAGGATTTTAAAAAAATTGAAATTTGAATTTTCGGCATAGTCGTATGCAAAATAGTTCAATTTTTGGTACAATTTACACTACGTATAGCCTTGTAAAATTAGTTGTAATCGAAAGAAAAACCTTCGTTCAATCACTAGTCAATGCTATTTTGAAGTGTGCAAAATTTCAATAAGATCGGTGCATTTGTTTTTGAGAAATCGTGTCTACCGACTTCAAAAATAGTGTTTTGAGAAAAAATGCGATGTACCTGTGTCGCTTGCGGCCGGTCTTCCCCAACAGGGGGAATTCCCGAAGGCTCTCTCTCCTGGACTTTTACTCAGATTGACTCAAACCTTTGGGAGAATATTCTAGACATATTGTACTATTAGATAATAAAATAAATTAGAAAATTGATTTTTTGAAAATTTCTAATCCATGTAAGCCCTTAAGAATATTACGTCAATTTACAATTTTTACATAGTTCTCTCTTGTACTATTCTCAAGTCTACATATAATCTTATCTTTGGTTCATATTCATCTCTTTTTCCTTATTACTACATTATAATTATATAGTAAATATGGAATGTAATGTACTTATATTCAATAATAATTATTATCTCACCTACATAAAATTTTATCTGATAACAAAGAATAGAAACATAATATTCTTCAATAAATATATTTCTTCTCGAAGGCTCGTAATTTGTCGACCATATTAATAATGATAATATGCATATTACCAGGCGTATCATATATATATATATACACACACACACAAAGTTTTATAGTACACAGAATACCTTACTCAGTTCGAACAAATTGTAAATGCCTAAAAAAAAAAAAATAACTGCTCTCCTCTTCACTTTGTCTTCATTATTGAAGTCGTGAAATCTTTCCTTTGTACTTATATTATTCGAGAAAATCCTCTTATTCTTTCGCAAATTTGTAATGCACGATGATCCATTACTCATTAATAATAAAAATCGGCAAAGGATTGCATTGAGGCAGGACATACATTTACAACGATAAAAAAAATCGATTTTTTTGCAAATGATAGAACTATATACGTAGAATATTTTCCCAAAGTTTCAAAGCAAAATTCGAGAAAGTTCAAACGATACAGCCCGTCAATGTTGTGCCTCGCTGCTCGAGTTCGGAGTGTGCGCCACAGGTAGAAGCGAGAGCGCAGAGGGGCAGGCAGAGATGGGCGAAAATTAATTAAATTAACAACTAACAATTACAATTACTACTGTAATTGATAATTTAATTACTTTGTAACAGATTACTCGAGTAATTAGTTACCACAACTACCTAGTGCAGTTTAATTCAAATTATATGTAAACTTTAAACGCGTTTTTCTCAAAACTGCATTTTCAAAATTGGCGTGCAGCATTACTCAAAAACTGTTGAGCCGATTGAGCTGAAACTTGGTAGAAATATTGGTAATATTAGTACCTTCTATTTGACGAGAATTTTCTGAAAAAATTAGAAGAAAAAAGTACTTTTTGATCCAAATTTTACAGGAATTTTGATTTTTTTTAAATGCGTGCCATTAATAAACGTTTGAATTTTTTTGCAAATCACAGTCTACAGGATGCTAGACTGCACGCTGAGTCGCAACTCCCGCTACAACCTTGTAGTAACACTCTGCCACAGTTCATTTTCATGATAAATGAGTTAAAGCCAACTGTAATTCACTTTAATTAATTAAAATTTAATAAAAATTAACTTTAATTAAAATTAACTCCAATGAATTTAAGTTGAATTAAAATTAACATTAATGAATTAAAGTTTAATTAAATTGAAAGAATACTATTAAAGCATATCGACAGTTTAATAAATGTAGAATAATTATTTCTTAATTTGGAAAATCCCTCAAAATTGCTTAATTTTTCCCCATCTAAATGTACATCCCTCCTTAACGTGTCTAATTAAGTAATTGCTTCTTATCGTTTATTATTACGATTATTCATGAGATCGGGATGTTTATTGTTTCATACATCTAATATGCATTCGTTCCAGCGAAATGGGACAGTCAGGAGACCGGAGAGGTGAAGAAAAAATTTTACACCGTCTGGAACGGAAGCATAGCGAGCGAAGAAAAGTGAGCCAATAAAGTGTTGCTCGCATGCTGAATATTTTCTTCTTTTTTCTCGTTCACGGCTCACTCGTAATCGGTTGAATCGTGTTCTCAGTGAATGGATCACGAGTCTGGCTTGTCTTCCGCTGATATCGCTCGCAAAAGCTGGCGCGGTGAGCGCACCTGACTGGACATGCGTAGCTGCGGGCTTCAGCACTGGCTATCTCCGCTTCTACACCGAAGTAAGAGTGCCGATCGATCATAAAATCCATTTGATACCAAATAGAGAAGCGATAAGGGAGGGCGAAAAATGGTAAGAAAGCGATTTTCTATTTTCCGGCTCACGAGAGATCGTTTTCAACTGATCGTAGACAGGAGCACTGCTGATGGAGGAGCAGCTGGAGAACGAGCCTGTCCTGGGCATAAAGTGCCAATCGCATTCGCCACCTCGACACGTTGGTCATCCGGGCATCAGCGAAGAACTCCACGTCCTCTACAAGAACGTCGTGTGCGTGCTGCCCGGCTTTGCACTTTTCTCCACCCTCAGAGCTTGCCGCAATCATTTGGCAAGAGGTATTGTTGGTTTGTTGTTGGGAGTTGTGAACATTCTGGTCAGCCTCGACCACTTTGGCACTCGATTTTGCGTCACCAACCGCCCATGAGAAGTCCATTGGTCGATGCCCTATTTTGACATTCATATCTCTGAACCCAAGCCCTGCAGTTCCAAACCGAAACCTCCTTCATGGATGGGCTGGCATGGGGCTGCGGGGGTGGGTCACGATTACATTTATTACATATAATGATTTATTATCACTACTTCACATCCAAGACTCCTTATTTTCGCTCAATCTCTTTCAGCTCATTAAGGGGAGGGTATGGGTTTCAGCGTGAAAAAAAAACACTTTTTTCCGAATTTTTTTCATCTATATGGATAGGGTAAATTGATTGAAACCTTTTGTACATTGTTAAGTGTCATTTCAAGAACATTCCGTGAAATTTGTACGCGAAAATATCCACAAACAAGCCGGTGACAAAGCTTTTCCAAGAACGCCTTTGGAAAAACACGATTTTCGTGGTTCACTGTATCTCAGCTAGAAATTATCCGAAATCAAATACCATTAAAATTTAGTCAAAGTATCATCAAATCCTCCCCCCAACGGTCTTTGATATTTTTTTTTTCATTTCTAAATTTTTGGTGGTCATGTAAAGTGAAAAGTGCTATTCTTTACGAAAAATTCCGCCATTTTGGGGGTGGAAAACCCCCTCAATGTAAAAAAAATCTCAAACTAACCGTTGGCGGGAGGTATTTTATATGTAGAAAGTGTGTACCAGGTTTGAAATAAATCGGTCATGTAGTTTTCAAATGGCGGTGAACACGGACTTTGAAAAAGTGGTTTCGAGAAAAACGCGGCACCGGCTTGTTTTGTGGATAATTTCGCGTACAAATTTCACGGAATGTTCTTGAAATGACACTTAACAATGTACAAAAAATTTCAACAAATTTACTCTATCCATATAGGTGAAAAAAAATCGCAAAAAAGTGTTTTTTTTCACGCTGAAACCCCTACCCTCCCCTTAAGGTAGTCCCATGGCTTCACACTAGTCATACCACTGATCATAATTGAGACTTGTACAATTTATATTCTTAACATATGAAAAGAAAATTTGTAATAACTAAATTTTCCATGTGTAAACTGTTTAATGAATGTTCACATTAGTTAGAAAAATGAAAAAAATAGTTATTACAACGATTCGCGCAGTATTTCTAGGTTTGATATTTGGCAATATTGGTTCTATCTCCGACTCTTTTTACTCAACCAGGCGAGTTTAACCTCCATGCTTTTCAACGTCGATCTGTCAAAACAATGTCAGGTGCGGGAAATATAAAGCATTGTATTCGGGCCACGACTGGTAAAAAGCGTGGAAAATTTGGGTCGGCGAAATGTGTCGGTTAACAATGAAATATGTGTGGAAATTCGAATGAGTGAGATGAGGTTAGGACTACAGTCAGCTGTCGCCTTGCTGTCA
This sequence comes from Ophion ellenae, assembly GCA_963210295.1. Lineage (NCBI taxonomy): Eukaryota > Metazoa > Arthropoda > Insecta > Hymenoptera > Ichneumonidae > Ophion > Ophion ellenae. The sequence continues at coordinate 45,662,547 of OY723390.1, forward strand.
CGTCTCTTTATCGTAGCAAGTGGTGATAAATCCAATACCGGAAGTTCAAATTAAACTTGATATTACATAAAAATTAGGTCAATAAGCGTAATTTTTTCTGAGAGCATTGCATTGCTACAAGTGTTAAGTATGTAAATCTGATTATTTTTAAGAATCTGACGGATTCCCACTATTATATACACTGTTGTATCGACCGGAAATTGGGTCTTTGTAAGTCGTCTCGGAATTCCTTCATAAAAATACGCAATTTTAATATTTCGTTTCTCTGTAATTAGGTCGATAAACGACCCTGAAACTTTACAGAGACGATTATTAATATATTTAGTGAAGCTCGAAAAAAAATTATGAAAATCCTATGGATTGGAGCCTGGCGATAGGACTATCTTAAGGGGTTTTCTCACTTTCGACGCTAAACAGGCTATTTTCATGAATTTTTTGATAGGTTTATATTATAGATATTGATATAAAAGTTGCTACACTTAATTAATACACTTTCGAAATACATTTAAAAAAATTATTTATTGAAGTCGCTATTCATAGACGAAAATGGTAGTTAAAAAAATGTTCTAAAGAAATTGAAGGTCTGCGCTGTTGATGAAGTCTCGGAGATGGATCATCCGAAACCAAAAAATCAAACGGTTTTAGATTCAGCATGTTCAGGCTATAGCGCATATCATACGATTTTTGATATATGCGAAAACAACAAAATGGCGGATATTTTTCGAAAAAACGTGTTTTCTCACCCTTTTTGGCAAAAAAAGTAAATATCGAAATTTAAAAAAATCCTTGATGTGCGCTATAGCTACAGTTATAAAGAATATGCGGTTAGAATTTCGTAAGGATCGGTTCAGTAGTTTCGAAGGTTTTATCAACTCGCCGTCGAACAACGTTGTTTCGAGAAAAACGCGTTTGACGTTTGTTTGGGTTAGATAAATACATAAAAACCTTTCTTTTAAATGTATTTCGAAAGTGTATTTATTTAAGACCTTAGGCCACAGTAACGTGCTTAAGGCGTTACCCCCACTTGTAGCGCAAAAAAGGCCTTTTTCATGAATTTTTTTAAAGAAAACTACAAAACTTTTTTAATCGATCAATATACCATCTTAAAGAACACATATTGAAGAACTTTCAGTAATTTTTTTATTGAAAAATATTACATTGTTTAGTGGCAAATGGCCGTCAATGAAATAATGTTTTTATATACACGGTTTGCGGTGACCAACATTGCGGCGAAGTGGATCAGCTGAAAAAAAAATGCGGATGGATTTAGTCAAATATAAGTATAAACTAGTCTTTAATCGAGGGACTTTAAAAAATATTCATTTTTCACAAAATGGCGGACAGTCAAAGTTAATGGTTCGATTTTAACGAAAAAAACGGCCGTTTTTTGGCTATAAAACGGCCATTTTTTTGAAAAAAAAAAAATCGAACGATTAAAGACTACATTTTTATGTATTAAATAATCCTGCAAAATTTCAAGAAGATCGGTTCATTAGTGTTCGAGTAATCTTGGTCGCCGATTTCAGAAATGCCATTTTGAGAAAAACGCGTTTAAAGTTTCTCTTTCAACGCGGATTCTTCTCTTTCAACGCTCATATCTCAGTCAATTTTGTTCGGATCGACTTGAAATTTTCAGGACATATTCTCAGATACTTATACTTCAAAAAAATGCAATAAAAAAAATCGATTTTTTCAAAATCGCAAGTGGGGGTAACCCCTTAAAATCATGTGCGAATTTAACCATTTTTTGCGTACGAAAAAGTGATTCACTCATAAAATTAATTACATATCTATTAAGTATAAAAATCAAGCTGAAAAAAACTTTTCATTTGATGAGCAGTTTATGAGCAGTTATAACGAAATTTTTCACTGAAAATTCATTTCTTAAGGGGGGATTGTCTTTTTTTTTCGCAAAATTTACCGCTTTTTGGGAATTTTTTTGTGAAGAAAGTATACAACGGAAAACTTGTGAAACTTGGCATATAGTTTTATTGATCTGTTTACTACGTACAAAACATTTTTAAACAATTTCATCAAAAAATCCGCCTCCCACCCCCCTCGACGCGCGATGGTCCTTTTTTGATGGTGTGCACGATTACAGCCTTCACGTTCATCCTGCAACAAAAACCCAAAAAGCATTTTACTTTAGACACATATAGCTATCGTTCGATGAAGGAGAAAAAAAAATTGACGATTTGGTGACGTTTTGAACTTGAAGTATCGATTTTTCGAAAAAAATTGATCGATTTTTTGTTATAAATAAAAAACTATTGAACGTATTGCTTTTTTGCTTCATCAAACGATAAAAGGATGTCAGCTGAGCATTCTGTCCAAATTTGAAGGCAATCGGTTGAATAGTTTTTGAGAAATCGTGCACACCATCAAAAAAGGACCATCGCGCGTCGAGGGGGGTGGGAGGCGGATTTTTTGATGAAATTGTTTAAAAACTTTTTTGTATATAGTAAACAGATCAATAAAACTATATGCCAAGTTTCACAAGTTTTTCGTTGTATACTTTCTTCACAAAAAAAATTCCCAAAAAGCGGTAAATTTTGCGAAAAAAAAAGACAAACCCCCCTTAAGTTCAAATACCTACAACTTTTGAATAATACAATATTTCTTACATCCGTACGTACTTCTCTAGGTATTCTAATGTAGATTGACGAGAATTTTTGTTCTAGGTAAACAAATTTGGATGCTAAATGTCACGCCGCGGAGCGCCAAAAAAAAAGATTAAAAAAATATTAGTAGTCGGCCATTTTGTACATCGAAAAAAAAGATATATTCTCTAACAGCTTGATATTCATACTAAATAGATGTGCAATTAATTTTATGAGTGAATCACTTTTTCATACGAAAAAAATTGTTAAAATCGCACACGATGTTATACCCGTTACTGTGGCCTAAGGCCTTAAGTGTAACAACTTCATACCAATATCTATAATATAAACCTACCAAAGAATTAATGGAAATAGCCTTTTTTAGCGTCTAAAGTAAAATGATCCGTTAACAATACTGACTGCAGGATTATATTCAGGATTTTTCCAAAAAATTCTTTTCTTACAATTGTGACATTAGTTCAGGCGAACTGCAACGACAAGCGACCAACGTCGAGTCTGGCCTACAAGAAATGGGGTTTCAAGGATCAGGACATAGTGAACGATTGCGAAGTGATCGGTACAACGGCGGTGAACACGTTCGATCATCTGATGACGGCCTCGATATGCGGGGGACACAGCGCCTCATATCGCTCGAGTCCGCCTCAGCACAATTTGATAATGGCCGTGGGAAAGAGGCCCTTCGTTGGTTTTCATTACGCACTCGAGGGCGGCGCGGCGCCGGTTCTGTCGGACGTTGCCCTCGCGATGGCCAATAGCCTCGCAAGTGCCATTGGAAAAATTGGTACCGCCGTACCGTGAGTATGAAATTTAGAATGTTTTTTTTTTGTTGTTGTTGCTTTTTCGGCCATTTACGATCTATCGATCTTGACGACTTTTTTGTCGTCAGCTGGTTTCGCGGATCCTCCAAGCAGCCGTCGATAAGCGAGAAATCGAAGGGTCCCGACAAGCAGGAGCCCGCCGAACCGATGACCTGCCGTTTCGGCCTAAGCGACGTGATGCGAGAGGGCGATCGTCTCGTCATCAGCCCGAACAAATCGTTGGCCGTCGTGAACGACGCGATGGGCCGTGTCATTCTGTTGGACAACAGGCGGGGCATCGCCCTCCGAATGTGGAAGGGCTATCGGGACGCCCAGTGCGGCTGGATCGAATCCTTCGAGGATCGGCTTCGCACGGGAAACAAAACTACACCCAAATGCAATCTCAGAACGGCACTCTTTCTCGCGATCTACGCACCCAAGAAGGGCGTCATTGACATTTGGTCGATTCAACAAGGCGCCAAGATAACGACCTTTTCCGCCAGCAAAAATGGCCGGTACGTTTATGTCTTTATTTATAATTCAAATTGATGTACGGAATAATTGTTTTTAGCTCAATGATCAATTTAAGAAATACGATTTTGCATAAACTGAAGGGGTTAGGCTACTGTGATGACGCAAAAATGAAGGTCCGTTGACCTTCGGGAAGGTAGGGGTTTCAGCGTGAAAAAAAACACTTTTTTGCGAAATTTTGTCATTTATATGGATAGAGTAAATTTATTGAAACCTTTTGTACATTGTTAAGTGTCTTTTCAAGAACATTCCGTGAAATTTGTACGCGAAAATATCCACAAACAAGCCGGTGAGAAAGCTTTTCCAAGAACGCCTTTGGATAAACACGATTTGCAGTGTTCACTGTATCTCAGCTAGAAATTATCTGAAATCAAGTACCATTAAAATTTAGTCAAAGTATCATCAAATACTCCCCCCAACGGTCGTTGATAATTTTTTTTTTTTCATTTCTAAATTTTTGGTGGTCATGTAAAGTGAAAAGTGCTATTTATCACGAAAAATTCCGCCATTTTGGGGGTGGAAAACCCCCTCGATGTAAAAAAAATCTCAAACTAACCGTTGGAGGGAGGTATTTTATATGTAGAAAGTGTGTACCAAGTTTGAAATAAATCGGTCATGTAGTTTTCAAATGGCAGTGAACACGGACTTTGAAAAAGTGGTTTCGAGAAAAAACGAGGTACCGGCTTGTTTGTGGATATTTTCGCACACAAATTTCACGGAATGTTCTTGAAATGACACTTAACAATGTACAAAAGGTTTCGATAAATTTACTCTTTCATATAGATGAAAAAAAATTGCAAAAAAGTGTTTTTTTTTTCGCGCTGAAACCCCTACACTCCCTTTAATCTTGAAGGTATAAAGTAGGATGGTTAAAAAGTTTAGTACATACAAACAAAAGAACGAAAAAAGTACATAAAAAACGTTTTTTGAACAAAAAACATTAACAAAGTTGTGTACCAAATTTCATTAAAAGTGATTAATTATTGAATTTAATTAAAATTGAATTTCATTGAAAATGATTAATTATTGAATAATTTTGGCCACCTGGAAAACAATTCTCGTCAAGTAGAAGGTACCAATATTATCAATATTTTTACCAAGTTTCAACCGAATCGGCTTAATAGTTTTTGAGTAATCCTGCACGCCAATTTCGATAATGCAGCTGTGAGAAAAATGCGTTTGAAGTTCACGCCCGCTCCGAATCCAAGTGGCGACGCACAGCGTTGACGGGCTGTAACGTTTGACGTTTTTCGAATTTCCCTTTGGAACTGTGGGAAAATATTCTACATACTATCGTTTAAAGAGAAAAAAAATTGATTTTTTTATCGTTGTAAATGTATATCCCGCCTTAATCTGAAAAAAACCAACAGAGATTTTTCTTCCATTAACACTCATACGCAGAATATGAACCAAGAAAAAGTAAAAAATGTTGAAAATCGATGAAGACACACGCTTTGAAACAAAAATATAGAATTTTCCGGAAAAATTGCTACATTTTGCAATAAAAAATCTTTTTTTTTTTTTAATACGTTTAGGGTCATATTTTAGACAATAAGGTTAGAAATATTTATAGCAAATTTCATCAGAATTGGTCGATTAGTGTTTAGCTATACGTCACGTCAGTTTTGAAAATGCACTTTAGAAGACCGTGCCATACCTGGGCCATCTTTCAAAATGAATTTTTTTAAATACCATGTAGTAGCCAAAACTGGTAATAAAAAATCCCTAAGTCTCGAAAATGATGAAGCCATCTGTTCTTTAAAAAAAAAATCATGAAAATCAGCAAATTTTTTCCTCGTCCAAAGGTATTTCCCCTTAAGGTTTCAAAACTGATTCAGGAGCTATCGTCCAGACGACGGAATTGAAGCTCTCATTTGAATTCTGCGTGAACCCACCGAGGAACTTCGCTATTAGGTCTGCAGTTACTATATTCGGCCGCCGTCAATTTTGTGTACAACGATTGGACCAAACGACTCCAAACTGCTACTTTCACCTTCTAGGCTGTTTCGTGCGTTTCGGATCATTGGGAGGCGTTGTAATTTTGTCAGTTGTTACTCATTCCAGGCTGCTGTACACGAATTACGGTCTTTTGGGGCTGAACGACGTGGCCCTGTCTTCGGAAAATCGGGCCCAGTATGGCTGCGTGTTCGTCGATCCGATCGGCGGGCTCAAGGAAATCCTCGTGCCGTTTCACTTCGCGCTGAGCAGCAAGAACGGCAAGAGAGCGCGGGACGTGCATCTGCTGAAAAAACTGAAGACCTTCATGAGGGAGGAGGACTTTGACGACGAGAAATTGATCGACCAGGTAACCGAAGTCTGCACCGAGATCAAAACGAACGAGATACGATTGCAGATACTGGAGATGCTGATGAGCAGCAAACACGTGATACCGGAAGCGCTGCAGGTCGCCGCGAGCTGTTTCCTCGGCGTTTTGTCCAAATACGGTTCGTTCACTGTCAATTATTTTACGGTGGAAAATATTGGTTTTGTTTTGTTGCAATTTAGTTTTCGAAACTTCTTCCCGCGTTTGCCCTTGCGGGCTTTTACGATTATTTCTTTATATTTATTATTTCTTTAAGATTTATTTACGATTATTTCACTTCCTACGTTTTTTTGGACTAGGACAAATTTCAAACAAACTTATAGGGTAAAACAAACGGTGAATGAACAAATAACGTGACCATAGGTTTCACATGGGCTGTTAAATGCAAATGTTATCAAAACCAATCTTTCCATCCCCATGGCTAACGGAGGTTATTATTCCGATAGTGGAGAAAAATATTCCAAGAAATTGCAACAAATAATATTGAAGGAATTGATAAATAAGTAGCGAAATGACTTAATCGCCAGTGAATGGACGAAATTACCAGTAAATGGACGGGTAATGTACCAGGTGCGCAACTAAGTTCCCGGGTTTCACACATGGATGGCGCTAGCGACACAAGTAGTCGGCATACAGGTCTGAAATTGGGTGTCTATAGCTTGGACATCTGTTAAAAATACCCAGTCGTAATATAAACAAATATCGCAACACAACGACCTTTTTTCTAACCTCGAAAATGTCAAAGGTTGTGCCAAATAAACAGCATTTGCGGGAAGCATTGCTTTTTCGCTTCAACCTAAAGAAAACAGCAGCTGAAGCACGTCGGTTACTTGAGGTGGCCTACGGCGAACATGTACCATCAAAAACAACGTGTGAAGATTGGTTCAAGCGGTTCAGAAGTGGCGATTTTGAGACTGGGGACAAGGAGCGCTCGGGAAGACCGCAAACATTTGCGGACGCCGATCTGCAAGCGTTATTGGATGAAGATGACACTCAAACAGAAGAACAACTTGCCGAGGCATTAAATGTGACTCGGCAATGTATTTCGAAACGTTTGCACGCCATGGGAAAAATTCATACGGAAGGAAAGTGGGTGCCGCATGAGTTGACTGAGAGACAAATGAAAAATCGAAGAGCCACTTCCGAAATTTTGCTTTTGCGGCAGAACAGAAAGAGTTTCCTGCATCGAATTGTTACTGGCGATGAAAAATGGATATATTTCGAGAATCCCAAACGCGGAAAATCGTGGCTTTCAATTGGCGAAGCGTCAACATCGACGGCATGGCCAAATCGCTTCGGAAAAAAGACAGTGCTCTGCGTTTGGTGGGACCAGAAAGGAAGCGTGTACTATGAGCTGCTGAAACCGGGCGAAACTGTCAATGGGCATCGCTACCGACAACAACTAATCAATTTGAACCACGCATTGCTCGAAAAACGGCCAGAATGGGACACGAGACACGAACGTGTGATATTGCAGCACGACAACGCACCGTGCCATCGCAGTTCCGTCGTCCAGGCCACCATAAAAACACTGAAATGCGATCTGCTACCGCACCCGCCGTATTCGCCAGACCTGGCCCCTTCAGACTATCACTTGTTCCGGTCGAGCATGGCTTGGGTGCGCTACACTTGGCCAATTACGATGCAGTACAAAATTGCTTTGGACTTGGTTTCAGTCCAAAGACGCGTCTTTTTATCGTCGCGGTATTGATGTATTGCCAGAGAGATGGCAAAAATGTGTAAATAGCGAGGGACAATACTTCGAATGAACCATTTTTTGTATTTGTCTTGAAATTTTCGATTTTTTATTGGTCATAAAAACCCGGAAACTTAGTTGCGCACCGAGTAAATAGATGTGTAATTAATGTTAGAAGTGAATCACTTTTCCATACAAAAAAAATTTTTAATTCGCACCTGATTTTATACCCGTTACTATGGCATAAGGCCTTAACCTATCCCATGTTTCTTCAGTTCTTCCCTCTACGCCCTTCTCACTACTCTTTAATTTCCATATGTTTCATGTCTCTATATTAATTCTCACCCGTTTTTCTTACGTTCCCAGACGAGACGGAATTCGAGCCAGTAGCGAAGAGCCTCCACCAGATCGCCGGCCAATTGAATCGCGCGATAACGTTCTACAAATACGCTCGATCGCAATTCGATCGTCCACCGGAGTACAGTACGGTCGCTTCGGCGATAGTACCGGGCGCGCGACATCTCGCGCGTCTACTTTCAACCTCGGAATCGGAGATTGAACGAATTCTTAAGTTGTCCTCGAGGCTGAGAGAGCTCGAATGCGCGAGACCGAGAAACGCACCGCGTGTCACGTTCAAGGACGACGGTAGTATGTTCCTCGAGTATCTCGGGTGTTTCGAGTTCGGTGGGCAAAATCGAGCATTGGCTTTGCGAAAGTTCGTCAACGAGGAGAGAAAGTATCAGATCTCGTCGTTGATCTATCAGGGCTGGATGTACTCGAGCGACACGACGAAACGTTGGCGACAGGCGGCTCGCGAGAGCGAAATACACTCGCGCACCTTGATGCATCTCGCACTCACCTATTGGCTCAACAAACGATCGGGCGCCCCGCTCGAGATCGAAATCGAACGTTTCACGCAATTGTTGCACGCTATTTGCCAGCTTGCCAGCGGTAACGAGCAAATTTGCGTCGAGTACAACGAGGTATCGGCCTGGTGGTGCGACGCTCGTTTCACCCTCGCCGAATCCGACAAACCCTTTCAAGCCCTCACAGCCGCAATCGCGTGTCGAGCGGTCGCCACGAAACTACAGAGAAACAAAGACTCAGCGAGAATTATCGATGACAACGGCAATCAACCGCCTTACGACGAAATCGACAACGTTGATGAACCACCACCACCACCGCCGCCAACGCGTTCGCGAGAACACGACGAGGATAACTCGTCGCCCGAGGACGAAATGAGGGGCGAAACGAGCGAGTGGGAAAATATGAGCAGGGACGCTTGCCAATTCACCGAACTCGTCGCTAGCCTTGAGGACATCACCATTCTCAACGCTGTTCTGAGGTTTAATCCCTTTTTTTTAAAAAAGTTTTTTGACTCTTTTGTTCGCGCTGTGAGCCACTGGATAGCTGGGGATGAATTGGTTTTATTTAAAATCGCTTTTTCTGCTCCCATGATACGAAGGTTTAGGCACTCTTCGCCGGCTTTCGATTTCTTATCGATGTTAGATCTTATTTAAGGCGGGATATACATTTACAACGATAAAAAAATCGAATTCTTTTTTTCTTTCTTTGAACAATAGAACTATATATGAGGCATTCTTCATATACTGGGCCACTTTTTTTTTCAACCTCTCCAATTTTTTTTTTTTAATCTGCCAGTTTGAAATATTAGTCAAAAGGAACGTGTGTGATTTTTTTATAGATTTTTTTAGGCGTCCGTTCAGGGTTTTCAATTTTTCATTACGAACACTGTATCCGAAAAAATATTCGGAAATATATTCGGAATAAATAATATAAAAAGAAGAATGAACACTTCAAATTTTTTCCGCTTTATCGAGAAAAATCAAAATCATAATTTTTCTGCATTGAGAAAATTGAAATTTAGCAAAAAAATGAGAATAACATTTTTTTAAACCTCATTACACACTTTTGATTTCGGTACAAGTTTTACAGGATGTGTGTCATTGGGTAAAGAGTCTGCGAAAAAAAATTCAGACTGGTACCTGCAATGGTTAGGATGAAAAAAAATAAAAACCCTGCGAAATCTCATCCTAACCATTGCAGGTACCATTTTTTAATGAGATTTCGCAGGGTTTTTATAATCACATATATGCGGTTATGAGATTTCGCAGGGTTTTTATTTTTTTTTTCATCCCAACCATTGCAGGTACCATTCTGATTTTTTTTCGCAGACTCTTCACCCAATGACAATCATCCTGTAAAATTTGTACCAAAATCGAAAGTATGTTATTAGGTTTACAAAATGTTATTCTCATTTTTTTTGCCAAATTTCAATTTTCTCAAAGCAGAAAAATTATGATTCTGATTTGTTTCGATAAAGCGGAAAAAATTTAAACTTTTTATTCTTTTTTTTTTTTGTTTGATGAATATTTTTTCGGATACAGTGTTCGTAATGAAAAATTGAAGATCCTGCACGGACGCTTAAAAAATCTTAAAAAATCACAGACGTTCCTCTTGACTCATATTTCAAACTGGCAGATTTTGAAAAAAATTGGAGAGGTTGAAAAAAAAGTGGCCCAGTTGATGAAGAATGCTTCATGTGTAGAATATTTTCCCAAAGTTTCGAAGCGAAATTCGAAAAACTTTAAACGCTACAGCCCGTGTATTCGTAATAGTCTTCTCGAATTTCACTTTCCATAATAACTCAAGTCCAATAATTACAGCCAGCCGCCGTTATCCGACGATACGACGCAATTCTTTGCCCTGCCATTCGAAAAGGTGGACATTTCTTTGGCGTCGATTCTTGCCAAGGGCAAAGGTACAGTAAGCACCCTTAAGTAATTATTGACCCATGATATATCTCTAGAAAACACGATTTATAATTTTTTTAACAACGGTTTCGAGCCGCCGATAATTTTCCTTTATTCACTTTCCTTTCATTTTTGTCCTTTATTGTTTTTCTCCTTTAATTTATCCTTTATTGTTTTATTGTATTTTATGGTACTCTATTTTTTTTCTCTTTATTTCGTCCTTTATTTTTTCTCTATTTTTTTTTGTATTATCCTTTCAATTTTTTTTTCTTCGCATCTCACACAACTATTTTCCGGAGATCGTTTGAAGCTGCGCACGTAGGGGTGTTTTGCCAATCTAGACGGTCAAAATTATTTCTTTCGATTTTTTTTATTTGCAGTGGCTCTCCAATTGACTTTAAGCTACAAGAAGTGTTTTGCGATGAATATCGTGTCCTAAAATATTGGGTTTTATAAAAAAAAAATCAAACTATATTTTTAACTTAAATTTTTATTTTTCTCTAAAACTAAACTTAATATATTTTATAAAACTAAGATGACGATGAGTTCTATTGCTCTTCTTCGTCCTGCCCACTCTCTGTGTCTTCAGGAACCTCCTCCGAATCTGGAACTGATGTGAGTTATCTTCAGAGTCAGGTTCAGCGGGAATCGTCAATTCAATTGCATCCTTTGTGAAAGGCATTGATTTCTTTTTCGGGGTTGGTCTCATGCTAGTGATCAGTGGGTCGGAATTTAGTAATAGCCTGTTTATAATATCAAGGTTACATTCCGCCCGAATATAAATTCTTTATTCTTTTCATTATCATCGTTGTTCACCCCTGATTCGAAAAAGTGCGTACAAGTGCGGCTGATTTGATGATGATTATATTGTACAAACTATAATCGCAATAACGATGGAAATAATGACCGGGACGAACCCGGAAATACAACAAAAAGCCTCTTTACGCGTAAAAATCTGATGGAAAATTAAAAAATTCTGAACTTTTTTTCAAATGACGCAAAAACAATATTACATGAATTTTTGTTAACAGCGATTTCTTACCTGCTGGATCCAAATCCATAACAATATTTTCAAAGAAATCGATGTTAACAAAAATGTTTACTTTTTAACTGAGACAGTCAAACTCAGAAAGTCGAGAAAGATATGTAGGGTCAGAGTGGGATCAGTGACTATTTTTTTTTCAGAGGCCTTTAGCTGCCTGACGTTCACACAATCTCAATGAAACCTTGACTAAACATGAGGTGTGTTTAATGGCTTCATTTTGTTAAATGACACTGAACGGCTTAACCCAATAGATATTGAGATAATAATCATTTTTAAAAAATGGGATTTCATCCACTGTGTACTTGGGGGTGTACACAGTGAAATATGCCTAATTTCACAGTCGAACAAAATTTCAAAATCAAACAAAATTTGAAGAAAATTACCCTGGTCCACTGTACACTTGTAGGTACTGGAGCGCTTTCCTCTATACAATGGGGAGTATTGTACAGTAAACTATTGAAAAATTAATTTGAAAAAAGAAGAGCATATTATGAGATAAATCACAATTTTTTATTGAATATTAGTCAACAATGAGTACCTACCTAATGAGGTAATACCAGTACCTATCTAAATCACAACGCGAAAATATTCATTTTATTACTTACCTCTGTGTACCTCGAAAAATTGAGTCACTGTGTACCGACCCTCTCTTTTTCTAAAGCGGGTACTGGCAAGTTTCTATTTTTGTTAGGTTTACAAACACAATGCTCAAATACCGCAATATAGCTGTATATTGCGGGAGAACAATGACTTCGAACATAACTGCGATAGGTAAAGAAGCAAAAAACATACAAACTCGGCTGGTTTTTCAACTTTTGACACCAAAAATAATATAAAATCACCTCCCACAATCGAATTATGCGGAAACGACTCACATACAGGCTCAAACTTATTGGCATCCCAGGGCAGTTCTAATGTGAAAAAGTCGCACATATACAGTACCGGACAAAAAAAGGACGCCCCGTTCAATTTCCATTTATGTGCTATTCCCATTCGAAATATCATCAATAAACCAGACCTTGAGCAGTCATGACGAAAGTTCATTGTTTTGCCTTTACGCTGTCGTTGAAACAATGTTACAAATATTCGAAACCTGAAAGAGAACGATTTTAGCGCGAAGAGTGCCTGTTATATGCAGGACGAAAGAAGTACGCACCCAAGGTTTATATATTCTCATTAGTGACAACAAACCGATTTTCTCCCAACGAAGCTTAGGAAGGCAAACGGAATGTAAACATATAGATTTGACGATTTTTCGGCCAGTTATCGATTTTCTTTGTTCGAGTACGGTAGCAAGAAATCCACGATGCCGAAAATTGCAATTCAAGTGCGAGAACTGGTAATTAAAGACCAAAAAAGGTATTTCTCAAAGAGAAATTGGTCGGAAATATAACATAAGCGAAGGTGCAGTGAGAAAAATATGCGAGAAGTTCAAGGAATTAGGTATAGTTGGTGATAAAAGTGGACGAGGTCGAAAAGAAAAACAACTGCATTGGACGGTCGGAAATTATCAGGGAGGTAAAGAAAAATCCGATGATTACTAGCCGTGTAATTCTCGAAAATACAGGCCTGAACAGTCCCTAGGAGACTTCGAACAGCAGGCTTAAAAAATAGTTTAGCACAACGTCGCCCGCTGATTCGCAAAGCAAATAAAATCAAGCGCCTCGAGTTTGCAAAAAAATACGTGAATAAGCCGATTTCGTTTTGGAAAAAAGTTGTTTGGAGTGACGAGAGCAAGTTTGACTTATTTGGGCATAAACGACGATCACGCGTTTGGATTAAGCCGGGAGAACAGCTTCTTGAAAAAAATACTCAAAAGACTGTCAAACACGGAGGGGGAAGTGTTTTATTGTGGGTGTGTTTTGCGTGGTCAGGAGTGGGAAATTTGGTTTCAATCAACGGTATTATGACCGCCGATGTTTACATTGATGTCATAAACGAAAATCTGGAGGAATCACTGCTAAAGATCGGTCTGCAGGATGAATTCATCTTTCAACAAGACAACGATCCTAAACATACGGCTGGAAAATCATCGGCCTTTTTCCGTTCTTCGCCGATGAAACTTTTGGATTGGCCAGCACAATCGCCAGATTTAAATCCTATAGAAAATATGTGGTATATTTTGGATCAACATGTTAATGAGGGCGACGTAACAAACAAAGAAATGTTTTTTCATGCTTTTCGGGAGACCTGGGACAATATCGATGAACAGCAAATTCACAATCTGGTAGAAAGTATGCCTTGGCATTTACAGGCTGTTATCGAAGCAAAAGGTGGCCACGCAAAATATTAGATGCGCGATGTGATGACATTTTCTTTTTTTCTTTGGGTGCGCACTTTTTTTTGGTTCAGCATACAATGCGCATCCTACGCGTTGAAATTGTTTTCGTTCAGCTTTCGAATATTTTTTATGATGCTTCAGTGAAAATGTAAACGTGAACTTATAAAGTATCGTTGAAACAGCTGTGGAAGTACTCCATTAACTATTTTCGTAAGTGTAATAGCACCAATATTGAATTTTGAACGGTGCGTACTTTTTTTTGTCCGGTACTGTATACCAGAGATGTCCAAAATTTGTATCGATCGATACTAAAAAAATATCGAGTAGCACAATTTTGCTACTCGATACTTGCTTTTCGATTTTGTGAAATTTCAGTCAGTCATCGATTTTCGCTCATTTTTCAAAGCATTGGTCGAAAAAATACGGACAATTTTTAGTTCTTCTGTTGGGTTCTTTTTTAGGCCAATCCTATGGCAAATTCTCCGTGACACACGAATCACATTGAGTTTTCATCGAAATCTCAAAAATTCAATATTAAAACACGAAAAAACATTTCTCGATTTTTCGTAAAATTATGCTTCTATTCAAATGACTGTAATTATTTTTTCTAATGCGACTTGGAACACGAGAATCGGATAATTTTTTTATTCTTGGCGAATTTTCAAAGTCAGTCATCGATTTTCACGATTCGGAACATAGTGCAAAGAAGTATTCACTTCCGCGGTGTGTACTGTCTCCAATGCTACTGTTTGTATACAATAATCCATATTTGTTTGGTAAACAAATATTTTTTCTCAAATAACTTGAAAAAGAAACAGAATTTTGAAAAAATTCCGTGATTTGTTTGCGCATCCCGTTTTGCCACGGTCTCCCGTATATAAGATGAGCGTCGATCTTGATTTTTTAAATTTTACGTGCCGTTGTGTTGCCTATGATTAACTGTCGGTTATATATAGAGAGAAGAAGAAGGCGAAAAGTGTCTGTGTTCGCCACTACCGTGCTATATCGGTATACCGATTTTTCGAACAAAATTTCGCTTACTCGATACATTTTCGATACTTTCATACCGAAGTATCGAGTAGCCCGTAGCGAAAAAAATTTCGCTCCTCGCTATATCGAGTAGCGAAATTTGTATTCGCTACTCGATACAAATGTAGCGAGTATCTTTTTTGTATCTTGATACAAAAGTATCGAGGTATGGACTTCTGAGAAACAGAAAAGGTTCAGTGTACCTACTGTTGCCGCTGTTTCCACTTTGACCCTACACTTGCAGCGATGGTTAAGTTCCGACTGAAACTAGGGTGCGGGTGCAACCGCTGAGAGACGGGAAACGGTTGCCCATTGTTCTCTAGTCATTTAACAATAATAATAAACGGTTTTTTTTGTCACCTGCGTCAGATTACAGAAATTGATTTATGACCAGCTAGATCGTCAGAATGCCCGCATGTGCTGCGTTGAAAATAATTGTCAAAATGGCGGAATGAAATTTGGCAGGTTCGGTGTCGGAGGCAGTCGCGAAGTGGCTCTCGTCCGCCGGGGTCGATCCGGCCCGATTGATAGACACGCGCGACGTCGAGTTCGATCAGTTGCGAATGTCGGCGGACTCGCTGAAAACAACGGTCGATCTCGACGAGGCAGCAGCCGTCGATATACCGAAAGAGGAGCGACATCAATTGCTCGCGGTCTCGGTGGAAATTGGAAACGAGGCCAGTGCCGATACAACTGCCCAGACTCACGTCTTAGGTAGGAATCTCGCGAGTCTCGTGACAAACGACGAATCGAAGGAATTTCGAAACCATTCGGAACTCATTGAGAATTCAATGGGAGTGCATTGTTCATTGACACGTTGATGTTGATCTTTGCAGAGAAAATCAGGGTTTGAAAAATTTGAAGGTTTGCAAAATCAATCTACATTAGAATACCTAGAGAAGTACGTAGGGAATTTAAAAAATATTGTTTTATTCAAAAGTTGTAGGTATTTGAACTTAAGAAATAAATTTTCAGTGAAAAGATTCGTTATAACTGGTCATAAACTGCTCATAGAATGAAAAGTTTTCGATTAATCGGAAATTCCGTACGTACTTCTCTACGAAATGCAATTAGGAACATAACTTTTAAATTTGAAGTAAATCGAGTGAAAATTGTTAAAGTTATTTGTCACGTCAATTGAAAAAATGCTGTTTCGAGAAGTTTCGAGTAGTTGGCCATTTTGTACATCGAAACAAAAAATATATATTTTCTAACAGCTTGATATTCATACTAAATAGATGTGTAATTAATTTTATGTGAATCACTTTTTCATACGAAAAAAAACATTGTTAAATTCGCACATGATTTTATACCCGTTACTGTGGTCCAAGGCCTTAATTCAAATAACGTAATTGCGCGTGTTTCAAAAATCCGAGTTACAGTTATTGCAATTCACGAGCGCGAGTGGACTTTACATGTGGCAATTCGAGTAATTGCACGTTACAGTAATGTGCGCTGTTTGCGTGTCTACCAGGCACAATAGTTGTGTGTTTATAAAGTTGACAGTCGCGCACACACCACACTTGATCCAACTTTACAGGTTAAGATGATATTTTCTCCTATATCATGCCATAAATAATAACGTAATTACATTGCAAAGTATTTGAATACATTCTAATCAGATTACTGCGTAATTAAATACATTATAACAGATTACATAATATGCACTGAGTAATTTAATTACAATTTTATGAAATGCAATTCAATGAAATTACTCGGTAATTGAATTACTTTGTAACGAGAGTGTTAATCAAATTACGATGTCATTCAGTTATGTCCATCTTCGGGTAAATGTAGCCCGATAAGAAGAAAAACGTCGGAGAATTCATCAAGAGTGGATTGTTCATTGATTTGTCGATGTCGATCTTTGCATTTCCAGAGAGAATTTCGTTGCTCAAACGCCACTTCCCGTACAGTCTCACGAGCAGTGTGCTGCTCGCCAATCTCTGCTGGGAATTCGTGATGGCCTGGAGTCGCGACGTTACCAATCTGGAAGCTTTAGAGGCGGCGATCGCGGTCCTGCGGCAAATACCGATGAAGCCAATGCGTCAGGGTACATTTTTCCGTTCTCTTCGCTCGTCTTTACCTCGGAGCTAATGTACGCTGATACACACCGATTTTTAGGAGTCTGCTGTCTTCTGTGGACGTTACACGTCAAACGGAGAATGGAAGCGGCCGCTAAGCTCATGAACAAATTGGGCAAAATGCCGAAAGAAAGGCTCTGCATGCAGGACACTGGATTGTCGGATATTCAACTTACAACGATGCTCCAACTTTGCGTCACGTTTCTCGATATTTTTCTGGACGTGAGTTTGCGTACTTTGGATTTTTTAAGCGATCATCACAGTGTAAGGGGTCGAAAAATCGCTGATTTTCGCGTTTTTTTTTCGATGGTTAAAGTACGCTAATCCGTCTGATTTTTTTTATGTCAAATCAAAGCACTCATGAAGAACAGAAAATAAATTTTGTAACGTTTATTTTTATTTTTTCACATTTTTTAACGGCTGAAGATGTTTTTGAATAAAAGGAGATATTATCTGAAACGAAATTTGTAAAAAGATTATTAATCAGTATGGAAGGCGCGATCTTGCTATGGAGGTTTTTTAAAAATCAAAATTGACAAAATGGCGGCGATTAAAAAAAAGTATCGAATTTAGCCTATTTTTTCGACGATTTTTCGTTAAAAAAGTATGAAGATTTCAAAAATAAAAAAAAAAGCTTCGTTTGCAAGATAAAGAATGGCATGAAGAATTTTGTGTCCAAATTTGAGACCGATCGCTTGAAAACTTTTCCTCTGAGAGTGTACACCATTTTGAAAAACGACATTTCGAGAAAAACGCGTCCGTCCGCGCCAGGTCTCACGCAGCTGGTCGAATCCCCTTTTCCGAGGAAGTTCAAAAATTGAACAGCATGTTTACAGCCGTCTATACCATCGAATACTGCAAAAAAAATCGTTTTTTTTTTTTCAATTTAATTTTACACCCTGATGATCCCTTAATTCGTTTCCATTATTTCTTGCTAAGCCCTTGCTAACGATGCTTGACGCG
Organism: Ophion ellenae; assembly: GCA_963210295.1. Taxonomy (NCBI): domain Eukaryota; kingdom Metazoa; phylum Arthropoda; class Insecta; order Hymenoptera; family Ichneumonidae; genus Ophion; species Ophion ellenae. The sequence goes on from OY723390.1 coordinate 45,680,691, forward strand.
GGAGAACGCTGAGGCCAATAAGCGGCGTCAGCTGATTCGATAATTGTATACCGACAGGCCGAGGTGCTGGAGGAGGAGAAAAACTGCAGCGTAAAGTTCGAGGAGGTCTGGGAAAGCCACGACACCGGGCCACAGGCTTTCGCTACTCTGGCCATCTCCCAAACGCCAGCATGGTACGAGCTCATCCTGCTGCATCAGCAACTCGCCAATGTTCTTCACATGATGGCGCACTTCAACATGAAACTCAGCAAACCAATGAACAATCTCTTCGAGTCCGTGGTAAGAAATCTTCGGAACAACTTTGGACTAACTCGCGTGGAAAATCGCACAATGAGCGTTGGGTGTCGAAAATTCGCGTCTCATTCAGAAACGAAATCAGTATACATTTTGAGGGGGGAGATACCTTTAGGCGAGGAAAGAATTGCTGATTTTTCTTGGTTTTCTTCTTGAAGGAAAGATTTTTTCACTATTTTTGAGACTTAGGGGATGTTTTATTACTACTTTCGGCTGATACATGGTATTTTTTATTAATCTTTAAAAATGGCGGTATGGCACGGTCGTCCAAACGGGTTTCGGCGGATGTTGTCGGACGGCCTGACACGTAGCATTGGCAGGATTAAGGTAATCTTATCGCCAGGCTTCAGTCTATAGGATTTTCATTTTTTTTCAGCTTCGCTAAATATATTAATAATCGTCTCTGTAAAATGCCAGGTTCGGTTATCGACTTAATTACAGAGAAAAGAAATATTAAAATTGCGTATTTTTGTGAAGGAATTCCGAGACGACATGCAAAAACCCCATTTCCGGTCGCTACAAAAGTGTATATAATAGTAAGAATCCGTCAGATTATTAAAAATAATCAGATTTACATACTTAAGGCGTTACCCCCACTTGTAGCGCAAAAAAAAGGCCTTTTTCATGAATTTTTTTAAAGAAAACTACAAAACTTTTTTAATCGATCAATATACCATCTTAAAGAACACATCTTGAAGAACTTTCAGTAATTTTTTTATTGAAAAATATTACATTGTTTAGTGGCAAATGGCCGTCAATGAAATAATGTTTTTATATACACGGTTTGCGGTGACCAACATTGCGGCGAAGTGGATCATCTGAAAAAAAAATGCGTATGGAATTAGTCAAATATAAGTATAAACTAGTCTTTAATCGAAGGATTTAAAAAAATATCCATTTTTCACAAAATGGCGGACAGTCAAAGTTAATGGTTCGATTTCAACGAAAAAAAAACGGCCGTTTTTTGGCTATAAAACGGCCATTTTTTTCGAAAAAAAAATCGAACGATTAAAGACTACATTTGTATGTATTAAATAAGCCTGCAAAATTTCAAGAAGATCGGTTCATTAGTGTTCGAGTAATCTTGGTCACCGACTTCAGAAATGCCATTTTGAGAAAAAACGCGTTTAAAGTTTCAATTTCAGTTTACACGAAGAAAATATTTTTTTTTGTAAGCTTACATAGAGTCATCTATTCCGGGCCCGTTTTTATAAATTCCAGTCTATTATATGAACGTTGTGAATGCCAGGTATACGACCATTTTCATCGAACAATGCATTGAAGGTCGGAGGGAGGAGGGTCGAGCGCGCCAGACGGCAGACTAGCCGGTCGTTTACACAACGGATTCTTCTCTTTCAACGCTCATATCTCAGTCAATTTTGTTCGGATCGTCTTGAAATTTTCAGGACGGAAATTTTCGGATACTTATACTTCAAAAAAATGCAATAAAAAAAATCGATTTTTTCAAAATCGCAAGTGGGGGTAACCCCTTAACACTTGTAGTAATCCGATGCTCTTGGAAATAATTACGCTTATTGACCTAATTTTTATGTAACGTCAAGTTCAATTTGAACTTCCGGTATTGGATTTATTGCCACTTGCTACGATAAAGACACGTGACAGGAAGGCAACAGCTGACTGTAGTCCTAACCTCATCTCACTCATTCGAATTTCCACACATATTTCATTTTTAACCGACATATTTCGCCGACACAAATTTTCCACGCTTTTTAGCAGTCGTGGCCCGAATAAAATGCTTTATATTTCCCGCACCTGACATTGTTTTGACAGATTGACGTTGAAAAGCATGGTGGTTAAACTCGCCTGGTTGAGTAAAAAGAGACGGAGATAGAACCAATATTGCCAAATATCAAACCTAGAAATACTCCGCGAATCGTTGGAATAAGTATTTTTTCATTTTTCTCATTAAATGTGAACATTCATTCAACAGTTTACACATGGAAAATTTTCAGTTATTACAAATTATTTTTTTTGCATATGTTAAAAATATAAATTGTACAAGTCTCAAGTATGATCAGTGGTATGACTAGTGTGAAACGATAGGATTACCTTAGCACGGTTGACATGGGTCTAACCCGGCAACTTTGATCGATTGTATATTGGGCTAATTCATCAGAAATGTTCTCAGAAATGCGATGGTCTCATCAGATTAGTTATGTTTTTTTATTTATTTAAAAAAGTTATAGTTGAGAATATAAACGATATTTACAATTTTTCCATGGAAATTGAAATTTGCTCGGGTTACGCTAACCCGGTCCGTACCCTGAGGGTTAAACGAAAAATAAAAACGAACGAAGATTTTTCTTCCATTAACACTCATACGCAGAATATGAACCAAGAAAAAGTGAGAAATGTTGTAAGTCGATCAAATGGTACGCTTTGAAACCAGATTGCAGTTTACGAAAAAATCGGTACATTTTGCAATAAAAAATAGCGTTTTTTTTTAATTTTCGAAAACATTTAGGGTCATGTTTTAGGCAATAAGGTTAGAAAAATGTACACCAAGTGCCATCAGAATCGGTCGATTAGGTGTTTAGCTATACGCCACGCCAGTTTTGGAAATGCCGTTTAGAAGACCATACGTCCGCCATTTTTAAAGATTAAACGAAATATCATGTAACAGCCAAAAGTAGTGATAAAGCATATCCTATGTCTCAAAAATGGAGGAGAAATCTTTCCTTTAAAAAAAAAATCAGCAAATTTTTTCCTCATCTAAAGGTATCTTCCCCCTTAATGGGCGAGGTTGGTGTCGAAGTTAAGGCCTCATATACCTTTAATGGTCGGAAAACGAGGCCATTTTGGGATTAAACAAATAGACTAATGAAGCAATCGAAATAAGATTTAGAGGGTTAATTTTCCATATATGAGGCATTCTTCATCAACTGGGCCACTTTTTTTTCAACCTTTCCTTTTTTTTTCAAAATCTGCCAGTTTGATATATTAGTCAAAAGGAACGTCTGGTTTTTTTAGTTTTTTTTAGGCGTCCGGTCGGGATTTTCAATTTTTCATTACGAAAAAATATTCATCAAACAAGAAAAACATAAAAATAAAATCTTTTTATTTTTTCCGCTTTATCGAAAAAAATCAAAATCATAATTTTTCTGCATTGAGAAAATGGAAATTTGGCAAAAAAAATGAGAATAACATTTTTTTAAACCTAGTAACACACTTTTGATTTCGGTACAAATTTTACAGGATATCTGTCATTGAGTAGAGAGTCTACGAAAAAAAATTCAGAATGGTACCTGCAATGGTTAGGATGAAAAAAAAATAAAAACCGTGCGAAATCTCATAACTGCATATATGCGGTTATAAAAACCTTGCAAACTATCATAGAAACCCTGCGAAATCTCATAACCGCATATATGCGGTTATGAGATTTCGCTGGGTTTTTCTTTTTTTCTCGTCCTAACCGTTGCAGATACCATTCTGAATTTTTTTTCGCAGGCTTTATCCATTGACAGACATCCTGTAAAATTTGTACCGAAATCGAAAGTGTGTTATTAGGTTTAAAAATATCTCATTCTCATTTGTTTGCCAAATTTCAATTTTCTCAATGCAGAAAAATGATGATTTTGATTTTTTTTCGCTAAAGCGGAAAAAAATAAAAAGTTTTTATTCTCATGTTCTTTTTGTTCGATGAATATTTTTTCGGATACAGTGTTCGTAATGAAAAATTGAAAATACTAAACGGACGCCTAAAAAAATCATTAAAAAATCACAGAAGTTCCTTCTGACTAATATTTCAAACTGGCAGATTTTGAAAAAAATTGGAGAAGTTGAAAAAAAAACGTGGCCCAGTTGATGAAGAATGCCTCATATGTAGGTACTCAAATCGATCTTATACTATATTTAATTATTGTTTATTTTTATATTTTATCTCACACCCTATATTTTGGTTTTTTTTGTACTTTATTACTTCTTCGCGATAGCTTGTTGCGTTTTTTTCGCTTATACTTATTTTATTATTGGTTATTTTTTACTTTTTTCGTGAATACCTTATATGTATTTTATCGCCTGAAGGTTCTTACCAAGGCATATATTAAATTACTAATCAATCAATCATTATTTATCTCGTCGTTTGTCCCCTCGTCCAGGTAGATGATTAATCCGTCACTTTTTTTCCTCGTTGGCAGACCTCGCGACACTTTTTCCAAGATATAACGGACAAGGTAATAATGACGTGGTATCAGGACGAGAGACGGGACGCGATGAGGACCGAGTTTCTCTGTCGCGTGATAACGGCCACGATGGAATCGATACACCAGGAGACGAGCGAGGGAAACGCCCTGAGCTCGAGCCAGGCTATACACTGGATGAGCAAGTGTCAGACTCTCGCCGCAATTTGGAAAATCAACAACGACAAGCTCAGAATACACCAAGTTTGCCAGTTGTACATCAACGGATTCGATCGCTTAGCCGACGAGGTAAAATTCGAACGTTATCATTCCCTTTTTAAGGCTCCGTACCCAAACGGCAAAACCCAACACTATTGCTGGATATTTCGTGTAGAATGTTGACACCGAACCGAATATTGAATTAGAAATTCAATTAAGGTAGTCCTATCGCCAGGCTTCGATCCATAGGATTTTCATAATTTTTTTTGAGCTTCACTAAATATATTGATTGTCTCTGTAAAATTATAGGGTCGTTTATCGACCCAATTACAAAGAAAAGAAATATTAAAATTGCGTATTTTTGTGAAGGAATTCCGAGACGACATACAAAAACCCAATTTCCGGTCGCCGGAAATTGGGGTACCGTTCCGGTACCGACTCCAAAAATAAGTCATTTGGTATTGTAAATATTGAAATAACAATAATTTTATATATTTTCATCATTAGCTTGCAGTAGGCGTAAACAAAGCTTTCTTTTTTAGTACTACCTAAGAACTAAGACAGATAAAAGCATTACCTAATTAAATATCTAGTTTAAAATAAAAGTTAATTGGTCACGTGTACGGAACCCTAGTAGAGCGTGTCTCTAATGAATTCGACAAATTTTGTCACGAAGGTGGTGACTGCCGTGAACGACACCGAGTCCCTCGGTGCGAGCCTGTTGCCGATCGCCGGACGAAGAATGATGGCCTATCTTTCCAAAGCGCCCAATCTCCTCGAGGAAGTCTCGCGGATCAGTCCCAACCTCACGCAATACCTGGACAACCTGGTAATGAGCTTGTGTAAAAAACAAACGAAAATGAGCCGTTTCGATGACCGCTATTGTGTTCTAGCTTTTAAATGAACACACCCGCCTCCTCCTCCTAGCTCCCTCCTCCCCCGTGCGCATTGGCCTGGCATGTGAAAAACATCGAGGCGGGATATACATTTAGACGGGAAAAAAATCATCATTGAGGGATTTTTTAAACTAAGAAATAAATATTCTACAATTATCATACTTTATATAATTGCAATAAATGTAGAATAATTATTTCTTAGTTAAAAAAATCCTTCAAAATTGCTTAATTTTTTCCTTAATTAAATATTTATTTCCTTAATAATTAAAATTGCTTAAATTTTATCCAGACATTGTTCATATCATTATGCATGTTTGAGTGAAATTTGAGAACAGTCGACTATTTAGATTGGGAGATGGTGGGCTTTTAAATTGCAACTTTTAACACTGCAAAGTCTGCATTGACCGAAAGTCAGGTCACACAATTCGTCGTACCATTCTATGGTGTTTATGAAATAAATAAAAAATTATGTTTCGATAGCAAACTAGTTCGGTAAAGAGTGAAACAAGTTTGAATTGCAATAGTTAGCAACGTTTTAAGCAACTATTCAGTTTTGCTAAAAACGTTCAGTAAAGACGGAATAATTCTTCGTAAACAATATTTGTCTAATCTCCAACTATTTATCCCCAATATTATATCTCCAAATATTCGTATCTCCATTAGTATATCTCCAAATATTTGTATCTCCATTAGTATATCTCCAAATATTTGTCCAATCTAAACAGTCGACTGTTCTGAAATTTCGCCCAAACATGCATAACGATATGAACACTGTCTGGTTAAAATTTGAACAAAATCTATAGAAATCAAGAGCACGCGCTCGTACTACCTTAAGGGGAGATATACACCTAGGAGCCGGAAAAAGGGTCATCTTTGTGATTTTTTTTCAAGGAAAACTATTTGAAATTTCGCATTGGGGTTTCAATTATCTAAAAGTATATACATTCAAAAATATGTTTTATTTTCTTTATTGAAAAATATCAAAAATATACAAGGATATTGTACGATCCTTGGAGCGTCGTAAAAAAATCTCCGTATACGGTACCCACTGGCGGTTCTTCAAAAATCATCTGAAAAAAGAAAACCAAAAAGATCATTAAATTATATACTATAATCTAGTACTTGTCGTAGCCGATTTTGAAAATATCGATTTATGACAAAATGACGCACGTTTGAACATAAATAGTGATTTTTGGGCCAAAAATTAGTTATTATTTTGCCTATAAAACAAAAACTAAGTAACGGAAAAAAAATCCTATGACAAGGACTAGATAATGGTGTATAGAATAACCACATGAAACCTCAAGGCAATCGGTTCATTGGTTTTCGAGAAATTTTGGGTACCGATTTGAAAAAGCGTGATTTTGAGAAAAACGCGTTTGAAAATTTGGGAATGAATAAATCATGAAATTTGTCAACTTACATGGAATCATCGATACCAGGCCCATAGTGTAGGTCTTCTACGGTCGACGGAATGTTCATAGCTTCTGAATCCTCGACCTCGACCATCTAGGTGTATATCTCACCTTAAGCAGCGACCCAAAGATCAATTTCGTACTCCTACCACCCAACATTCTACGTAGAACCATTTTTTCCGCATCTTCACAATGACCTTTGCTCTCCTTTCAGAATACGAACGGTGTCGTGGTGACCAGTTGTTCGAGCGACGATACCGTCCAACTCGTTCGCCGCGTCTCGCGATACCTGCCGGAGAACCACAGCCATTATCACTTCGCCCAACAGATGCTCGACGCGACCTTCATCTACGAGGGAAAAACGTGATGGACGAAATCACCGAACCGGGCGGACACGAATTTTTCTTTTCTCTTGCCGCCTATACTGTGATACACGCGCGTTATTATTATGATTATTCTTATTATTCACAAGGCGATTCCAACGAGACCGAGTTGTGTGTCTTCGTAGAGTTTGAGGGGTTAGGCTACCGTGACGACCCGAAAATCAGGGTTATTTGAAAAAAATCATTTCGAATGAATAAGCAAGATGATTGAACCATCGTTTAGACATTTATTTGTATGTACATTAACAAAGTTGTGTACTGAATGTCATTAAAGATATTAATAATTTAAAAAATTGTAAACAATCTCGTGAAGGAACTTTGGACGTGAGGTTTTTTTCTTAAAATGGATAATATTGGGTATGATAATATTGTGAATTTTTAAAACCCTTTTTCGAGGAAAAATGTCATTATTGTTGATAACTAATGAAAAAAGAATGTTAAGATGAAAAACGTCGGTTAAGACTAAGCTACTATTACACTGAATAAGTGTACCAAATTTCAAGTCAATCTGTTGATTGAATGTCGACAAATCGTGTACACCATTTTGAAAAACATAGTTTCGAGAAAAATGGATTTAAGGGGTGAGATGCAGTCAGAGGCGTGAAAAACGAGCATCTTCAATATTTTTTTTATAGTAATTAAGTTTGTTTTAGAAAAGTGGTTGTACGGACTTTTTATGTTATATTTCACCTTGACTTGTAAAAATTTTCAAAGAAAAATATTGATTATTTATAAAAATATCGCCATCTTTGGCGTGTATATTTGACGGCATCCAGTGCTTTGCGGTGACCATCATGAAATTTTACTGGATCATCTGCAATAAAAAACCCCAAAAAAAATTATTAGTTTAATAATAAATCTAGTCCTTAATCGAAGCGTTTTTTTTCGAAAATTAACAAAATGGCGGCTTTCGACAAATAACTCGATTTTCGAGCACGAAAATCGCTCGTTTATTGTTTAAAAGAAATAGAAATTTTCAACAAAAATGAAAATCCTTCGATTAAGGACTAGTTTTTAATGCTATCGATAAGCATACCAAATTTAAACAAAATCCATCGAGTGGTTTTTGAATTATAGTGGTCACCGACTTGAAAAACATAGTTTCGAGAAAAACGCGTTTAAAGTTTTTCGATGTGGACACGATATTACATGTTCGTAAAATTTTGAGCTCGATGGATGAAGCCAAATTTGTTTTTATGTATTTTGATCCGCTGAATTCGAATATCACAATTTTTGCCGAAAAGTCGATCATTCAATTGTTTATAGCCAATTGTTAAAACAATTTTTCAAAAAATTGAAGTCTTCCGGGATGAATTACTTTTTAAAAATATTTTGGGCAATTTTAAAACGAAAGTATTCTTTATGAAATTTTGCTCAAGTTCATAGTTTTTCAGTAATACATTTTTGAAAATTTCTGAAAGAGTTTTCCAATTGTACACTTGATTTATGTATAGAAGTACTAATTAAAAAATTACTTACATCGAATCATCAATTCCTGGCCCATACAATAGGGCTTCTGCCGATGTGGAAGCTTCCGAAACATCAATTTCTTGTTGTCTTTATAGAATATAATAGGAGGGGGGGTCGAAACCGGTTGCTTGCAGCTGCCGTTCGCTACCTGCCATGGGGACCCGACGCCCCTTCACTAATTGTGGGATATCCCGGAAACTATATTCATCGGATTGACTGGAAATTTTCAGGGAATATTTTCGAAACATCATACTTCGAAAAATGTCAAAAAAATCGATTTTTTTGAAAATTCTGACTGCATCTCACCCCTTAAAGTTTTACTAGCAGTTCTATCGTTGTAATCGTAAGTTTACCTTCGACGCGATCCCTGCATCATATGTTGGGCCTTCCACTTTAATTTGAGGTGCACCAAGCGACGAACGATTTTTTTTGTTTTCACGGTAGCCTAACCGTTGAATTGAACGCAATCATATCCGGTACGGTGAGATCCGGTCGCTTCATACGGTCTCTCTCACACACACACACACACACACACACACACACACACACACATATATATATATATATATATATTATACAGGGTGGACCATTTAACGTGACCACCCCAAGTATCTCCGTTGCCTTTAGAGTGACGAAAACATGTCAGGAGGTAATTTGATTGATTTCGAAGGGCTGATACAGTGAAAAATTCATTTTGGCCAAGGTCATAGTTCTTGCGTTCTCAAGGTCATCAATGGTTTTCAATTGGGAAGATGTTTTTTTTAATTGAAAGGTACCTGATATTCACACGTATCCAACGACGAATGATATCATGACCTTGAAATGATATTACAGGTCGTTGGATTCGTCTGAATATCAGCTACAACGTCTTAATAGAAAAAAAAACATGTTCCTATTCAACAAAGCATTGATCCGTTATCCGTTGGATAACCTGCGCCGCTATCACACCAGAAACTATTCGAAGGTCAAGAGAATCATTCATCCAACGTCTTAAAAAATGTGTCGAGCTTAATGGCCGTCACTTCGAACATTTGTTACAATAAGTTTTCTGCACAAAAAATTCATTTCCATTATTCGGATATTCTTACTGTCAATGCCATCACGATTTCCCGTTTTTACACGTGTATTTTGGTGAAAAAATCATTTCAAGGTCATGATATCATAGGTCGTTGGATTCGTCTGAATATCAGCTACAACGTCTTGATAAAAAAAAACATATTCCCATTTGAAAAACCATTGATAACCTTGGGAACGCTAAAACTATGACCGTGGCAAAAATGAATTTTTCGACACTGTATCAGCCCTTCGAAATCAATCAAATTACCTCCTGACATTTTTTTCGTCACTCTAAAGGCAACGGAGGTATTTTGGGTGGTCACGTTAAATGGTCCACCCTGGACACACAAAGGATGTCCTTTTATGAATGGATAATCCTGCAACTGTAGACAGGTCATATCATGTCCTTTTATACGCTGGAATTTCAGTTTAGTAAAAGTCCCACGGTTCTCGAGATTTTGGGCTTTGTGTTATAAAAAAAAATCATCTGCTTTTGGTTTTTCGCATGCCACTTCTACAAATGATATGAATCGACAATAAACTAAGCAACTTTTTAATGTCTTTTCAAAACTTTTTAAAACTTTTCAAAGTGTGGAATTGGCACGATTTGTGTAGTACATTTTTTACACCGTAAGCTATCAAAGTCAGAATCGGTTTGTATGAAAAGTCTGCATAAAATCTTTTTTCATAAAGTTTACTTAACATTTGAGGTTAAAAAAAAGACTTTTTTAAATAAAACGAATAACCAAGAGTTTTTTTTTAAACCGGGTTTTTTTATAAATAAAATTTATCAAATAAAATTATTTAATAAATTAAATAAATTTATTTTTATTAAAAAATACATTTTTTTAATAAAAATAAAATTATTTTATTAAATTATTAAATAATTTAATAAAATTAAATAATAATTTAATTTTATTAAATTAAATTTTTTAATAAATTTAAAAAAAAACTATCGTTTGTGGAAATGGCATGCAAAAAACCAAAAGCAGATGATTTTTATCGCGAACACCGTGAGACTTTTACTAAATTGAAATTGCAGTATATAGCAGGACATGATCTGACCTATCGACAGTTGCACGATTATCCATTTATAATAGGACACCAACAATGAGAAATTGAGTAAACAACAGATGACGTTGATGCAGAAAAGCTGAACGAATAAGGAAAGAAAAGATGCTAACATCACTGTTGTCTCGTTTATTACTCGTCGTTATATTTACGTTTATGTACATATATATGCATACATACATATGTATACATACATACCGGGTGACAATTATAAGGTGGCCCCGTGTTTTTGCAAGGGCCTATGAATTTAAAGGCAAACTATGAATTTAAATTGTTTTTTCAAGTCCTCTTCAATATGAAATACAGCGTGTTTTGTGACGAGTTGTATTTGCCAGCAAAAACTGACCGTTCGGGAAAAAAAATATCTTCCTTCGTGCGGGCGAAATTTGTCTATAGATAAAATAAGCTCGATAATTCGAGAAGAACATTTGTGTAGAAAATCTCACATCGTTTTGTCATCGTGATAAAATATTTGCGTGTGTTTTTTTTTTTACTCGAAACGAGACATTTTTGATGAACAGCACAAGGCCCGAGCAATATTCCTCGCGACGTTCTTCGTCGTTCAACAGAGGAGAAGGTGCTTTTTTTTTCTTTTTTCCAAAAAATCAACCGTTTAGGAGAACACTGGAAATCTGTAAATCAGCTGTCTCTCTCGCACTCGTAGCCGCTCGGTCGGTGTGACACATGGCCTTAAAGTGGAAGAATAGAATTCAATTTCATTCGAGACATTTTGTTTTTTAATAAGCGTTTCGTATTCGGAATTATCTTCATTCGGCTGAACTCAAAGTGGAATTCTGATTTTTATTCCGGCGTGCTCAATTTTTTCTGGCAAATACTAGTCATCGAAAAATTATGCTGTATTTTTTTCTTTAAAGAGGATTTGCCGGAAAATCATCGCGCCAGGCCCTTAAGGTAGACGACCCTGCAGTGTTGAAAGTTGCAATTTTAAAAGCCATTATCTCCCAATCTAAATAGTCGACAGTTCTGAAATTTCACTCACACATGCACAATGATATGAACAATGTCTAGTTGAAATTTGAACAAAATCTATAGAAATCAAGAGCGCGCGCTCGTTCTACCTTAACCTTCCGTTGACACACTTATCTCTGGCCACGATTTTGACGCACCGGGTCAATTCGATTTTCCACAGGTACTTCATTTACCTGCTATTTAACAACCCTTCGGCCGGTTTTTATATTAAAAAATCGCGAATACACTTTTAACACTTCTGAATGTGTCTGCATAGTCGAAATTCGGAAAATATAGAATGAAATTGTAAACAAATATTGAAAATTTGCTATATTGGAAAAGCGAGCTATTTATTTAAAATTCATCCGGGTCAAAATGATCCAGTCATCGAAAGATTAGAAAACATATGGCCACCTTATAATTGTCATTCAGTATACATGATTATTCACACACATATGATATCGTTGATTAATCGATAATAATAATACAAGTCGTATTCGCTTTTAATCGTTGCGATTCACAGATGCGTCGATTTTTCGTCGAATTATTTGAAATTTGCCCTAATTGTTATATATATATATATATATATATATATATATATATATATATTAGGGTGATTCGTTTCACGGTAACTTTTTTTTACCCATCGTGCCCGAAAACCTTTAGTTGGTACCCAAAAACGACGTTTCGTTCGTGTTGTCAAAAAATATTTAGAGGTCGCGAATCAAAATTAAAGGTTTCCCATTTGATTAACATTGAAAAAAATGTTTTTCTCATTATTAGTGTTACCATTCCGCGAATTTTGATATCGCGATGTTTTCCAAGTGGGTTCTCATAGTAAATATGATACTTTACAATAAAGTTCATTGACCCATGTCCGTAAATTCAACCGTTTTAGCGGTATCATTATTTCAAGTGAATATTGTATAAAAATATCTATTCAAACGGCTGTAACGCCTAAGCTATTAGATATATCGAAAAAAATTCAAATGAGAACTATGTGGAGAAAGTAATTTGCTACAAAAAAGTCTTATAAGCCGAGCCCGTAAATTCAACTCTTTCTCAGCTGTAGGTGGATGAAGTAAAATAAATAGATTTTTTTTGTTTAAAAAAAGTCTATTTATTTTACTATATTTCTATTATCTATATTTACTATATTTCTATCACTATATTATCTATTTATAAATAGATTTTCTTTAAATGAAAAAAAAAATCTATTCATTTTACTTCATCCACCTATAGCTGAGAAAGAGTTGAATTTACGGGCTCGGCTTATAAGACTTTATTGTAGAAAATGACTTTCTCTACAAAGTTCTCATCTGATTGTTTTTCGATATATCTTATAGCTTAGGCGTTACAGCCGTTTGAATAGATATTTTTGCACAATATTCACTTGAAATAATGATACCGCTGAAACGGTTGAATTTACGGCCATGGCTCAATGAACTTTATTGTGGAGTATCATATTCCCGATGAGAACCCACTTGGAAAATATCGCGATATCAAAATTCGCGGAATGGTAACACTAATAATGAGAAAAACATTTTTTTCGACGTTAATCAAATGGGAAACCTTCAATTTTGATTCGCGACCTCTAAATATTTTTTGACAACACCCCCCTTTCACGAAAATTCGTTTTTGGGTACCAACTAGAGGTTTTCGGGCACGGTGGGTCAAAAAAAAGTTGCCCTGAAACGAATCGGCCTAATATATATATATATATATATATATATATATATATATATATATATATATATATATATATATATATATTCAAAGCTTTTGTGGATTAATTACAGTGGGAACAGGGTCTCAAAGTGTTTTTTTTTCTTTCTTTTTTTTCCATCCCATTCTCGCCATTCCTTGAGCATCACTCAATAATATCTGTACACGATAATGAAATTTACACTATATACTCGTTTTATCGCAGTTGAGAGAGAGGAGGAAAGAGGAACTTGATTTTTCAATCTTCGCTGGTTTTTCCGGTCTCGCGAAAAAGGGAACAATATTGGATGAAGAAGGTCGCAGGATCGCGAGAACTTTTCGGTTTCGTCCTCGAAGCGCTCGGTTGTCCGTCATCCATCCGGGGCTCTCGACGATGGTCTCAAGAAGCTCAGTTGTTCGGAGCCAACGTAACAGGGATGAAGAGAGTAAGAGGCAGATAATTGCGTCAGAAACGTATGGAAAAGCCTCGATAGCCGAGCCTCGCTATTGACTCGAAATTCGAGAGCTCGCAGCGCTGAATCTGCGAGCCTGGACTCCCCACGGTTGTCAGCCAGTGTTGCCTGGAAAAAGACGTTCGTTTTTTTTTAGTTTAATTTTCGAGGCTGCTTTTGTTAGAATTGTGTGCACTGGGATTCGTTCGTTTGGGTTTGCATACTTGCGGGAATGCTGAAGGGTGAGGACATTTTAATGGGTTGATTTATCCTAATTGGGCATTTTATTGAGGAGTGACACCACTAGAATTTTCGAAAATTAGATTTTTTGTTTGTTTGGGTTTGTTTGGGTATAAATTCATGTGCGAATTCAACAATTTTTTTTCGTATGAAAAAGTGATTTACTCATAAAATTAATTACACATCTATTTAGTATGAATATCAAGCTATTAGAAAAAAAAATATTCTTTTTTTCGATGTACAAAATGGCCGACTACTAATATTTTCTTTTGTTATATTTTTTTAGGCGCCTCGCGGCGTGACATTTAGCATCCACAATTTTTTACCTAGAACAAAAAACAAAAATTCTCGTCAATCTACATTAGAATACCTAGAGAAGTACGTACGGAATTTACAAAATATTGTTTTATTTAAAAGTTGTAGATAGTTGAACTTAAGAAATGAATTTTCAGTGAAAAATTTCGTTATAACTGCTCATAAACTGCTCATAAAATGAAAAGTTTTCGATTAATCAGAAATTCCGCACGTACTTCTCTGCGAAATGCAATTAGGAACATAACTTTTAAATTTGAAGTAACTTGAGTGAAAATTGTTGAAGTTATTCGTCACGCCAATTGGAAAAAAGCTGTTTCGAGAAGTTTCGAGTAGTCGTCCATTTTGTACATCGATATATATATATATATATATATATATATATATATATATATATATATTCTAACAGCTTGATATTCATACTAAATAGATGTGTAATTAATTTTATGAGTGAATCACTTCTTCATACGAAAAAAAATGTTAAATTCGCACATGATTTGATACTCGTTACTGTGGCCTAAGGCCTTGAGGCGGGACATACATTTACAACGATCAGAAAATCTATTTTTTTTTGTCTTTAAACGATAGAATATTTTTCCAAAGTTTCCATTTCTCTTCAAACGAGATGTAGAATATTTTCCCAAAGTTTCAAAGCGGAATTCGAAAAACTTCAAACGTTACAGCCCGTCAACGCTGTGCTTCACCGCTCGGATTCGGAGCGGGCGTGAACTTCAAACGCGTTTTTCTCAAAACTGCATTATCGAATTTGGCGTGCAGGATTACTCAAAAACTATTAAACTGATTGAGTTGAAACTTGGTAGAAATATTGATAATATTGGTACCTTCTACTTGACGAGAATTCTTTTTGAAAAATTGGAAAAAAACGACTTTTTTAATCCACATTTTACAGAAATGTTGCGTGAAATGTTGATTTTTTTTGTAAAAGCTTGCCATTTTCTTAAATTTGCATTTTTTTTTTCATTTTAATTACCGTCACATAGAAACTGTACATGTTTTAACTGAAAAAATGTTTGAACTTTTTTGCACATCAAAGTCTACGGGAAGCTAGACTGCACGCCGATTCGCAACTCCCGCGGCGACCTTGCTGTAACAATCTGCCACAGCTCCGTCGTTTCGATGATAAATTGATAAAAAAAAAATTGTTTTGTATACTTCACTATAATATTAAAGTATACCTAAAGTTTGATAATTGTAGAATAATTATTTCTTAGTTTAAGGGGCTATACCAGTGTGACACTTAAAAAAAACCGATTTTTTTGCCTTTTTCGAAAGTTTATACTTTCAAGAATATCCTGTGAAAATTTCAAGGCCGTATCTCTGATCATTTTATCTTGAAAAAATCGATAGTTAAATCTTTAAACGCGTTTTTCTCGAAATGAGATTTTTCAAATGTGCTGACATTGTAACTCAAAGAGCAATTATCCGATTGACTTGAAATTTGAACTGAGTACTCTTGAATATATTTACTCTACAATGACGTAGAATATTTTTGATTGGATGAAAATTGACGATTTGGCATTGAAAAAAATGACCATTTTATAGGCAAGAAAACAGACTTTTTTTCATAACTACGCCATTTTGTTAGATTTTGATATTTTTCGAAAATCCTACGTCATTGTACAGGAAATACCTTCCAGTTTAACGACATTTTTTCCTTTTTCGGCTTCAGCTACTCAATCGGCCGGAATCATGTCAGCAGTGGAGGAACTTTTTTTTTTGGCGCCTCCGAAGGCAGCGCATAAGTCGCTTGGATCTCAATATTTTTCTATGAAAAAATCATGTGATATAGGTCAAATATAGCCAAATATATTCTTAATTTTCCGAAACATTTAATTGAGTACTTTTCTTCCAAAAAAATCCCGAAAATCGCCCGAAATTTTCAGCGTTCACACTGGTATAGCCCCTTAAAAAATCCCTCAATATTGCTTATTTTTTTCGTGTCTAAATGTATATCCCGCCTTAACGGGGTATACTACTCTGGAAGTCCAATTTGAAGGGTCAGAATGATGAATTTTTTTCTAGATACACATTGGTTGAAATAAATTAATTTCTTCCCAGCATGTTGTACATGGTTACAATGTAATTTTTTCGGAAGAAAATCTTTCAAATTGTTCGTGGTGCCGCAGTCGGGGTTGCAGTCCTCCAGCGGCGAGGCCCGAAACGGTGAGATCTCTACTAGGCTCAAATGTAATTTGAAACGCAAACAAACATTTTTTTCTTCAAATATATCCAGCTGGCTGTGGGTTCAAGATCCATTTTTCGAAATTTCGAAAAAATACGTAAAATGACAGCTTCTCCAAAGAAAACTTCATTTTTCTCTTGAAAAACAGCATGCTGAAGTCATTGTTATCAACAAATGGTTCATCCAATTGAAAAATGCGATCGTCAACCAAAAATGACTACTGTTTGGACGCTAACTATGCAAATTCAAGTCAATAGTGTGAAAGTTACTCAAGATATCAATCCCGCCGTGTCAAGATATGTAGTTTCGAGATAATCGCGTTGAACCTCGACGGATCGCGGTAAACCCGACGCACACTGTTCCACTAAAATAGATGTAACTTCGTCAATTTTTGGAATTTCAGGGTTCGGTTGGCTTAAAAATATTTTTGAAAGTTCACACTATAACAATATGCAAAAAACGCTTTTCTGCAGTTTTCAGAGAGGGATACGATAAAAACGTTTGGTGCCTGTAAAAAAAGGCTCGTGTGCGAGACGTCGACTATTTTTCTTGGAACACAATTTTTCAAAACGGCGCGCAGCATAACTCCAACAATTTTCACTCTATTCACTCCAAATTTTGAGCACATCTTTAAAAGAACATTCCGAAGAGTACGGGATTTTCTATGAGTTAATTATAACATGATTTATTCCATGAGTTAATTATAACATGATTGTCCATTTTTCGGTAAAAAATGCGTTTTTACTTTAAATGCTTGCCAGTTACACAAAAATTAATATTTTCAAAATCCCCTACGTATTTCTCCAGCTATACTCGTGTAAATCAATAGAATTTTTCGACAGTTTTTCCACATTCAAATTTTCGTCAGTTTTGGGACGCAAAAATTAATATTTTCAAAATCCCCTACGTATTTCTCCAGCTACCCTCGGTGTAAATCAATTGAATTTTTAGAGATTTTTTCCACATTCAAATTCAACATGTATTTTTATAATATACATTTTTCTTGTTCACTTGAAGATATGACTGATAACATCCTTGAATATTATTATCCTCTACTTGTCCTTGCATCCAAATATCGCGCGAAATCGCTTAAGGGAGACTTTGTCCTTGAAATCGGCGGGAGATGTTAGCGGCTGAACATGAGCAGCTAGAAGAAGAGGAGGGATGCCTCTATGGACCAGGCATTGCCGATTAGCGGTAATTATAAACACATTTGTGTAAACACATTACAAAACTTTAAACGCGTTTTTCTCGAAAACACGTTTTGAAAAATGGCTGACATTCTCCTGACCGCTGTAATTAACATATCGACCTGAAATTTGGAGAGCATACTCAGAAAATATGTCTTCACGGAATGACGGATCGTTTTTTCGATAGATACATTTTTGCATTTATTATTTATCTTTTTATGCGAAAAAAAACGCGAAAATTCGATTTTTTTTTAATTGCCGCCATTTTCCGAAATTTGTACTAAACGAAAAACCCATCCGTCATTCCATGACCAAAGGGTCACAGATTGATAATATGCTTTGAATTTGTGTTTCAGATCAACAAAGAGGGGGCAGTGATGTCAGCCGTTTACCTCCCGCGATTTGAGGACCTGTTTTCGCGGAGCTGCAACGGCCGCCATTTTGGTTTTTTTTTCGATTTTTTTTTTAACGTTCTGTATATCATGAATAAAAGCAAGAAAAAAACCGCACTCAAAAAGCTTTACTCGTTTCCTTTAAAAAAAATAAAATGTAAACACCTGAAATATGGCACTCCAAGGACAAAGTCTCCCTTAAGGGAATATTGGTTGAGTAGGAAAGGCAGGCTTCAATTTTTTCATTCGGGAAAAAAGGAGAATTTTTTTGTTAATGGGGCACAAAACCTGCAAATTGTTTTTTTTTACGAGGAGAGTTCGAGTGGAATTTTTTGCCACGTGTCTGAATTCTTTTCTCACTTGTGCATTGTCTACGTATTTATTTAATATTCGTTTTTAGCAGTTTTAAGCTGAGCGACGTGTGTCGATGTTACGTTTGCGATAAATCTTGAAAATGACGAAATTATGCTCGACTTGGCGAAATTGCGGTCGAAAGTTGGCGAAAGAATTGGCAATAATTACGTCTGATTTATCTCTGATATAGCTCAATTTGGGAGAGAGACCTTCGGGTGGACGAAATAGACGATAAGTTGCAGCCGCGCGGGGCGAAAAAGAGCTTCTATTTTGTTCTTGAAATATCTCGACGATCACTCGCGACGCAAACTTCCAATTGGGGACAAGCCAGGCAATTTGATTTGAGACAGAGCCTGGCACAATACGCTGTTTCTCGTTGGGCAACCTTGAGGGCCCTGAGATTATCCGCTGAACGCACGCACACCCGCGCCCAACGTCGTTCACACTCTTATCGATAACGAGGCCAACGCTCATTCTTCGAGAAAGCGGAATAATCATTGGGAGGATACACATTCAATTGTAATTTTCAATAATCTCGTTTAAGGGATTAGGCTAGTGCGAAAATGGCAAAAAATCAGCGCTTGAGGCAACTCAAACTGACGAGGGAGGTCCAACGTACGGTGAAGGAATCGTAGAGTGAAGGTAAACTTATTATTGCAACAATTTAAACGCGTTTTTCTCGAAACGAAGTTTTTCAAAACGGTGTACATGAATTCTCGACGTTTAATCAACGGGTTGACTTGAAATTTGGTACACTTATTCAGTGTAATAGTAGTTTAGTCTTGACCGACGTTTTTCTTCGTAACATTTTTTTTGCATCAATTATTAACGATAATAATGTAATTTTACCTTGAAAAATCCAAAAACAAATTTAATTTTTTTTTGTTATGACTGAAACCCGATAAATAAAAAAAGCTCGGTCAAGTCGTAGCCAATACTATCTATTTTAAGAAAAAAACTCGTTTTTTTGTTTCAGATGAACCGGGTGGCCAAAATCGAGTACACCGTCGAGCCACGCGCGTTCAAGACCCTTCACGAGATTGGTAATAACGTCTTCAATTATTCATAGTTTCAAGGAGAGATATACACCTAGATAGTCGAGGTCGAGGATTTAGAAGCTATGAACATTCCGTCGACCGTTGAAGACCTACACTATGGGCCTGGTATCGATGATTCCATGTAAGTTGACAAATTTTATGATTTATTCATTCCCAAATTTTCAAACGCGTTTTTCTCAAAACCACGCTTTTCAAATCGGTACCCGAAATTTCTCGAAAACCAATGAACCGATTGCCTTGAAGTTTTTTGTGGTTATTCTATACACCATTATCTAGTACTTGTCATAGGATTTTTTGTTCCGTTACTTAGTTTTTGTTTTATAGGCAAAATAATAACTAATTTTTGGCCCAATAATCACTTTTTATGTTCAAACGTTCGCCATTTTGTCATAAATCGATATTTTCAAAATCGGCTATGACAAGTACTAGATTATAGTATTTAATTTAATAATCTTTTTGGTTTTTTTGAAATGATTTTTGGAGAAACGCCAGTGGGTACCGTATACGCAGATTTTTTTACGACGCTCCAAGGATCATACAATATCCTTGTATATTTTTGATATTTTTAAATCAAGAAAATTAAACATATTTTTGAATGTATATACTTTTAGATAATTAAAACCCCAATCCGAAGTTTCAAATAGTTTTCCTTGAAAACATTCACAAAAATGACCTTTTTTCTGGCTCCTAGGTGTATATCCCCCCTTAAGGGGTTATATACAGTTAAAATTTTCGAAAAATCGATTTTTTAAATATTTTTTTCCCGTAACGTACATATATTTGGGTACACACACAGAAAATTTCTTGTCAATCGGACCGATATTCTCGAAGTTACACGCACATTTCTAATTGTTTGTTTACTATATGTAAAGTGCTTTTGAAACTTTAAACGCGTTTTTCTCAAAACTGTGTTTTTAAAGTCGGTGAGCAAGATTTCTCGGAAACGGCTCAACCAATAAGTCTCAGATTTTAACACAATCTTTTCAAGTATATTTTTTTAGTAATTAGGTGAAGGTTTTTTCTCACCGATAAATATTTTCCATTTTATAAACAATTTAAGGCCGAACTTTTTGTCAAAAATCGATATTTCTTTTGAGAAGTCGCCATTTTGTAAACAATTATTATTTTGCTTATTCCTTCGATCAATTACAAGATAATCCATTATATTGACGAAATATTTTTGATTTTTTCTCATTAGATGGTCTAGTTCAGAGATATCGTGCTCACCGCAAGACGCCTTTTTTAGAGGTGCTCCCGGAGATCAGCTATAGCAGCTTCCAAAATAATCATTTTCGTAAATAAAAAATGTTAAAATACAGTTAAAAGTTACTATAATATGTGTATAAATTTTTACGTTAATAGATTTAAAGGTCTTCTCGAGAAAAATTCTTAAAAATTCGATCATTTTGGGCCTCCTTACTGTATACAACACGTAAATGAAATTTGGTACACAACTTTTCTTAAGGCGGTCCTCTAGTTTCTCGGGTCGAAAAAATCGATTTTTTTTTCTTCATAAATCACATCTACAACATGTGTAGAAAATGTTGCCAAAGGATTTTTCGATATTCGAAGTCGTTCACAAGTTACGGCCCTGGAACGGAGCAGGTATACGGAGCGCGCGCCGGGAGCGCGAACTTTCAAACGCGTTTTTCTCGAAACACCATTTTTCGAAACGGTGACCACGATATTTCAGAAACTACTGCACCGATCTTGTTCAAATTTATACAGCATCTTTAATATGTTATAGGCCAGCGATTGAACTAGGATTATCATGATTGCTTCGATAGTTTTTTTTGTACGAGCGAAAAACTTAAGAAAAAATGAGTAAAAAATAGAATGTAATTTTCAAAAGTGTATAAAAAAGTCAATTTTTGCAATTTAGAATTCACTCTAGTTCAATCGCTAGTCTTAAATATGAAGATTAAAATGCCGTTTGGTTTTTTGATTTCAGATAAGCAGAACAGCCGCAATCTTGGTCACCGTCAAGCACCTCTTTTACTTGATGTCTTCCTGTCGGCCCCTATAACGTTTATTCTATTATATGTTTTGACTTCAAAAAATTTGTAAAGCTTATTTAAATGTTAATAAAGATTATGCAAAAACAATGAGATCGATTATTTCGATGCTTTGCCCGTAAAAAATTATTGACAAAGCCGTAAAAAAACAGCCGAGAAACTAGAGGATTTTAATGTAGGGGGAAGTCCCGTAACGCCGGACGGCACCTAGCGTCGAACACTCGTACTATTTCGGCATGTCGCATCGTTTTACCGAAGTTTGATTCAAGTTTTTTAAATATGTTTATGCAGAGATTATGAAGATATAGATTTTTCGGTAATTCTTTAGATAAGTGATTTTTGCGAAAGATAAGCCTAAATATTGTTTCTTGTGTTTTCTCATTTATTGGGTTATAAATGATGATATTCAGTGGGGAGAAGTTGAAATTCATCCCCCCATAAAAAGTTATGGGGTTTTGAAGTTCGCGGAAACACGTGATAAAATAGGTCATTTTTGAACATTTCGACGCCTATATTGGGTTTGTTTGGGTTTTCAGTTTCCCCCGACTGAATATCATCATTTATAACCCAATAAATGAGAAGTTAGCAAAAAATGCTAGGTTCAGTTTTCGGAAAAGTCACTTATCTAAAGAATTACCCATTTTTGTTAATTTATTTTGGTTTTCAAGTTTGTTGACGTAGCTATTTCATAAATAAAGTTACATTTCGTTTTTCATTGTCTGAAAACCTTAGGTGTCCGCCATTGGGGGACTCCCTACATACGAAGAAATGTCCAAACGATTTTCCAATCATCTTACTTATTCTCAAAAAATTAACTTTTTCAAATAACCCTCATTTTTGGGTCGTCGCAGAAGCCTAATCCCTTAAGGGGGGAAATCCCTTTAGACGTCCGAAAATGAGTCGTTTTTCATGAATTTTTTAAAAGCTGATAAAATTATCGCTTCATTTTAAAATTATGACATTATCTTGATACAAATTTCAAGTGTTAAAAATGTTTCTTTCTTTTTTTGACAAAACAAAATGCCGACGTTATAAGGTATTCCTTTAGGCGTCTTTTGAAAAACTGCTCATGGCTCAAAAAGTTATTGATCGATCGGGCTGAAATTTTAGGAGGTTTCTCCCTATAACATTATTGGAAGGATATACCTATAAAAATATCAAAAAGTATAAAATTAAAAATTAAGTAGGCTTTGTAATCAAATTTTTATATTTTTGACAATTTTCTCAACAATTTTTACTCCAAAAAGGTAATTAATTTACGCAATAACCTTAAAACTTTAGGTATATTATTCCAATAATGTTATCGTGAGAAACCTCTCAAAATTTCAGCCAGATCGATCAATTACTTTTTGAGCAGAAAAACATGAGCAGTTTTTCAAAAGGCGCCTAAAGGAATACCTTACATCGTCGCCATTTTGTTTTCCCAAAAAAATAATTTTTTTTAACACTTGAAAGTTGTAATAAGATAATGTAAAAAATGTTAATTACGAGATTATTTCATCACCTTTAAAAAAATTCAGGAAAAGTGACTCATTTTCGGGCGTCTATAGGGATTTCCCCCCTTAAGGGGCTATACCAGTGTGACACTTTTCAAAAATCGATTTTTTTGTCTTTTTCCGACAGTTTATACTTCCAAGACTATCCTGTAAAAATTTAAAAGCCGTACGTCCCCCCGAAGCAGCCTTCTAAAGAGCAAAGAGATTTTTCAAATTTGCTGACATTGTAACTCAAAGAGCAATTATCCTATAGACTTGAAATTTGAACTGAGTACTCTCGAATATATTTACTCTACAATGACGTAGGATATTTTCGATTGGATGAAAATTGACGATTTGGCATTGAAAAAAACGACCATTTTATAGGCAAGAAAACAGACTTTTTTTTCACAACTACGCCATTTTGTTAGATTTTGATATTTTTCGAAAATCCTACGTCATTGTACAGGAAATACCTTCCAGTTTACCGACATTTTTTCCTTTTTCGCTTTCAGCTACTCAATCGGCCGCAATCATGTCAGCAGTGGAGGAACTTTTTTTTTTGGCGCCTCCTAAGGCAGCGCATAAGTCGCTTGGATCTCGATATTTTTCTATGAAAAAATTATGTAATATAGGTCAAATATAGCCAAATATATTCTTAATTTTCCGAAACATTTAATCGAGTACTTTTCTTCCAAAAAATTCCCGAAATCCAGCCAAATTTTCAGCGTTCACACTGGTATAGCCCCTTAAACGGAGCAACACCCTGCTAATTTTCAGTCGCAAAGATATCCACGCGGACGACCCGTCGAAGATGCATCGCCGTATCCAATGGATGAGAAAACAAAAAGTCAATTAAATTATCTCGATTGAGCCGATCGAGGCGAGATAAATTGAGACGTGCTTCACGAGTACGAAGGTGCGATGCATTTCAAATGGATCAGTGGGTCTGCGACCCTCTTGTTCTCTTGGAAATAATCGCGGCACAATTGAATACTTTGCTTTCGTTTATGCTCAACCTACACGAGATTGTTTTGACACAATATTCTTTCTTTTAGTTCGTACAGTGCCAACAAAAGAGAGAGAGAGAGAGAGAGAGAGAGAGAGAGAGAGAGAGAGAGGGAGAGAGAGAGAGAGAGAGAGAGAGAGAGAGAGAGAAAGGGAGAGAGAGAGAGAGAGAGAGAGAGAAAGAGAGAGAGAGAGAGAGAGAGAGAGAGAGAGAGGGTGCGAAAAAGCAACACCCACGAGTGCATGATCGTCACCATCATCATCATCATCCTCGCTGTCGTCATCACCATCCTTCAGGGGACTTCTCGCGTGGTAGGCGTTTACCATCACACGCTGTCTCGCATCTTCCAAAGTAATTTGAGGACTGCTTGGTGAACGCGAGCAAGACACAGAGAGAATGAGAGACGGAGGGAGAGAGAGAGACGAGACGATCGTCATGCACCAGCTCATTACTCCATTAAAGTTCGCTATTAAAGTCAGTCTTTGACCTAATGGCTTCGACCTAACGCTAAAACCATTTCGGTACCGAGGTCGCGTTTCGCGCAGCCAGCTACCGACGAGTGCCGACGAAACGATCCTCGCGACAGACCTGCCCGTTATTCTTTCGAATTTCTAACGCTCTTTTTTCGTTGAGAATAGTTGGAACTTTGGAGCATAATAGAATAATAATTCTATGGATAATAGTGATTATATATATATATATATATATATATATATATATATATATATATATATATATATATATATATATATATATATATATATATATATAATCACTATTATCCATAAAAATGTTATCCATAAACACCATAATAATTTTATGGATAATTGTCCATAAACTTATTATTGTATTACGCTCCAAAACCTCCAAAGCAATATATATATTATTACACCATAAAATTAATATGGTGTTTATGGATAACATTTATATGTGTATACATAAATATATATATATATATATATATATATATATATATATATATATATATATATATATATATATATATATATATATATATATATATATATATATATACATACACATATATATATATATATATACATATACATATATATATTGTTGTATAATTATTATTATTATACTGTTATTATATAACAATATGCTAATATTATATTTTTATTTTTATATGTAATGAGCAATATCTACTGAAGATAATTTTACAATCATTTTCTTACTCGATCTTAAGGGACCATATAAAACCTCGGAATGCCATAAGATAAAAAGACTCCGAGAACTTTTCCTTTGCAAAATATTTCTCAATTTTTCACGTTTACTTTGATTGAAAAAAAAATATACTAGAGCAGCCCTTATGGGGAATTTAAAATGTTTTTTCTCTTTTGATTATGTGACTTTACATTAATTCGTTTTTTTTGTCTAGTTCGACAGACACGAGTTTGGCTTTTTTGTGTTATTTAAAACTCACATTTGATCGAACGTAGGGTTTTGGGCCCCTGCATCTTTCCCATGATCGTGCCACTTTTACTGTTCTTCACCCAGCCGACGATGCCGAGCTCGCTGCAGAGGTCTCTCGTGAATTTTGGAAAATAACAGCCTGTACGGGAGAGAAGAGCAGAGGTGAATAAGCCTGGAGTTTATGGTGGAACAGTTTTTTTGACGAGAGAGAGAGATGAGACGAGAGAGAGAGAGAGAGAGAGAAGGGAAAAGCAGACGAAGTGGCCTGACCAGAAAAACAATTTTAAGTTTACACAAACCATTCCAATTAATTTCTATCAATTTCTTTCTTTGTCAACGAAAATGACTTTTATTTTTCCCCGGTGTTCAATAGTTTTTCAATATTTATCTCTTTTTTCCTTTTCCTACTAATCATTTTTGAATCATTTTCTGTCGTGAATTTTCATGAGGTCGTTTTATGAAATAAAATGAAAAAAGTCATAATAAAGTTTTCTCACAACGTCCAACGCACATTGATGAATTTTGTGACTCGAATGAATTCCAATTACATGGAAAGTAACGAGATTCATTACAAAAAAAATCCTGTTCATCTGCTCATTTCCCCAGGTTCGTTTGGTCTTGTTTTCAAGAGTATTATCAAGCTTGAAAATTTAATTCGTCACAATCTTCCAATTCGATTGAAGCTCAAGTAGAAAATTCAAATAATATTCTTCCAAATTTTTAAACAATTCGAATCTTCGAAATTCACCGAAATTCAATTTACCGGATGGAGAAAAATCGTATTTTCGATGAGAAAATGTTTAAACACGAGATGAAAAAAAAATTATTAGAATCGACGGGAAGAATTGCGAAAAAAAAAGTAGAAAAATAAAAATTCGCTGTCAGTATAGTACTTGTGGGTTCTTATAGGGAATAGGAAAAAGATGGTCCCTTCGATTCTTTTTCGCGATTAATCGAAACTTACCCTGTACTTTGCCGTATACTTCAAACTCAACGGAGACCAATTCCGAGAGAGGATCGCCCCCTGCCATCCTTGCTCCTTCGCGACGGGGAGGTCACCTTCAAACACAGCCACCCACCACCACCACCGCCACTATCAGCACCACCTTCGAGTCCCTGCTCTTTTTTTTTTCTCTCGCGCTCGAACCGACGAAAAACCCAAAGTATCACGTGCGAAAAAATTGCTCCGATTTTGAGGTTTCCTCGGGGCTTTTATTTTTTGATTTTCTCGCTCGTTAGCTTCGTCCTCCTCGTTTTCCTCTTTCACGCGTTGCTTCCTCTCACGTCGTTGTCGTCTCTGCTGTTTCCTACTTGTGCCCGATTGGCATCATCCTCTCTTACAAGTCGATACAAGTGTACGATGAGCTGTGTTGCGATTCTCATTATGCACTATAGTGCTATCGGGACACGAGCCCCAAATAGAACGCCCCACTCGCGGTCATAGGGCCAACGGGCCATTGGCGATTGATTGCCAATCGATCGCGAATGTTCAACCTCTCAAAATCGCACGAGTTTTTTCCCGTTTTCTTTCTCGGGTTGTTATTTTCCTTCCTCTGGAGACGAGGCCATGGTATTTGCGACAAAAACGTTGACGGCGAGAGAGGAGGAGGGGGGGGGGGTGAAATTCGTTTTAGTTTATCGACAACGCAATCGTAATATGGTTAAGGGGTTAGGCCACAGTAACGGGTATAAAATCGTGTGCGAATTTAACAATTTTTTTCGTACGATAAAGTTATTCTTTCATGAAATTAATTACACATCTATTTAATATGAATATCAAGCTGTCGAAAATATATATACATTTTTTTTGCGTTGTACAAAAAATTGTGAAAAATTTCGTATAAAACTGCTGATAAAATGAAAAGTTTTCTATTAACGCGGTCCTCTAGTTTCTCGGCTGTTTTTTTACGGCTTTTTCAATAATTTTTTACGGGCAAAGCATCAAAATGATCAATCTCATTGTTTTTGCATGATCTTTATTAACATTCAAATAAGCTTTACAAATTTTTTGATGTCAAAATATAGAATAGAATAAAGGTTATAGTGGCCGACAGGAAGACATCAAGTAAAAGAGGCGCTTGACGGTGACCAAGATTGCGGCTGTTCCGCTTATCTGAAATCAAAAAACCAAACGGCATTTTAATCTTCATATTTAAGACTAGCGATTGAACTAGTGTGAATTCTAAATTACAAAAATTGACTTTTTTTATACACTTTTGAAAATTACATTCTATTTTTTACTCATTTTTTCTTAAGTTTTTCGCTCGTACAAAAAAACCATCGAAGCAATCATGATAATCCATGTTCAATCGCTGGCTTATAACATATTAAAGATGCTGTATAAATTTGAACAAGATCGGTGCAGTAGTTTCTGAAATATCGTGGTCACCGTTTCGAAAAATGGTGTTTCGAGAAAAACGCGTTTGAAAGTTCGCGCATGTGATTTATACTGAAAATGTCATCTCACCGTCAATCTGCTATGCCTGGACCATACAATAGGCCTTCCTCTTCTTGTTGGAAGTCACGCAGAGCTGGTCCGTCTTCCTTTTTCGCGATTCGGGCCTGTTTTACAACATCACTCGTGCGCCTTTCTGAACGGTCGATCCGAGAGCTATCACGCTGTTGAACATATCTTTTAGCTTGTGGGCCGATTTTTACTCCCATGGTTTCCAAGGTCTTCAGGATAGATTTGAATCCTTCGTTGAAGATTATGACAGCGAGAAACGTGGCGATTTCAACCACTTTTGGCCCAGAATGGAGGTGCTTCGGAGCAAAAGTCCGGATTAACGAATTGAGCGACTCGTTATTATTTTGAGTTTCCGCTCCCAGGCATCTGCTTAAGGGGGGATTGTCTTTTTTTTCGCAAAATTTACCGCTTTTTGGGAATTTTTTTGTGAAGAAAGTATACAACGGAAAACTTGTGAAACTTGGCATATAGTTGTATCGATCTGTTTACTACATACAAAAAAAATTTTAAACAATTTCATCAAAAAATCCGCCTCCCACCCCCCTCGACGCGCGATGGTCCTTTTTTGATGGTGTGCACGATTACAGCCTTCACGTTCATCCTGCAACAAAAACCCAAAAAGCATTTTACTTTAGACACATATAGCTATCGTTCGATGAAGGGAAAAAAAAATTGACGATTTGGTGACGTTTTGAACTTGAAGTATCGATTTTTCGAAAAAAATTGATCGATTTTTTGTTATAAATAAAAAAAACTATTAAACGTATTGCTTTTTTGCTTCATCAAACGATAAAAGGATGTCAGCTGAGCATTCTGTCCAAATTTGAAGGCAATCGGTTGAATAGTTTTTGAGAAATCGTGCACACCATCAAAAAAGGACCATCGCGCGTCGAGGGGGGTGGGAGGCGGATTTTTTGAGGAAATTGTTTAAAAAATTTTTTGTATGTAGTAAACAGATCAATAAAACTATATGCCAAGTTTCACAAGTTTTCCGTTGTATACTTTCTTCACAAAAAAATTCCCAAAAAGCGGTAAATTTTGCGAAAAAAAAAGACAATCCCCCCTTAACAATTCTTCTTTGGATAAATCCTCATAAATTGGCTTTATAACTTTTTGAACTGCTTCAGAAAGAGGCGTATTGTGTCTGACAATGGTCAGCGCCGCTCGGCCGTAACTTGTGAACCACTTCGAATATCGAAAAATCCTTCGGCACACATTTTCTACACATGTTGTAGATGTGATTCATGAAAAAAAAAATCGATTTTTTCGACCCGA
Source organism: Ophion ellenae (assembly GCA_963210295.1). Classification (NCBI taxonomy): domain Eukaryota; kingdom Metazoa; phylum Arthropoda; class Insecta; order Hymenoptera; family Ichneumonidae; genus Ophion; species Ophion ellenae. The sequence continues at coordinate 45,710,183 of OY723390.1, forward strand.
GAAACTACAGGACCGCCTTAAGTTTCGCTCAGTCAAACTTCTACTATCCTTTTCAAGTTTGTACAATTCATATGGTTAACATTAACGTTTTTCAAGTATAATTTGTTAGAAGACCTTATGAAAAGTGATTATTTGAAAAAAATTATAGTGAAGTTTACTTATAGCGAAGACGTAAATCATTTGCAGTTCGAGCAACCGCAGCTGAATAGTTTTAAGAACTACGCATGTCTCCCAAACTGTTACATAGTGGATTCAGCAGCTATGCATTCAGCAGGTCATATCACATAATATGGTATAAACCACTATCATATGGTACCAAAAATCCATTTAAGGCCTTAGGCCACTCTAGAGGCCGAAAAAATAGACATGGATTTCTTTTCAGAAAAACTACAAAATAAATCGGGATTACAAAAAAGTTTGATTTTTCTCTGATTTCTTGATGCCTCGGATTTGATTTTCCGAAATATTTTTTCAGGTTTAATTCGGAAAATATCGATCGCAGAGAAAAAAAACTGTAATCGCTAAAGTTGTAGGAAATTGAATTTCCTACTAGTTTAGTCTTTACCATTATTACTCAAAAATCTAAAATGGCCGAGTTATTCAAGAAAAACTAATTTCCATAAGATTCAAAATGGAGGATTTGGTCGCCATTTTAAATTTAGATATCAGCGCCCACCCCCCAATGGTTAAAACAAGAAAAAGCGTCAACGGAATTTTTGCAAGGTTCAAAGTACATAGTGACTGGGCCAAATGGAAGTATACGAAATAAAACTGGGCTGGAAGGTCGAGCACCAACGATTCAATTTTCGAAAGTAATTATTCAGATGGTAAACATGGAAAATAGGAATGTATTCTTTGGTTGCGAAATCTTCGCGACGCTTGGATAGATCGAATTATTTTCCCAATGTACGGAAACGATTTTTGAATTTAATACTTATATACATACATACTTACTGTATACCAATGATCAAGGGACCTCCGACGGACAAGATCGCAGTGACAATCCGAATCGTGTTATTTCTGAAATTTGGTTTCATGGAAATCTGGGTTTCATTGGAATTAGAGCTATTTTTTAAACATTTTGTTTTTTTCGAATGTGACGTCTAGTTTTTTCTTACACAAATGTCCTTTCTAATTTGTCTGCACTCATTTTTATCGAATATTGCAATAAAAATAAATAGGTGAGAACAAAAGGGATGCCTCTTTTTGAATTTCGTTTGAACGCGTGCTCTGATAATTTTAGGGGAAGGTAGGGTAGGCTGGGGCCGGTAGAAACACGAGTCAAATGAAACAAGTTGAATAACTCGAAGTGGGTTAGTGACAGCAGTCTGGCCCCGAGGGGGGAAGAGATTGCTTGTCGAAACCTGCGCTCATTGCGTGTCCCACATTTTTATGTGGGTGCATCGCTTTTTCGACATAAAAAGTAAGTTTTTTTTTACTATTAAGGAGAGATATGCACCTAGATGGTCGAGGTCGAGGATTTAGAAGCTAGGAACATTCCGTCGACCGTAGAAGACCTACACTATGGGCCTGGTATTGTAATTCCATGTAAGTTCACAAATTTCATGATTTATTCATTCATTCAGCGTGATATTCATACTGAATAGATGTGTAATTAATATTATGAGTGAATATCTTTTTCAGACGAAAAAAATTGTTAAATTCGCACATTACTTTATACCCGTTATTGTGGGCTAACCCCTCAAAAGTACATTTTATTCACAACAAACATACTTTATCACTTTATAAACATCGTTAACAGTACCTGGATTCAGTAGAACTTTAGTTCAATCAGCTGGAAACATGTATTTCTACTACCCCCAGGCACTGTTTCGATTGACCCGACGGAAAAAAAGAAACAGCGAAAATCACAGTATAAACCGCATAAAAAACAGGGTGCCATATTTCATTTTACAGTAAAACACAGTTATGTGAATCCTGTTCTACAAAAATGACCAATTTTCCTGTACACACTGACATTTTTACAGTTACACTGGCTTATTTACAGTTCGGTACTGTGAACACATCGGTGTTTTCAGTAAAAATATTCAACTGTAAAATTTACATGAAATCACTGATTTTTATACTGTACGCAAACTGCAACGGTTACAGTGTACACTGTATTGAGTACAGAGTGATTCATTAAATTGTACAGCGTCCCATGTAGAGATTGACCGTTGGGCCTGGGACGGGCCTTTACAGTTAGCCTTTCTAGAATATTGGGCCGTGAGTATTTACCAATGAGGTGCCTTTGTAGAAATGATAAGAACGGCCCGATATCGGCCAACAGAGCCAACAATTATTGGCCCAGTGATTTAATTCATTGTAGCGCCAATGTTGGTGATTGCACTTGGCCCTATGTGGGCCCTCTTAAAGGGCGTATGTAGAAATTGACCACTGGCTCTATGATGGGCCTTCACAGTTGGGCTATCTAGAAGTTAGTCTATCTAGAATATTGGGCCGTGAGTTTGTTTGGGTTTGTTTGGGTGCGTGATAAATATTCAACCTATATCGGGCCAAGATTGGCCCGAGATTGGTACTTATGGATACATATTTCATGGAATAACCTTAAAATAAATTGTGATTTGCGTATATGAAAGGTTTCAAAATTGGCATATTTCACTTACTTATGTTGGTTATTTACAAATGCCAATAATAGGCCAAGACTCGATTACAAAAACTGAACTGCAAAATATAGACGATTAATATATGACGTGCCAGTTATTTGCCTATTCTGGCACAATATACAGATAATGAATAACCCAAGGCTTAAATAAAATAAAAGCAGATATGGTCTGACGCACTTAGCCAATAAAGGGCTTAGATTAATTAAATGTAATTTACAGTATTTTAGCATTGCCAGTTTTAAAATTGGCAAATTTCGATGAACTATCACGGCTGTTTAGTAGTTTTAACAGATGGGCCCGGATAGGTTCTAGTAATGGGCTGATATTGTGCCAGTTCTCAATTTATAACGGAACAATAATGGGCCAATGTAATTGCTTGTATTTTAGCATTACCAGTTTTCAAATTGGCAAATATAGTTCAACCGTCACGGCTATTTATTGGTTTTAAACGATGGGCCGATATTGTGCCGGTTTTCAATTTATAACGGAACAATATTGGGCCAATGGAATTGTCAGTATTTAAGTATCCCCAGTTTTTAAATTGGCAAATTTAGTTTAATTATCACGGCTGTTTATTAGTTTTTAAAGATGGGCCAGGACAGGCTTTAGGGATGGGCCGATATTGTGCCAGTTTTCAGTTGAGAGCGGAACAGTAATGTGCCAATATTATTTCTCTTTTGTTGGCTTATACGATGGTCCCAATATTGGCCTGATCGTAACATTGGGCAACTCATGGCAACCTCTACATGGGGTGGCACGGTAGTTTTACTCTTCTTTCGACAGTTCGTTACGTTATCTGTGCACTCTGAGATTTTGTACAGTTACACTGATTTATTTACAGTTTGGTATTGTGAATAAATCAGTGATTTCAGGAAATATGCTCAACAGTAAAATTTAAATGAGGTCACTGATTTTTATACTGTACGTAAAGTGCAAGGGTTACATTGTACACTGTATTGAGTACAGAGCGATTCATTAAATTTCACAGTGTGCCACGGTAGTTTTACTTTTCCTTCGACAGTTCGTGACGTTATCTGTGCACTCTGAGATTTTTACAGTCACACTGGTTTATTTGCAGTTTGATGTTGTGAATACATCAGTGATTTCAGTAAAAATATTCGACTGTAAAATTTAAATGCGATCACTGATTTTTATACTGTACGCAAATGAGGCACGAGGTGAGGCACGAGGCCAGGACACAAAGGATTGCCAGTTAGTAGTGCGTGGTTCATGGGACGCGGACATCGAAATTTGTGCCTCAGAATTCAAGAAATTATAAAGAAAGAAAGAATTTAAAAAAAGGTACGTTCTTGTCTGATTAGGACTTGTCTCGCGCGTGGGGTGAGGCACGTGGCCAGGACACAAAGGATTGCCAGTTAGTAGTGCGTGGTCGATAGGATGCGAACGTTGAAATTTGTGCGACATAATTCAACAAATTATAAAAAAGAGAGAATTATTTACAAAAAGGTACGTTCTTGTGTATGTGACTGTTTTTTTTATATTTTCTACACATTTTTTCAAACTTCTTTTATGGATAAACTTTTTTTTGTGTGTCTCATTGACTTCATTCTATTCTTGATATATATATATATATATATATACATTGTAAGCAAAGGTTTCGCCGATTTTTTTTTCATAATCAAATTTACAGTGTGACGATGTGAACGGTATTTACTGGTTAGGACTTGTCTCACGCGTGGCGCGACCAGGATACAAAGGACTGGCAGTTCTCTCAGCGCTATCTAATGTTATTTTTACCCCTAATTTTGTATAATATACGATTTGTGGCACTATTAAATTACGGGGTTCATCAAGTTTGAATTACAGTATTAAGGGAGACTTTGTCCTTGAAATGCAGCGGGAGATGTTGGCGGCTTAACATGAGCAGCTAGAAGAAGAGGAGGGATGCCTCTATGGACCAGGCATTGCCGATTAGCGGTCATTATAAACACATTTGTGCAAACACATTACAAAACTTTAAACGCGTTTTTCTCGAAAAACACGTTTTTAAAAATGGCTGACATTCTCCTGACCGCTGTAATTAACATATCGACCTGAAATTTGGAGAGCATACTCAGAAAATATGTCTTCACGGAATGACGGATCGTTTTTTTCGATAGATACATTTTTGCATTTATTATTTATCTTTTTATGCGAAAAAAAAACGCGAAAATTCGATTTTTTTTCAAATTGCCGCCATTTTCCGAAATTTGTACTAAATGAAAAACCCATCCGTCATTCCATGACCAAAGGGTCACAGATTGATAATATGCTTTGAATTTGCGTTTCAGATCAACAAAGAGGGGGCAGTGATGTCAGCCGTTTACCTCCCGCGATTTGAGGACCTGTTTTCGCGTAGCTGCAACGGCCGCCATTTTGGTTTTTTTTTTCAAAAAAATTTTTTTTTAACGTTCTGTATATCATGAATAAAAGCAAGAAAAAAACCGCACTCAAAAAGCTTTACTTGTTTCCTTTAAAAAAAAAAAAAATGTAAACACCTGAAATATGGCACTCCAAGGACAAAGTCTCCGTTAAAGCCCATTACCAAACGGATAGGGTATAAAATGAAGTCGCACCAACCGATTTTCTCAAAAACATTCCAATTGACCCCAGCCTGCGCTACAAATGGCAGTCTATTGTCTATCGGAATGAGGTTGTTACGTATAGGTGTAGAGAATTAAAAAAAAAATGTAGAATGTAGGCCAGGAGGGCGCCCGCTCATTTTCCGAACTAAGCACTTCCCCATCGTAAGCCTCGGGCCGCCATTGTACGGTCATTATTGCAGTTAATTAATTATTATTACGTCGTGACGTAGGATAATTGTCGTAACAAGAGGACAAACTATTTGCAGTTTGTCACAGGATGCGGGGGAGAAGGTTACGCCAATTCATAAATGAATCTCCCACTCTATACGATTATGCATCGGGTGCAACCCTATTACCATTGTTTCTTGCCAAGGTCTTCGCGTCGTTGCCAACTCGGAGGAATCGTCCCGTACTCGTCTACCCCTCCCACCTCCTGCTTCCCTCGTTGGGCGAACTTTGTCGACGGTTGAAAAAAAATCCCATTTTTAATCGATTTTTCCCCCTGGTTTTCATTCTAGTTATTTTTTTTACTCCATTTTTTTAGGAATTTCTTTGATCGAATTTTTTATTTGGCTGCTTTTTTTGGTATTTTGCCTCCGTAAATTTTTCAATCAATTTTACAGTCAATTTTTTAAATTTTTAAGCTTTTCTTTCTCAACACACTTTTTACTCGGTTTTTAATTTAATTCTTCATTTGATTTTCCGATACTTTTACCCTTTTTGTGGAATTCCAATTATTGAGTTTCATGACTCGTTGTTGAAGATTTAGGCAATTTTTAAGAGTAATGATAATAAAAAATTAATTCTGCGTGAAATTTATGCTTATTTTTTTTTTAGTCGATACGTGACAATTTTTTTCTTCCGTTGTCATTTTTTATGCGATTTTGTTGTAATTATTCTATGCAAATTTATAAGTATATGAATTCTGCGTAAAATGTATGCTTATTTTTTTGTCGTCGGTACGTGACAATTTTTTTCTTACCTTGTCATTTTTTAATGCGATTATATTGTAATTATTCGATGCAAATTTATGAATATCGAAATTTTTCGCTAAATAAACATTATTTGAAGCATCTTGTTTTTTTTCGTAAAAAAAAAATTATTATCGCATCATGCCTCTAAGATTCCTTAAAAGACGACACTCGCAACGATAAGTTCTCGAACGATATACTATTATGGACGACGAAAATTCGACAAGTTAAAAAAAAACAAATTTCAAACGCTGCAGTACTTTTTCTCGTATTTATTTTATTGTTCCTCTTCGATAAAGAAATAGATTTATTCTCATAAATAAATTCCAATAAATAGACACTAGGCGCGATCTCAAGGAGAGAGTTTCGTACTTAACGCTCCTAAATACGTATGCTAAAAATAATTATATTCCTCTTACGTACGGTTAAAATTGAAGGTTAGACAATATTGCATTTTTTTTCGTAATTTTTTCTTCTTTTTTGTTCCGTTATAATTTTAAACGACCCGCGTTTATTATTTACAGGAGCACTGTCAATGGCAACGAACGATTGAGTTTTACGCTCGTTTATCCGAGAATTTTTCAGTTCCAAATGCACCGTCTCACTCGGTGACGCACTCGCGCGGGCTTCCAAGTCTCCTGCGTGTAGTTGAGTTCCTTTTTCGCCTCAAATATGAAGATTATTTACACGAGCGGTTCGCATTCGACGGAAAAAAGAATATTGAACAAAAACAATGACGATTTTCTTTTTTCTCGTCTTGAGTTTGGACGACACTCACTATCTCGTTTACTGTCAGGTACACCACAGTTGCCGGTAACGCGCGTTCCATGTTTTCGTGTCACCAGCTTCGTCGCACTTTGCCCAATCTCAATAGACTCGAAACCCGGATTTTTTCTTTTTTTTTGCGTTGGTTTTTTTTGGATTTTTTTTTTCACACGAACGATTCAGGATTCGCCGGTATGATAGTCGGTATGGTGTTCGTGCAATTCAACAGAGTCTCGTTCTCCAGCTCCTTAGCGTTCGCCTCGTTGCGGGGCTGTGGATCCTTTCGGGCTATCAGGTCCTGTCGTCTTGCCTCCTTCTTCTGACGCTCGATCTGCAAAACAACGCGGTATATTTTTTAAGCTATTGCAGAGAAAAATTGGATGGAGTTTCTGTCAGGGTTGGCTGGCGACTGTGAAGTCAGCTCGAGTTTTTCTGCATTTTTATTTTTTAACAGATGTCAGCTCGGGGTTTTCTGAATTTTTAATTTTTGGCAGAAGTCAACTCGAATTTTTCTGGAATTTTTATTTTTCGATTGCAGTCAGCTCGACTTTTCTTGAATTTTAATTTTTGACAAAGATTAGCTCTACTTTTCCTCAATCTTCATTGTTTAAAAGAGGTCAACTTTTACTGAATTTTTGTTTACAGAGTTCGTCTTCTCCCGGAATTTTATTTTTTAACAGAGGTCGGCTTGAATTTTTCTGAATTTTAATTTTTTAAGAGAGGTCCGCTCAACTTTTTTTGATTTTTTTTTACGGAGTTCGACTTCTCCCGGATTTTTATTTTTAACAGAGGTCAGCTCGACTTCTCCTGAATTATAATTTTTAACAAAGGTTAGCTCTACTTCTCTTGAATTTTAATTTTTTTAACAGGGCTCATTACGACTTTTTCTGAATTTTAATTCTTTAAGAGAGGTCCGCTCAGTTCTTCTCGGTTTTTTTCAGCAAAGTTCGACTTTTCCCGGTTTTTTGTTTTTTTACCAGAGGTCAGCTCGACCTTTCCAGAAATTTTGATTTTTTAACAGAGGCCAGCTTGACTTTACCTGACATTATTATTTTAATGGAGGTCAACTCTACTATTCCTGAATTTTCATTTTTCACCAGGTCTCTCACTTCGGCCTTTCCTTCGATTTTCATTGTTTAAAAGAGGTCAACTCAATTTTTCCAGATTTTTTTTTTACAGACTTCGACCCCGGATTTTTATTTTTTGAAAGAGGTCAGCTCGGCTTTGCCTGAATTTTGTTTTTAACAAAGGTTAGCTCTACTTTTCTTCAATTTTCGTTTTTTAACAAGGCTCAGTACGAGTTTTTCTGAATTTTCCGAAATTTTCGGTTTTTAACAGAGTTCGACTTTTCCCGGATTTTTATTTTTCAACGTAGTTCAGCTCGACTTTTACTGAATTTTTATTTTTTAACAGAACTCAGCCTGACTTTTCCTGAATTTTTATTTTTCATCAGAGTTCAGCTCGACTTTTCCTGACTTTTGTTTTTTTTCTATGCTCTGTGCTAAAATGTATTTGTTCGAAAAAAATATCACTTCCGGTTTAGGAATTCTATGCATGTGTGTAAAGCTGGGGGAATACATCCAAAATTCAAGGCTGATTATTTATAAATGATGGTGTATATAATTATTGGAAATTTTAGTCGATCGGGAAATTATAGACATTGGGATTTCTTCCGGCAAGCCTACTTCCGGTCTGCCCATAAATGCGAAGCGTGCTTGACGAACAAATGTCCAAAATCCTAGACGCAATATTCAAAAATGATAGTGCATAACATTATTCTGAATTTTAACTGTCCGTGAAATTCTAGAGATTTGTTTTTTTTGCCGGCAAGTATCGAACTTCCGGTCGGAAAACTGCATATGAATATTAAGCTTGCTTGAAGAATAAATATTCAAAATCCAAGCCTCAATATTTACAAATAACAGCGCAAATAATAATTGTAAATTTTAATCAACCGTAAAACTGCAACAATTGGTTTTTCCCGCAGCCAAAAGTATCCACTTCCGGTTTGCAAAATGTGTCCCGATTGACGAAAAAAAATCTACAACCCCTCGCCTCGTGTATATTTGCAAATAAATATGTTATTTCCGCTTGAAAAATATCACTTCCGGTGTGACTTTCTCCCGGAAACAGTTGGCGTCGGACGCGTAACTTTCGCGATTAAGCGTAACGACGTACTTTGAAGAAGAGCCGTAGGTAGTGACACGGGAAGACGACGCAACGACCCTCCTCTTCCTCGGCGTCGATGTAAACACCGCGCACGAGAATGGAATTGCTGCAGTTGAGGAGTACGAGAAAAACGAAGCAGCCGACGTGGGTTATCCAACATGACAGTTCAATGTCTTCCGGTAGGAGCCAGAGATCGAGGATGGTCCATATGCCGCGCCACACGTTCACCGTGCCGAGGAAGCTCAGCAGCAAAAAAGCGTCCGCAGCGAGAAGACGTGCGAGGCCCTTGAGCCTCGAGCAGGTGTATCGCATCAGCGGTTGAAGACAGAATGTCACGGCTACTATTATGTATCCTATAACCTGCAACCACCAAGCCTTTTACTCGTCTCCTCGAATCGCAAGACTCGCTGAAAAATTTCCATTAAAATTGGAGCTTTGAAATAAATCAGAAAAAAACGGAAACGTCAGGGATTTGAGAGAAAAATATTATTATAACGAGGAGAAAATGGAGTTAAAAATTTGAAAATATGAGAAATATGCGAAAATAAATATATATAATAAAAGAAAATAATTATAAATATAGATTATCATTTTTAATGAAAATATTATTGTAAAGAATATGAAATATAATTTATAGAGAAATAAATATTGGAGTTAAAATCCTAGAGCGAGTGAATGCTCTTGAAAAATATTTTTCAAGTCCTCAACATTTGAAACGAATAATTCGGAAATTTAATAATATTGAAAATATGAAAAAGATAAGAAAAAAGCGGAAAAGAGCACACGTAGTTTCGTTTTCGTTAAATTCAGTACAAATGAAAAATATACCGTTTCAGGCCTGTCGAAGCCGAGTTGGAAATCACAAAATCATTAATAGCATTATTGGACATTAAAATGATAAAAAAATGTTTAAAAAAAATATGATTAATTGAAACGAAAATAGAAGGAAAAATGGGCCTACCATGAGACTAGTCTCAAAAATCATAGAATCGGTCGCTGTATTTCAGAGAATTTTTTGAAAAAATAAAAAAAGACAATCATCTTTTTAAAAATAGTTTTCACTGTAGAAACTAAAAAAACGTTGACATTGATAATTGATAATTTTTTTCCTATTTTTAAATGAAAGTATGCTTCAAAATGAAAAAAAAAAATTATAGTGCCATTTGTCGATATCTCAATTAGTTCAGGAGTTATCAGCATTTAAACTTTCTAAAACTTCTAAAAATGACATTTTTTGAAAATTATAACGTTTTAAAGAGAAGAGATAAAAATCTAAAAATCGATGGGGATATTCCTTTCGTGGGTTACAATTTTACAAAAAAAAAATCCGGAAAACCAAAAACGGTCGGGGTCACGGGCTAGCTGAAATGGTGTATATATTACAATTAAACTATAATATATTACAATGCAAATCCTAAAGCGATTAATTGCTCTTGGAAAATACTTTTCATGTACTCGAATTTGAAACGAACAATTCGGCAATTAAGTAAGTACTGAAAATATGAGGAAGATAAGAAAAAAACGCGGAAAAGAGCACACGTAGAAAACACCGAAATATCTAACAATTAAAATCCTAGCGCAATCAATTGCTCTTAAAAAATATTTTTCGAGCACGTCCTCGACGAATGAGACGAACAACCCGTCAATTGAATTACTTTTTTTTTGTCAAAAACAAATCATATCCTAATAATGTTGATTCCAATTGTAGACCACGAATAAAGTTGCTTTTCTAGCAAAAATCTTTTTCTACACAATTACTCCGAAAATTTCTAGGCGCTCAAGACTGAAAAGCTGGAAACTTAATTTTGTCGATAAATAAAACTAATTCTATTATCTATCAATAAAGAATTCTCTATCTGTGAAAAATATCATCACCAAAATAATTCGGCGTGAGCTTCATTTTATAATTGAAGAAAACCATTTTATTCCTATTGTTAAACACCTTAAACTTGCTTTCATTGATAAAAAAAAAATCCACTATCAATTTCTCCCACTGCAAACTTTGTGTTACAGATTTAAAAAGATGCCATGCGAAAACGAGGAAAAAAAATGCGTCGAATAACACGCGGCGTAAGTCGTAAAAATAGATATTCCACAATTCCGGAGGCTGATGAGTGCGTATGTCGTTCAAGTTCAATGCGACTCGAGTAAAAATTTTCGCGCACCCACGCTCCGTGCAGAGACGAGTGTTTCTCGCGAGAGCATGGGATCATCTCCGAAAAGAGGTGTACACAGTCGATTAAATTTAACCTACTTGAACAACCGCGAAGATGACCTTATTATTTGATAATTGCTTCTTCGTAAACGCACGATTTCAAAGACTACTCGAGTGATGCAGGCATACAAATTTCCCAATTTAACTACTTCATTTCTTCGCGCTTGTCCATTGTCCCGGTCCTATTGCCGCTGGACTTAATCTTTTTTTTAATCTCATTTTTAATTAAAATGATTTTTTATTCTCGTTAATTAATTTTTAATTAATCATTTAATATTTTTTTTAATCTCATTTTTAAGTCTCTCCCACTATTTTACAATTATTTTCGAGAAAAATTGAGTTGGCAAATAGTAAGAAATCAAATGGAGTGTCCGTTTGAGTGAATATTGTTAATTCGATTTTTCGGTTAGGTGGTACTGAATTGATTTGTTTTTCGAATCATCTATATAGATGTATGTATTAAAATTAAAATTGAAGTAAAATTTCAATTAAATTTTAATTTAATCAAAATTGAATGAAAATTGAATACAATATTACAACTAAAAATATCATGAAATTAATATATTACGCTATAATATTATCGAGGCGGCACACCACTGTGACGGGTTGAAAAAATTATTTTTTTTGTTGCATTTCCTTGAAGTATACACATCGAAGGAAATGTGAAAAAAATGAAGTTAAAACATTGAAAATTGATCAAACTACAGACGATTTAGTCAGAGCAGGTAGCGCAACGAATTACGTATGCTAAAACTCTCAATCGCGTTTTTCTTGAAACGACTTTTCTCGACCTGCCCGGGATCATAATCGCAACTATAATTTTCCAATTTTCAATTTTTAAAAACCAAAATTTCCGTATTTGGAGTACTTATCATTGCATGTAGCAACTTTTCTTTTTTCGAAATTTGGTATGCGAATATAAGTAAAAAATTTCGCCAAATTTACACTTTTTTAACAACGGCCATTTTGTGAATTATTTTCTAAAAAAAAACGGCTACGTACAACTAGAAATACATTTATATAGATTATGAAACTTCTTTATTTTTGGTTCTCAGATCAACCATCGTCAAGATTGGACCAAATTTCTCATGCAGAGATTCTATTGTACCTCAATAACGTTGTTAATTTTTTATTCTTTCAAATAAAAATGTACCCGAAATAAGTTCAAATAAATAATCTAGTAGACAAAAAAAAATCGGAAAAACGACCTTTATTCGGCTCGTCACAGTGGTCTCCGCCTTAAGAAAATAATGAAGAATTTTTTATCTCACTTTCAATGCTAAGTCTACCAATATTTTATAGTTATTTTCGAGAAAAAAATTAAATTCCAATATGGCAAGAAATCAAATTGACGACTTCAAGAATAGCCGGTATTGAATTATTTTTTTTTTGTAATTGTGTCATATATAGTATATATTAAAATTCAAATAAAAATTAAATAACAAAAAATAAATTTAAATTAATATATCATATTATTTTTGAAATAATAAAGTTTATATTTATATATATCGAATGGGATTGGAACACGATAACTTTTGTTTATTTTCACCAAAGTTCATCCAATTTACAAAGCTCTCAAAAAATGTAGCAATTTTTTTTAGTCAGTTACTCAGAGGATAAAAAATGTATAATTTCCGCTTAATATCGTTCCAAAGATATTTATTGAATATTGTCTCGAATGGACATTTTATTACTGTCCAGGCATTCTCATAGCTCATTTGTAACAACGATTCCAAGTGACCAATGAAATTCGTACGTCAACGCAGTGACATTTTTATGGGGGCTATTTCCTGGTGGGTAAAGAGATCCCATGTGCCATTGATCAACGGGTACAGAAATCTCACGTACGACAGGCAGCGTGCGACCGAAAAACCAAACCTTCTCCAGGAGCGAGACGCGCTTCCCTCCTAGGGCCAAGACCTCGTGCAAACACCCAACAAATATTCTACGTCACGAAGTTCGAAAGATTTGACGAGGCAATGACGCGTATAATTCTTGTTGGGCGACGGACGAGACAAACGTCAGATGGAAAAATTGCTCGGGCCGTTCCAGTCTCCCCTGTTTGTCTAACAAGTCTTATTTCTTAATTCTATTCCTTATATACATATATATATATATATATATATATATATATATATACATATATATATATATCAAATTATTTACTTATTTATTTGCGCAGTCGATTGCGTGAATAAAACTTTTTTTTAAATCAGCTGACCTAAAAAATTGACTCACGACGTAAGCAAAAATACCTCATTTGTTGAAAAACATCGCAAACATTTAGAAAAAATTTAGAAAGAAATCAAAAAGGATTTACTCAATTTTTTTAAGTTTTGAAAAAATCGTTGAATAATCTGAAGGAATTTATGGACCTACGACGTAGGAAAAAATACCTCATTGACCAAAAAACATCGCAGATATTTCGAAAAAAAATTCTAAACACATCGAAAACATTCTATTAAGTTTTTAAAAGTTCTAAACAATTCGTGGAATAAATCTTGAAGAATTTATTTTCATTTTGAAAAAAGTTGGCTTTTCTTTTATCCTATTAATCTCGAAAATTCGAAAAAATCTAAGAAATTTGAAGCGAATGTTCCAAAAAGTCTGTAAACTCGTCGTAAGCGTTCCAAAATGTTTGAAAAGTAGGATAAAAAAAACTCACGATCATCTGAAAAATATTCTGAAATGACACTGAAAAATCGACATGGAATTCTTAAAATTTGTAAATATTCTTTGGAAATTGTAAAAAAAAATTGAAACAGAAATTTAATTTATCTAGTGTGTACGGAGTAATTTTAAGGGTGTTCAGAGCAGAAAAGTCTCTATATCCGGAAGAGTGGCTTTAGTCATGGATATAGTAGTAACTTCTGTAGGGCTTTTTGTACCCGTTTATCGGTCCTCTCTCCCTCATACACTCGCTTTCTCTCTCTCTCTCTCTCTCTCTCTCTCTCTCTCTCTCTCTCTCTCTCTCTCCCCCTCTCTCTCTCTCTCTCTCTCTCTCTCTCTCTCTCTCTCTCTCTCTCTCTCTCTCTCTCTCTCTCTCCCCTCTCGGTCCTGCCGGCTACCGAATGCGTACAGGGCATAATGCGTGTGGCCTTTCGGGCACGTGGCTCACTTCCGGTCAACGTATCGTCGGGAGTGAAGTCACGTATATGATACACGAGCATCAAGCGTTATTCAAGACGAGGACTACGAATTCTTTGAGAATAACGAGTGCTCTAATACACTGGACTTTGCTGGTCTCGCTCGAAGCTCCGCGAACGGGTCCAATCTAAGCTCCGAGCCCGTTACAGTGTCAAGTTCGTCGAGTTTCCGATCGACGAGTCTGCCTATATCGTACACGCTTTGTTACGGTGAACATTTTTTTTATCCCCACTCATCTTCCGCCACGAAGGACCACGTGGTCCTTCGAAAAATAGTGGTACCATTCCGAAATATAACGGTACCATTCATTAAAAGAATATAATAAATGGCACTTGCAAAATACGGTGGGACCATTTTTTAAATACGATGGTACCATTTATTAAAATAATGTAATGAATGCCACTTGAAAAATATGGCCGTCTCGTTTGGAAGAATTGTGGGTACCGTTTTGGAGAAGATTGCTTATCCACGCCCGTCTTTCAGGGCCATGAGGTCCTTCGAAAAATCGTGGTACCATTTGTTGAAATAATATAATAAACGCCACTTTAAAAATATGGCGGTACCGTTTTGAAAAAAAAGTCCACGCCTGTCTTTCAGGGTCACGTGGTCCTTCGAAAAATAATGGTACCATTTTGAAATATGATGGTATTATTTATAGAAAGAATATAATAAATAGCACTTGCAATAAACGGTGAGACCATTTTAAAATATGATGGTACCAGTTAGTTAGTAACGAGTTTTATTTGCACACTTTTTTTGCAAAGCTTTTTACAAAACAATATGATGGTGCCATTTATTGGAATAATATAATCAATGACTCTTATAAAACATGGCGGTCCCGTTTTGAAAAAAATGCTGTTACCGTTTTGGAGAACATTCTTTATCCAAGCCCGTCTTCCAGGGCCACGTGGTCCTTGAAAAAGGAGCGGTGCCATTTCGAAATATGACGGTACTATTTATGAAAAGAATGTTATAAATGGTACTTGTAATAAACGGTGGGACCATTTTAAAATATGATGATACCATTTATTGGAATAATATAATCAATGACACTTATAAAACCTGGTGGTACCGTTTTGAAAAATGCTGGTACCGTTTTGGAGAACATTCGTTATCCACGCCCGTCTTCCAGGGCCACGTGGTCCTTCAAAAAACAGTGGCATCATTTTGAAAGATGACGGTACCATTTATGAAAAGAATATAATAGGTGGTACTTGCAATATACGGTGGGACCATTTTAAAATACGATTGTACCATTCATCGGAATAATATAATTAATGACACTTATAAAACACGGTGCTACCGTCTTGGCGAACATTCTTCATCCGCGCCCGTCTTCCAGGACCACGTGGTCCTCAAAAAAAAATGGTACCATTTCGAAATATGATGATACGATTTATTAAAATAATAAAAGAAATGGCTCTTTGAAAAACCTGGTACCATGTTGAAATTTGATGGTACCATTTATCAAAATAAATATGATAAACGTCACTTTAAAAATTCAGTGGTACCGTTTTGAAAAAAATGTTGGTACCGTCAATGCTGATATAGATTTTTTCCGTACTCGATGGGCATTTTAAAAAATCGTAAAAATAATATATCTGTACTCGTGTCTTTTGACGTCTTAAAAATTAGTCAAAAATTATATTTCTGCATATACACATCGAAGCTTAAACACGTGTATGCATATTATGCTATAATACGATACGAGTTGCGGCAGCATATTGAGATACGGGTCAGCCGTGCGCCTCAACAATCATGCAATTGGCGAATATTCAATTATATAATCGAACCATTATGTTGCTAAACGTATTGTACTTTGATAGTACTCGCGTAACTGCACGCGTGGAAGATTTTTGCTAATAGATTCAAAATTTGTTCTCTCTCTCTCTTCCTCCCTCTCTTCTCCTCTCACCCTGTCACCCTCCCCTTTTCGCCCCTCGTAATTTTCCCTTTTTTATCCACTCGGAATCCAGCCAAGCCTGAGCGAAAATTTTATCGTCGAGAATTTTTTCGATCGAATTTTTAAAAAATCCGCCCAAAATGACGCCATCTGAAAATTGGCGGGGTATTTTTCATCAAAATTTTGCAAAAAAAATCGTATATCATTTCGATCAAATTGGGAGAAAAATCAGCGGCCCAGATGCGCTCTCATTGTTTCGGAGGCCGATAGTTTCGTAATCGCGATCGCGCATATACCAGGCCAACGCGTCAGACCTGTGACTCATAATTCTTCGAACAGCGAGCGGAAAACCTGAACCGATTTCCCAATCGGGTCGATCCGACTTCCGATCAGATTAAAAAACATCAAAAAAAATTACCTCTTTTTCTTCCTACTCAAAAAACCAATATCGTGTTTTATCTTTCTAAAAAAAATTCTCACCTAAAGAGGTGAATTTTTTTTTATTAAGCAGAAAAGAATACTCACGAGTGAACCGATCGCGGAATATTCCCGGTTCTCCGGGAACAGATGGAGCTCGAAGAGGACCCAAACTCCTCTCCATACGAACACCACCAGGCTCCCGACCACTCCAACACTGAACGCACAATCTAATATGTACAGGCACCAATCTCTCGTACTCTGAAACGAACGAAAATTGTATTTGTTTGTTGCGGTGAAATGCACGAATATTAATTTCCGAAGAAAGGTCAGTTTCTAAATGTATAAAAAGTGGCCATTAAGATTATATATATATATATCTATATATAAAGTGGCGTTTAAAATTGCATTTATATTATTTTATATGCATAAAATGTGGCATTTGAAATTTCATGTATCTTAGTAGTATTATCGAATTTTATTTGCACAACTTTTTCGCAACTTTTATATATATATATATATATATATATATATATATATATATATATATATATATATATATATAAAGTGGCGTTTAAAATTGCATGTATATTATTTTGTATGCATAAGAAGTGGCCTTTAAAATTGCATATATTATTTTATATGCACAAAAAGTGGCGTTTAAAATTGCATATATATTATATTATATGCACAAAAAGTGGCGTTTGAAATTGCATATATATTATTTAATATGCACAAGAAGTGGCTTTTAAAATTGCATATATTATTTTATATGCACAAATAGTGGCGTTTGAAATGGCATGGATATTATTTTTTAAACACAAGGGGTTCCGTGGGTTGGGAAATTTCAAAAAATCCATTTAAAAAAAATGTATTACCTAGTAGTACAATATGTCTAGAATATTCGCCCAAAGTTTTAAGTCAATCGGAGTAAAAGTCTATGCGAGAGAGCGACGCAAGTAATCGCATTTTTCTCAAAACCCTATTTTTGAAGTCGGAGGACACGATTTCTCAAAAACTAATGCACCGATATTAGTGAAATTTTGCACACTTCTTCAAAATAGCATTGACTAGTGATTGAACGAAGGTTTTTTTTTCGATTACAACTAATTTTACAACGCTATACATAGTGTATATTGTACCAAAAATTAAACTATTTTGCATACAACTCTGCAAGAAATTCGATTTCAATTTTTTTTTTAAATCCCTCGTTCAATCACGAACTATACTTATCTACTATGAGAAAAAATTTGGTTTTCGAATTTTAGATAAAGCTATCATGAGTTATCCAGACCACCACGAGGACACTTTTTTTTAGGGGTTTCCGGAAACCAGGTCCCACCGGCTGAATTTCCCAAATTTTTGGATGAATTAAAAAAAAATATTGTTGAAATGTTGCTCTTTTATGTGCTTAACATTTTGAATAAAATAATTTGTATATAATTTTTTTTAATAGAAAAACATGCTTTTTTTTACTTCGAAACCCACGGCACCCCATAAGAAGTGGCCTTTAAAAATCGCATACATTATTTCATATGCATTGACGTTAAAAATTGCACACATAAATTGAGATTATGACTAATATGCATATAAAACGAACACTGGTGGATGGTCGGGTTTCAGCCCCGGCGGTCCTTCGAGTTAAGCAGCCTTGTACATGACCGATACTCGGAGCGGTGACCGCTTAGCCGTGCACCGGCTGGCGCATAAACCAGTGACCGGGAAGCCAATATTTCTGATACCTTGGTGTAAATACTTGACCAAAAACGTTTGTGCACCAGAGAATCAGAAGAATATAGGACCGTCTATACCGATACGGGTTTTCCACAGTTTCCCCGTACCCTCGAGAAATGCGGCATAGTATAGGGGGCATCCATTAATTACGTGAGGTGATTTTGGCGATTTTTCGACCCCCCCCCCCCTGCCCCTGGTGAGATGTCGTGAGATTTTGCTCGACCCCCTCCCCCCCTCCCCTAATCTCACGTGAGATTTTTCAAAATGCATACGTTCACGGAAAATAAATTGTAGTAGAAGTAACTGCGGTTGCAGTACCATATACTCCACCATATAGAGTAGTAGGGAGACTCTCCCTACGTGATAAAAATTACGTGATCACTAAAATTACTAAAATTACGTGATATTTGCCGAAGCCCCCCTCTCCCCCACGTGAGATTGGGTGAGATTTCGCTCGACCCCCTCCCGCCCCTAAACGCTTCACGTAATTAATGGACGCCCCCATAGCTTAAGACGGCTGTGTACGCAACGGAAGTTAGGTTAGACTAGCAAAGTACCGGTAGGGAGTGATTGGGAAGGGCTATACGTAAAAACGCATATGTTGGAGTTCACGACAAAAAATACACTGTAAAAAATGATATGAAATTTACAATACATCTAAGATACAAAGGAATTGAATTTTACGAACTCAGTAGATGAAATTAACTTTAAAACACTTGTACCATAAATTTAAAACAGGAACATGAAATTCTAACGTGGATATAGAATTTAATAGATGCAACATGGAATTTCAAAGACAAGTTTGTACATTTGTGGGAAATGTATTGTATCAACCCGTGTCTTCAATTGAAAATTACTACAGATGTATAATAAATCAACTATAAAAAACAGAGTATTGAAAATACAAAACAAGTTTGAAATTTATTTACGGCTGCCTGAAAAATGTAATACATGTGGAACTGAATTGGAAATGGAAAGTATCTCGATTGTACCCCTATCTGATATTATTTCTCATCGACGCTGAGTTAAATATAAGACAAATCTTTAGGAATATCGATGATATACTTCTCGGAATAATACCATCCAGTACATGAATACTGTGATTCGATTCAGAAATTTCCAAGACAAAAGCCACTGAGATTAACAATTGTTTGTCAAAAACAAATCACAGGTAAGTTGAATTTAATGTGTTCGTATATTAATATTGAAGAAACATTTTATGATTTTCATAATTGTTGACCCGGACGATATCTCCAAGTCACATGAATTTCCAATACATGCGTGCAGTAGACAGAGATGGGCGCGCGGTCGGTGTGCGGGCTCTCGCCGGTCACTGAAGCTAAGCAGCATTGGGCGCGGCCAATACTTGGAGCGGTGACCGTTTGCCCGTGCACTGGTTTGAGCGTCAACCTCTGAGTGGGAAACAGTTTGTCTGAGTTTCTGATTGATGGTAATACAACTGAAACTCAACCGAATATGGCCGCCTGTATCGGCCCAGGATTTCCGCAGTTTCCCTGGGCCTTCGTGCAAATGCGATACAGTAGTGCATTAGGAAAGAGTGGATGCGGTCAATACTCGGGGGGGGGGGGGGGGGGGGGGGGGGCTGGAAGGAATGTAGGGAACTCTGGAAGGATTGTGAATGATGGAAGGAATAAAGGAGAGGATGAAAAAAGGAGAAGGCCCCGTGCCTCTGAGGAATACATATATAAAGAAAAAAAAATACATACGTGCAGTGATTTCACTGCATTTACATTTTATTATTTAAGTATTCAATATTAATTATGGGATAAAGCTGCGAAAAAATCATATACACAAGTATCACGAAAGCATCATACAGTATATGAATTTGATAATTTTTACATAAAAACGTATTGCAATTATCAATTTCTGAAATAAACTTAATACTTAGGATCAGTAATTTTAATACACACCCGTATATTAATATTAGCAAATGGTTCTTGAATTTAATATACACTTGTATATTGATATCAGCAAATGGTTCTTGATTTCAATATACTTGGATGTGATTATTTCTTTACACGTGCATTATTTTTCAAACGCACAAGTATATTAATATTACGGAACTACACTTTCATTTTTAAAATAACCTGTTTGGAATTTTCAAAATCGTATCTGAAATTTCATAAGCGGTATCCGCATAAAAACTTCCTACACTTGTATATTAATTTTCATACAGAAATTTTTTACAGTGTACACATATACGGTACGAGTATCAGAATCATTGTATCGTCATTTGATTTCAATGACAGCACGAGCATCCTGCCTAGACTTTTATAAATCATGTGTCAAAGAGGGTCTTAAGTAAAGGTCATTGTCTCTCTCTCCCCCTCCCACTCTTTATGCAAAACGTTCGTTTTGTTCGAGCCTTTATCTTTACGTCATCTTGTGACAATCGTATATATATATATATATATATATATATATATATATATATATATATATAGTGTATGTATGTATGTATGTATGTATGTATGTATGTATGTATTGTCCCCCTCAATTTGGTAAAACTGTTACGATCGTTGACCTCTTTTCGATCTCGTACCAGTGGTGGTTTAACCAATCGACCCTTTCTGGCACGACGCATACGTGCAAAATAAGCCTCTCGAGAAGGATGCTCTTCCACTCGATCCTTCACTCTGATTGGTATACATATAAGTTTCTCAAAGAAGAAATAACCACTGAAAATAATTTTTTTTATTCTCCTTATGTTGGCCTATCGGTGTTAGAATGAATTAAAGAATTTATTAAGGGGGGAAATCCCTTTGGACGCCCGAAAATGAGTCATCGTTTAGGAATTTTTTTAGAGATTACGAAAGAATCGCATCATTTTTCAATTTTCACATTATCTTATTGTAACTTTCACGTGTTGGAAAAAAATTATTTTTTAAACAAAGCAAAATGGCGGCGGTATAAGGTATTCGTGTAGGCGTCTTTTGAAAAACTGCTTATGTTATAGCTCGAGAAGTCATTGATCGATCTGGCTGTAATTTTGGTTTAGCTCACTATAACATTATGGAAAGGTTATACCTACAGTTTTAAGGTTGTCGCGTAAATAAATTACTTTTTTGGGGTAAAAATGTTCAAAAATATGAAAATTTGATTACAAAGTGTATTTAATTTTTAATTTTATATTTTCTTTATATTTTGATAGGTATATCCTTTCAATAATGTTATAGTGAGAAGCCTCCCAAAATTTTAGCCGGATCGATCAATACAATTTTGAGCTATAACATAAGCAGTTTTTCAAAAGACGCCTGAAACAATACCTTATGAGGCCGCCATTTTGTTTTGTTTGACAAAGAAAGAAAAATGTTTAACACTTGTAAGTTGTAATGAGATAATGTCAAAATTGTTTAATGTTGCAATTATTTTAGCACCTTTAATGAATTAATGAAAAATGACTAATTTTCGGGCGTCTAAAGGGATTTTCCTAGGGGATTTTTCCTAAGGAATTTTCCCTCCTTAAATTTCCTATTGTATTTGACAACATTTCAGGAAGTTACTGTCCACTTTCTCCTTTCTCGATATCTTGCCGACCGAAATCGGAGCACTTTTGAGTCACTCCGATGACACTTTTTTCTAACTGGTGAAAATCGAGGCCAGAAAATCGATTCTCCAGTAAATTGGGAGTAGCAGTTTTTTTCCGGCAGATGAAGACGAATTCAATTTTTTCATGAAAATGAGAAAATTTTATTTTGCCGGATACTGTGGTGGTCGTACAATTGTCTAAGAATATTGAAAGAATATTAGAAATAATGATGATTTTTTGTAATCATATGGATAGGAGATAAAAGGAATTTTGTCTATTTGGGGTTATTATTATTATTTTTTAACTATGCATATTAAAATATAAAATTTATTCATTTATTCACAATGAATGAATAATTAAAATTCATTCAGTCAGGTGTCTTCTCACTTAACAATTTTCAAAAAATCGATTTAATTTTATTACAGTTTTCGAAGATCGTAGGAGGCTAACTGTATTTTTGTGTGACCTTTACTCTACTACCTGAGCACGTTCATCCGCTCGTTAAAAACTTTAAACGCGTTTTTTCTCGAAACAACGTTTTTCGACGGCTTGCTGATAAAATCTTCGAAACTACTGAACCCATCGTTATGAAATTTTAACCATATATTCTTTACAACTATAGCTATAGCGCATACCGAGGATTTTTTAAATTTTGCTATTTACTATTTTTTTGCCAAAAACGGTGAAAAAAACACTTTTTTTGTTTTTTTTTTAATGTCCACCATTTTGTTATTTCTGCATATATAAAAAATCGTATGATATGCGCTATAGCCATTAACATATTGAATCTAAAATCGTTTGATTTTTTGTTTCGGATGATCCATCTCCGAGATTTCATCAACAGCGCAGACCTACAATTTTTTTAGGACTTTTTTTAACTACCATTTTCGTATATAAATAGGGACTTAAATCGATTCAAAATTTTTTAGAATGTATTTCGAGAGTGTATTTATTACGTGTAACAACTTTTATATGAATATCTATAATATAAACCTATCAAAAAAATACATGAAAATAGCCTCTTTCAGCGTCTAACGTGAGAAGATGCCTTCATTCACGAATCCACAATTCATAATTCATTCATTCATTCATAAAATTATTGTTATTATTAATATTATTTTTATTATAATATATGTTATTTGACTATTAGAGTATCAATACCAATATTTGCACATTTCGCATACACCCGCAAGGATAAGCATAGAGAAGTGTATGGACGTAGTAATATACGGAGGTAGTGGGTGCGACGATCGAGGGAGATAGCCGGAAACTTCTCTTATACTATAGTATAATATACATTATATGGAACACATCACCGCGTAAGCCCGCAAAATGCGAGAGCAACTCGATCGTCGTGTCGAGTCGAAAAAAATGTTGCAATTCGTAAAAAAAAAAATCTTTTCGGCGGAGAAACGAAACACACGAGTGGTGTTTTTATTACTTTTTTTGGCTCACACGGAAAAAAAAGAAAGTGC
The DNA here is from genome assembly GCA_963210295.1 of Ophion ellenae. Classification (NCBI taxonomy): domain Eukaryota; kingdom Metazoa; phylum Arthropoda; class Insecta; order Hymenoptera; family Ichneumonidae; genus Ophion; species Ophion ellenae. The sequence continues at coordinate 45,733,741 of OY723390.1, forward strand.
GAAAATCACCGTATAAACCGCATAAAAAACAGGGTGCCAAATTTCATTTTACGGTAAAACAGAGTAATGTAAATCCTGTTCTACAAAAATGACGAATTTTCCTGTACACACTGAGATTTTTACAGTTACACTGGCTTATTTACAGTTCGGTATTGTGAATACATCAGTGTTTTCGGTAAAAAATATTCAACTGTAAAATTTACATGAGATCACTGATTTCTATACTGTACGCAAACTGCAAGGGTTACAGTGCACACTATATTGAGTACAGAGTGATTCATTAAATTGTACAGTGTGGCACGGTAGTTTTACTCTTCTTTCGACACTTCGTGACGTAATCTGTGCACTCTGAGATTTTTCCAGTTACACTGATTTATTTACAGTTTGGTATTGTGAATAAATCAGTGATTTCAGTAAATATGTTCAACAGTAAAATTTCAATGAGGTCACTGATTTTTATACTGTACGTAAAGTGCAAGGGTTACAGTGTACACTGTATTGAGTACAGAGTGATTCATTAAGGGGTTACCCCCACTTGCGATTTTGAAAAAATCGATTTTTTTGATTGCATTTTTTTGAAGTATAAGTATCTGAGAATATGTCCTGAAAATTTCAAGTGGATCCGAAAAAAAATTGACTGAGATATGAGCGTTGAAAGTGAAGAATCCGCGTTGAAAGAGCGTTGCAAGAGAAACTTTAAACGCGTTTTTCTCAAAATGGCATTTCTGAAGTCGGTGACCAAGATTACTCGAACACTAATGAACCGATCTTCTTGAAATTTTGCAGGCTTATTTAATACATAAAAATGTAGTCTTTAATCGTTCGATTTTTTTTTCTCGAAAAAAATGGCCGTTTTATAGCCAAAAAACGGCCGTTTTTTTTCGTTAAAATCGAACCATTAACTTTGACGGTCCGCCATTTTGTGAAAAATGAATATTTTTTAAAATCCTTCGATTAAAGACTAGTTTATACTTATATTTGACTAAATCCATCCGCATTTTTTTTTCGGATGATCCACTTCGCCGCAATGTTGGTCACCGCAAACCGTGTATATAAAAACATTATTTCATTGACGGCCATTTGCCACTAAACAATGTAATATTTTTCAATAAAAAAATTACTGAAAGTTCTTCAAGATGTGTTCTTTAAGATGGTATATTGATCGATTAAAACAGTTTTGTAGTTTTCTTTTTAAAAAATCATGAAAAAGGCCTTTTCTTTGCGCTACAAGTGGGGGTAACGCCTTAAATTTCACAGTGTGGCACGGTAGTTTTACTCTTCTTTCGACAGTTCGTGACGTTATCTGTGCCCTCTGAGATTTTTACACTTACACTGGTTTATTTGCAGTTTGATTTTGTGAATACATCAGTGATTTCAGTAAAATGATTCATCTGTAAAATTTAAATGCGATCACTGATTTTTATACTGTACGCAAATGAGGCACGAGGTGAGGCACGAGGCCAGGACACAAAGGATTGCCAGTTAGTTAGTAGTGCGTGATTGATGGGACGCGGACATCGAAATTTGTGCGACAGAATTCAAGAAATTATAAAGAGAGAGTTGTTTTTTTTTTCAAAAAGATACGTTCTTGTCTAATTAGGACTTGTCTCGCGCGTGGGGTGAGGCACGTGGCCAGGACACAAAAGATTGCGAACGTTGAAATTTGTGCGACATAATTCAAGAAATTATAAAAAAGGGAGAATTATTTACAAAAAGGTACGATCTTGTGTATGTAACTGATTTTTTGATATTTTCTGCACATTTTTTTCAAACTTCTTTTATGGATAAACTTTTTTTTGTGTGTCTACATAAACTCTGTCGATATAACTGGCGCATTCGTTGTACATAATACAGATTAACCAACTGTCAAATTGCAAGTTTTGTTAAATTTATATTACAGTGTTGAACTGTCAAAATTTACTTTTGACTACACTGTATTTTGTACTGTGTGTTCCAGTAAAATATACAGTAGAGCGGTTCGAGGTCAAAGAGGACAGTATAGGAACTGTGATAATTTACTTTGAGCACATTGTATTTTGAGCATTGTGCTTCAGTAAATATCGCTGTGCAATCGCTCGAGTCCAATGCGAACTGTGTAGCCCCTGTATTTTGTACTATTTCTTTTTTTCCATGCACGCATATTTTAATCGAATTGACGAAAAAAGAATAACGTGCATTCCACTCAAAGTTATTTTGAAATTTATGGTTAGCAAAGTTATCTTTAATATTGATATGTCAATATTGGGAGATACCTTTAGACGAGGACATAATTTGGTGGATTTCATGATTTTTTTTTTTGGAAATATTTCTTCACCATTTTCTAGGCTTAGGGTATGTTTTGTTGATACTTTTGGCTGTATCGTGGTATTTTTTATTTTTTATTAATATTTACAAATGGCGGAGTCATAGCACGGTCTGCTAAACTGCATTTTCAAAACTGGCGTACAGCTAAAAAACTAATCGACTAACTGATGAAATTTGGAATAAATCCGTCTAACCTCAATGTCTAAAAAATGACTCTAAATGTTTTTGAAAATAAAAAAAAAAGTATTTTTTAATTGGAAAATGTAGCCATTTTTTTCGGGAAATTCAATTTTTTTTTTAAAGCGTACCATTTCATCGATGTTCAACATTCCTCATTTTTTCTTGGTTCATATTCTGCATACGAGTGTTAATGAAATAAAAAATTTGCTGTTTTTTTTCAGATTAAAGGGTCTTTTCCCTTCAGTCGCTAAAAAAAGTTTATTTTCATGATTTTTTTTGATAGGTTTATATTATCGATATCGATATCAAAGTTGTTGCACTTAATAAACACACTTTCGAAATATATTTAAAAAAATTGTATGTACTTATGTAACTCAAACAAACTTTAAACACGTATTTCTCTAAGCAACGTTTTTCGACGGCTTGTTGATAAAATCTTCGAAACTACTGAACCGATCCTTATGAAATTTTAACCACATATTCGTTACAGCTATAGCTATAGCGCATACCGAGGATTTTTTAAATTTTGTTATTTACTATTTTTTTGCCAAAAACGGGGAAAAGACATTTTTTTTGTTTGTTTTTTTTTTAATGTCCATCATTTTGTTAATTTTGCATATGTCAAAAATCGTATGATATGCGCAATAGCGATTAACTTTTGAATCTAAAACCGTTTGAATCAAATTGAATCAAATCTAAAACCGTTTGAATCAAAATCTAACATACCGAATCTAAAACCGTTTGATTTTTTTGTTTCGGATGATCCATAACCGAGATTTTATCAACAGCGCAGGCCTACAATTTTTAAAGACATTTTTTTAACTACCATTTTCGTTTATAAACAGTGAAATAAATAAAATACTTAAGCTTAAACATAAAAAAATAATAAAAAAATTTAATGTATTTCGAAAGTGTATTTATTAAATGTAACATTTTTATATCAATATCTATAATATAAACCTATCAAAAAAATTCATGAACATAGCCTTTTTTACCGTCTAAAGTGAGAATACCCCTTAATCCCGCCGACGCTACGTGTCACGCCGTCTGACAAGCCGTTTAGAGGACCGTGCCATACTTCCGCGATTTTTGAAGATTAATTAAAAAAAAATAACACGTCACCGTCAAAAGTAGTCATAAAACATACCCTAAGTCTCAAAAATGGTGAAGAAATCTTTCCTTAAAAAAATAATCATGAAAATCAGCAATTTTTTCCGCGCTTAAAAGTATCTCCCCCCTTAATATTATAATCGACGCGACAATTTAATATTAAATTAATATTATGTTTGACACGATATCGCGATCCTAAAGATCGTCTCGTGTTTTAAAATAGACATTACAAACACAAGTGTTTGCGCTCCGAGATAAAAACCAAAAGCGTTCCGCGAATTTTCGAAGACTGCGGATTCGAATCGTTCGTAACTATCGAGCGGCCAGGTGTGTTTGTGTTTCTTCAGTTGAACGCAATTCATACGCGGTTTCATCGATATTCGGGGTTATCATTTTTTTGATCACGCACGTGTAGGAACGATGGAAAATTATTAATCGTGATTTTTTTTTTCGTCGCACTTTTTGCAATTTTTCCTTTGTACGAAAGAGCAGGCTGCGTACCTTTAAAAAGGAGTACCTTTAAAAAAGAGACGAGCTAATTAAAAACGAAGAACAAAAATGAGAAGAAACGGGAACCAAAATTAGGATAAATACACACACATATGCATACAGTTGAGTTCAATTGTAGTAGAGCAAAGTTTACTTTAAATTAATAAATATATAGGCACTTATTTATTTTTAAATATTTTTTATTCTTTTATTTCTTCCATCTTATTTTTATTTTATTTTTGTGGGAAAAAATGAACATGACATCGTTATGTTACCGTAAAATAATTCCATTTATCGATACTATATGAGTTAATTGATGTGTGTCTATATAAATTCATTAATTTACATAGACACACATCAATTAACGATAAATAAATGTCTTGTTACTTGTTACTTGATACTTGTTTTCAAAGTATCGATAAATGAAATTATTTTACGGTATCTCATTAAATATATATGCGCTATTTGTCTATATAGATATAAATGTATACACAATACGATACCATTCATGAGTACGGTGGTATGTTATTCAAATAAAAAAATGCTAAATAATAATATTAAACGAAACATGAAAAAAAGCTCTCAAAAGACCAGGGATTAAAAAAAGAGCGAATATATATATATATATACGTATATATGTCCGAATACTAATTGTTGAATATTGTATGTTCTCTACATGTAAAAACAAATTTATTAATATACAACTTTTTTTATTATAATACGTAGAACTGCAATTATCTAATATATATGTGATGATTTTTTTAATAATTTACATTTGTCGTACATATAAATATTTTTGAAATAATTTCAATATTTTACTTCACTATTTACTTATTCATTATTTATTTAAAAAACGGGGTATATATATACAAATATATATATATATATGTCTATATGCAATTTTCTAAAATAAATAATTAAAAAGTTCAGAAGAGAAGCAAAGGAAAAGACGAATGTAAATCGGCGGGAAAAGACGGTTGTTCTAGATGCCCTATGAGCGGGTATCGAAGGGCTATACATACGTACACACACACACACACACACACACATGCAATTTTTAAAAAGAAATACTCAAAAGCTCTGGAAGGAGAGCAAAAAATGAAAAGAAGAATAAAGCAATAAAAAAATCGGCGTAAAAGGGCGATTGTTTTCGATAGCCGATGCGCGGATATCGAAGGGCCAACTCAACACGAAAAATGGTTTTGAAACTTCGAAGTATACATGTTTAAAAAAAAATGAAAACGTGCGTATCACATAAATTGAACTTGTCTACTTCATAAGTAACTTCCCTTTCTGCTGCATTCGATCACCCAAAAGCGAAAAAAAAAAAAATCAATTACCAATATTCCGAGTAAATTTAAGATTAACAAAAAATAATAAATAAAATCACTGTTCGATGAAAAACCAAAGAATAATTATTTCTAAGATAAACGAGAATTTTTCGTTCACAACGTAAAACGGACACCAATATTTTCCAGGCTATTTTTTCGCACCGTTTGGCGTTTATTTTCGAGTTTTTTTTTTCGAAGTTTTTGTGAAAGACTTACGTCGACGCGAAACATGGTTGGAACTTCGAAGTATCCAAGGGGCGAGTCCAAGGTAAGGGAGAATGGTGGCGCCGAGATGTTTCTGATGGCTCTCATGATGGCGAGGGCGATGAAGCTGACGGCGGTGGTTGCGAATACGGTGGCGGTCGTTTGTTCGGTATGAATATCGAGAGCTTGCCAGGCGCCGCGCCACGCGTTTACGCAACAAAAGCCAAATACCGAGGTGTAAATACGCGAGCCGAGATAATACGAGAGTCGGTGCTTGTCGGGATGCAAAAGCTCGTCGAGCAAATGTTGAACGAGATTGAAGACGAAGAGGCCGGTGAAGCCGATGAGAACGGACGAGACGTAGCTCGAGACGCGATCATCGGGATAAATGTAAAGATCGGAGAGGCCCCAGGTACCGCGCCAATAACCGACGACCGCGGGGGCGGCAACGGTCGCCGAAAAAATCGCATCGAGTATCGTCAAGACGGTGTAATGGAATTTCTTCGTGGTTGGATTTGCGTCGAGGCCGATCGAGGCCGCCATTCCAGCACCACCAGCCCGCAATTCCACCATTTTGCGGTCCTTCGACGACGACGACACTTCCGCCTCCTTCGAAAACTTCGCTTCCGGTGTCGCCTCCTCGATGGTCTCGGTGCCCGGTCTCTTCTTAACTTCCGCACAGATCATCGCTTTTCATCCTTGCCCGAGCAAACCCTCAACTGTACGAGCAACCTAAACGACCCTCCATGCCAAGCTGGCCTGCTTCTTCACAGCCGCATTGCCCACCTCGAGGACACGCGTATAAGTCGCTAGACTCGATTTTTTATCTTTTTTTTCCACTTCAATTGATTGTTTGATTATTTTTTAATTTGAGCGTCGATTTTTTCCATTCGATCGGTCGCGGGCATTATCGGCTGGGGGATATATTTTATAAGGTTTTTTTTAGAATTTACGGGAGACTTCCGGTAGGAAAATTCGGTCGGGTGACGGCGCGCACATTCTCGACTTCCGGTGCACTTTTTACGGCAGCTTCTAGCTGTTGTTATTGGTATGTTTATTATTATTGTTTTTATTTGTATTCTGATGGTTCCGGTCTTTACACTTCCGGTCCACGGGACTCCAATGGCTGCTTCCTCAGCGTCTTCTTCTACTTCCGGTTCGATTTTCTGACACAGTGGATGTTCTTGAAGCGATTTTGGGTTGCAGAAAAGAGTGCGAAGTTTTATTGTTTTGTGACAGCCCGGCAGAAGATTTTTATTGGCGTTCCGTTTTTTAAATCGTTGATGATGTTTTTGGAGCCCTTTATGGTCGTTAAACGAAGCTTTGCGTTTCGGTTTACAAAATTCTGGTAAAGCCCTTTACGAAATTCTCGTAAGGCCCTTTACAAATTTCTCGAAAGGCCCTTTACAAATATCTGGAAAGGCCCCTTACAAAATTATTGTAAGGCCCTTTTGAATATATCTCGTATAGCCCTTTGAAATGTCTCGCAAAGCCCTCAACAAATTTCCCGAAGCCCTTGCAGTTTATTGACGCAAAGCATGTTCTGAACCCTTTCAATTTATTGCACAAGGTCGCCCTTTTTTTCTGCCACAAACTTCCCGAAGCCCTTTTTCTCCATTGAACAAGGCCGGCCTTTTTTCCGTCACAAAATGTCCTAAGCCCTTCACATTTGTCGAGCACCTCGTTTTCTTCCTGCACAAAATATCCCAAGCCCTTTTCGTTGATCAAAGCAAGGCACTTCGCTCGCTTCGACACAAAGTTTTCCGCGCCCTTTTTCAAAGTTCTCGCGTACGCACAAGGAGGTTTCGTTTACGAAGCAAAGCCCACCATTTCTGTCATAAGCCTCGTGCCCTTCTCGTCCCCGACCAAGGCCACGTGTCTCTTTCCACCAAAGGCACGCCCTTCGAGCCCTCAAAGTTTGGCAATCCAGTCGCGAGTGCTTTTCCACAAGGGAACAGCGTCCAACAACGTTTGTCGTCGCACATGGGCAGCCTCTTCACGACGAACGGGCCTGACGGAAGCACCGCGGCGATCTTTCCATCTCGCATCCTCGTCTGCTCTCAGCTGCGCTCTCTCTCGCTCATCTCGCTCATCGGCGAACGATCTTTGGCGATCGGCAATCTATCTTCAGTGATCGGCAAACGAACTTTATCGATCGGCAAACAGAATTCAGCGATCGGCAAACGAAGTTCAGCAATCGGCAACTGAATTTCGGCGATCGGCAAACGATCTTTCGCGATCGGCAAATTATCTGCAGTGATCGGCAAACGAACTTTAATGATCGGCAAATTATCTGCAGTGATCGCCAAACGAACTTTAACGATCGGCAAACGAACTTCAGCGATCGGCAAACAAACTTCAGAGATCGTCAAACGAACTTCAGCGTTCGGCAAAAAGTCTTCAGCGATCGGCAAAAAGTTTTCAGTGATCGGCAACTGAATTTCAGAGATCGGCAACTGAATTTCAGCGATCGGCAAACGATTTTCTGCGATCGGCAAACGAACTTCAGCGATCGGCAAACGTTCTTCTGCGATCGGCAAAAAAATCTTCAATGATTGGCGAGCGATTTCCAGCGATCGGCAAACGATCTTCTGCGATCGGCAAACAAATCTTCAGTGATCGACAGCCGATTTTCAGCGATCGGCAGCCGATTTTCGGCGATCGGCAAACGATCTTTAGCGACCGTTTTCATCGAGCCTCGCGCGCACCGAATTCAACAACCGATCTCATATTTTCCCGATACGTTCGACTGCAATTTTACCGCGGGACTCAGCGATTTTCCCGCCTCATCGCGCGCACGACCTTTGCCCCTTTCATCCCTCGATCCGCGGGGGTTGAGGCGCGTTAAGGGTGTCGGGCAATCCGCGAACGAGATTCGACCGGATTATTATCGTTAAATCCTCGTGACACACGACCTGTCTGATAGACGTGACTGGGTAGCGTGGCCGAGAGTACGAGCGAGACAGAGACTGAGACCGCGTGCACGGGGGACAAAGAGGGAGCGAGAGAGAAAGAGGAAGAGCAGAGACAAGCGGCTCCACGCACAGTTCGGCCAGCGAGTTACTACTGAATCCCCGTGTCAGACCCGCTATCTTTTATCAACTGTTCGAGCCAGCCAACACCATTGCAAATTTTACACGCGACACGGTGAACGACATCATCGTAGTAAATCGCTATATATATAGAGTTCGTTATGTAGCAAAGGATAGAACATGTATGGAAGGACCCCTCTAGACCGTTTGGTATCCCATCACCAATTCTTCCCGGTATGAAATTCTCTCGCTCCCTCTGCTTCTGTTTTTCTCTCTCTCCCTATAGATATACATATATATACAGGGTGCCCTGTCATGAATGAATAATCTTGCAACTGTCGATGGGTCAGATCATGCCCTACTATATGCTGGAATTTCAGTCTAGTGAAGGCCCAAAAGGAGATAAAAATGATCTGCTTTTGGTTTTTCGCATGCCATTTCTACAAATGATAACTTTTTTACCCGTGTTTTTTTAAATACTTTTGGTTATTCGTTTTATCTAGAAAAGTCTTCCTTTGAACCTTAAATGTTAAGGAAACTTTATGAAAAAATGTTGCACAGAATTTTCATACAAACCAATACGAACATATGACCTTCATAGCCTGGGGTGTACAAGAAATGTACTACGCATATCGTGCCAATTACTTTAAGGGGCTATACCAGTGTGGCACTTTAGAAAAATCGATTTTTTTTGCTTTTTTCGACAGCTTCTATTTTCAAGTATATCATTATCATTTATATCAATATCATTTTATCTTGCAAAAATCGATAGTTAAATCTTTAAAGGCGTTTTTCTCGAAATGAGATTTTTCAAATTTGCTGACATTGTAACTCAAAGAGCAATTATCCGATTGTCTTGAAATTTGAACTGAGTACTCTTGAATATATTTACTCTACAATGACGTAGGATATTTTTGATTGGATGAAAATTGACGATTGGGCATTGAAAAAAACGACCATTTTGTAGGCAAGAAAACAGACTTTTTTTCATAACTACGCCATTTTGTTAGATTTTGATATTTTTCGAAAATCCTACGTCATTGTACAGGAAATGCCTTCTAGTTTAACGACATTTTTTTCTTTTTCGGTTTCAGCTACTCAATCGGCCGGAATCATGTCAGCAGTGGAGGAACTTTTTTTTTGACCCCTCCGAAGGCAGCGCATAAGTCGCTTGGATCTTAATACTTTTCTATGGAAAAATGATGTAATATAGGTCAAATATAGTTAAATATATTCTTAGTTTTCCGAAACATTTAATTGAGTACTTTTCTTTAAAAAAATTCCCAAAAATCACCCAAATTTTCAGCGTTCACACTGGTATAGACCCTTAAAAAGTTGCATAGTTATTGTCGATTCATATCATTTGTAGAAATGGCATGCGAAAACCCAAAAGCAGATGATTTTTTTCCGAAAAATAAAATAAAGCCCAAAATTTCGAAAACCGTGGGATTTTTACTAAAGTGAAAGTCCAACATATATGTTGGACTTTCACTTTAGTAAAAATCCCACGGTTTTCGAAATTTACTATATATTTACTATATACTATATTTACTATATAGTATATAGTAAATATTAGTAAATATAGTATATTTACTATATACTATATATTTACTAAATATACTATAGTAGGACATGATCTGACCTATCAACAGTTGCAGGATTATCCATCCATAATAGGACACCCTGTATATATGTACATGTTGTATTTTAGCTCAACTGACAACCATTGCCATCACCATCGTTAATTATAGATTTCCATAGTGAAAAACCTCGCCTCTGGTGTCAAAAGAATACGCATTTTTTTTCAATACGTTCAATACGTTTACCCCTTACCCTTCTGCGGCTGCAAAAAATCCGAAAGTCCACTCGGGCCGTTTTGAAACTTTGACCAAATTTAGACACGTATTCGACGCATTTTTCACCAAAGCTCCACTTGTGCTTCCGATATGTACAATTTTTTTTGTGAAATTGTGATTTTGGGAATTATTATTCGATAGTTTGGAAGTCAGAAGAATACTTTTTCTGCCTTGCAAGTAAAGAAGGTTTAAAAAAGCCGAAAAAAATGTATTTCCAAAATACAAAGAACGTATATTGCATTCATAATGCTCGGGGAACAATAACGATAAATTCAAAAAATTAATCGAAGCCTTTTCTGTTTGGCTAAATACAAATTACTACCACATCGAAATAGAGAGGAAGAGAGAGAGAGCGAGAGGGGGCACAGCATTTATAATATAGGATAGATAACATACCAAAAATAGGATTTAGGATGATTAAAGCAGAATTCAGAATGGAATACACCCCACCTGAATTGAATTTCACCTAAAACCATATTTTCGAAGTTTGCTTTCCTTGCAATATTGGAAAAGTATTCTTCTGACTTCCAAACCCCCGAATAAACATCACGAAAATCGAAAATTCACAAAAAAATAGTAAATATCGGATGCACATGTTGAACTTTGGTGAAAAATGCACAAAAGAGATCTAAAACGTAACAAACATTTTTCAGAATTTAAAAAACGGCTCGGGAGAATTTTTCGAGACTTAAAGAGTGGAGGGAAAAATTTGAAAAAAAATTAGTTCGTTTTACACCAGGATGAAGGTTTTCTAGTATGGAAATCTATAATCGACGATGGTGAGAAAAATAGTGGTCTGAGTTGAGCTGGAATACCCCATATATATAACAGTGACTGAATAATAGGTACGATAAGTCATTTGTTTAGTATATGGTAGCGTGCCTATTACTTCAGACACCACAACACGCGTATATATGCAGTGTTCACTATCTAGAAGCCTTATATATATATATATATATATATATATATATATATATATATATATATATATATATATATATATAATAGACCATAGATTATATATATATAAGCAATCACACTGGGTCTGTTGGTGATAAACATATATATAGTGGTATTCGAAATAATTGGTACGATATATATACAGGGTGGGCTGAAAAGTGACATCCAAAACGAGAATGGAGATGCCTTGTATTAAGGCCTTAGGCCACTCTAGAGGCCGAAAAATAGGTTTTTTTCAGAAAAACTACAAAATAAATCGAGATTACAAAAAAGGGTGTTTATCATACATATCAGTGACTGTTTACAAACATTTTTTTGAAGCGATTAATTTCAAAATGGCGGCTGTGCAGCGTTTATCTCAAAACTGCTTTTTTTAAGTTGGCCGGAAACATAGCTCAGACATTTTTCAACCGATGCACTTGAAATGTTGAATATACCTTGAAAAATACATTGTCTATGGAAGTAGGTAGGATTTTTTTTTCATATTGCATAGTTCATTTGTTATTAACAATTATCTGACGATTTTTTAGGCAAATTTTTGGAAAGTGAAAAATTTCATCAGATAATTGTTAATAACGAATAAATTATGCAATATAAAAAAAAATCCTATGTACTTCCATAGACAATGTATTTTTCAAGATATATTCAACATTCCAAGTGAATCGATTGAGTTATGTTAAGTGAATGAGTTATGAATGAGTTATGAATGAGTTATGAATGAGTTATGAGTTATGAATGAGTTATGAATCGATTGAGTTATGTTAAGTGAATGAGTTATGTTTCCGGAGTTATGTTTCCGGCCAACTTAAAAAATGCAGTTTTGAGATAAACGCTGCACGGCCGCCATTTTGAAATTAATCGCTTAAAAAAATTATTGTATACAGTCACTGATATGTACGATAAACACTATTTTTTAATCTAGATTTATTTTGGAGTTTTTCTGAGAAAAAAATTCCCAAAAAGCCTATTTTTTCGGCCTCTAGAGTGGCCTAGCCCCTTAATACCTATCCTAATCACTCCAATCTATGTTCTACAATTATTTGCACTTTGCGAGAGAAAAGCATTTTTTAATTTTCCTCTTTTCTGTATATGCACTTTCGTGGCGATTTTTCTTTACTTGTGTTATCGTTATGAAATGCACTGTTGATCAATAAATAAATGACCAACTGCCCTCTAACGTTGATCCCTTAGATTTTGATAAAAAGTTCCAAAAAATGGCACTGAAGTTTTCATCGTTGGAATGCAACGGAAGTTCTTTAAATTTTTTTTTACTTCTTCATTTTTGTTACAATAAATTGAGATCGTGCTTCACTGATGAGGATGAGAAAAACCTTCTGGGTGATTTTCGTAACCCGGTGAGCTAGAATTGCGAGTAATAGAAAAAAAATTAACTTTCGTTGCATTCCAACAATGAAAACTTCAAAATCATTTGAATAATAGATTCGAGAGAGTCTAGATCACTCCGAATTTTTAAAATCATCTAAGAGGAAATTACGTAGACAAACGAGAGAAATAAATAAAAACCCATGCTACATGTAAATTCGAAAAAAAACAAAATGTTTTTTTCTCGACAACTAAAGTAGATCGTAGAACATACTTGGGGGTGACTCGGATAGGTATTGATAAGAGGAATCCAGACTTTCCTTTTGGACGACACTTTTCGGGCCACCCTGTATATATACATGATAATAAATGTTTTTTATTCAAAATTTTTTTTTTTCGTTATATTCAGCACAAATTGAAAATAAACCGTTTTAGGCCTGTCGAAGCCGATTTGGAAATGACAAAATCATTAATAGCATTATTGGAGATTAAAATGATAACAACCTTATAAAAAAAATATGATTAACTCGAAAAAACATAGAAGGAAAAATGGGCCCACGATGAGACTAGTCTTAAAAATAATAAAATGGGTCACTCTAATTAAGAGAATTTTTTGAAAAAAAATAAAAAAGGGCGATCATTTTAAAAAAATATATTTTTCACTTTAGGAGGAAAAAAACGTTGATATTGATAATTAATAGTTTTTTTCATATTTTTTTAACAAAAGTATGCTTCAAAATGAAAAACCGTTATATATAGACATTTCTCGATATCCCAATTAGTTCCGGAGTTATCAGCGTGTAAACGTTTCCAAAACTTCCGAAATCGACATTTTTTGGAAAATTATAACTCATAAGAGAAGAGATAAAGATCCAAATGGTGTAGATATTCCTATCATGGGGTACAGTTTTTTCAAAGAAAAATCAGGAAAATAAAAAAATGGTCGGGGTCACGGGCTAGGTGAAATGGCGTGGAATGTCCCATATATATATATATATATATATATATATATATATATATATATATATATATATATATATATATATCGTACCTATTATTTATACGATACATATACATATATATATATATACACATACCCGCATGTTCACGTGCACGTACATCAAAGCAGCCTCCATCTTTGTCGTTTTGTACCTCTTCGTAATACTATACGGAGTATCCTCTGTATGTATACACACACACACACACACATATATATATATATATTGAACGGGCTATATATAGGTCTAAAATAAGCGCTATATGTGGATATAAGCTCTACGCAAACTATCCTCCCACACGTCCATGGGTCTATATCGGTAAGTAGGTATATATCATTGCAGTTCTCTGCCTCCGTCTGCGTCTGTTGGGTGTGTTTGTGCGTTTGCGTGTGCAATCATAACTAACTGTACCTATCGTATGTTAACGCACGTGTATGTTCCAACAAATCGAAACAGCGGCCTAAAGATCACAGCACGTTCCGTTCAGCGGGAACAACATCGTTCGAAGACACGTTTCTCGATTGAGACACGTCACGTGTGTGCATAACGAAGTTCTCCAGAATATCGGTACGAAGCGGAAACGTAAAATGCGCCGTTTGGGTCATCACGGAGTCGAAGTTGCTGCGGAACGCTGGAATTTTCATGGGCAGCTCGGTATTGCTCGAGCAAGATGGACTAAACTTCCGGAAGTTGGTCCGAACTTTCGGAAGTTGGCGGGTGATTGTTCGAAAGAGGTCCGAACTTCCGGAAGTTGGCGGGAGATTGTTCGCAAGTGGTTCAAACTTGCGGAAGTTGGCGGGAGAATGTTGAAAGGAGGTCCGCACTTCCGGAAGTTGGCGGAAAATTGCTCGAAGGAGGTCCGAACTTCCGGAAGTGGGCGGAAAATTGTTCGAAGGAGGTTCGCACTTTCGGAAGTTGGCGAGAAGTTACTCGGAGGAGGTCCGAACTTCCGGAAGTCGGCGTGGAATGAGTCGAAGGAGGTCCGAACTTCCGGAAGTTGGCGAGAAATGACTCGAAAGAGGTCCGAACTTCCGGAAGTTGGCAAAAAATTACTCAAAGAAGGTCCCAACTGCCGGAAGTTTGCGGGACATTGCGTGAACGACGTCCGAACTTCCGGAAGCTGGTAAGAAATTGCCCGATCGATGTCCGAACTTCCGGAAGTTGGCACGAAATTACTTGAAGGAGGTCCGAACTTCCGGAAGTTGGCGAGGAATGAGTTTAAGGAGGTCCGAACTTTCGGAAGTTGGCACGAAATTACTCGAAGGAGGTCCGAACTTTCGGAAGTTGGCACGAAATTACTTGAAGGAGGTCCGAACTTACGAAAGTTGGCACGAAATTACTTGAAGGAGGTTCGAACATCCGGAAGTTGGCGAGGAATGAGTCGAAGGAGGTCCGAACTTTCGGAAGTTGGCACGAAATTACTTGAAGGAAGTCCGAACTTCCGGAAGTTGGCGAGAAATGACTCGAAGGAGGTCCGAACTTCCGGAAGTTGGCAAAAAATTACTCAAAGAAGGTCCCAACTTCCGGAAGTTTGCGGGACATTGCGTGAACGACGTCCGAACTTCCGGAAGCTGGTAAGAAATTGCCCGATCGATGTCCGAACTTCCGGAACTTAGCACGAAATTACTTGAAGGAGGTCCGAACTTCCGGAAGTTGGCGAGAAATGAGTCGAAGGAGGTCCGAACTTCCGGAAGTTGGCGAGAAACGACTCGAACAAGGTCCGAACTTCCGGAAGATGGCAGGAAATTACTCAAATAAGGTCCCAACTTCCGGAAGCTTGCGGGAAATTACGCGAACGACGTCTGAACTTCCGGAAGCTGATAATAAATCGCCCAATCGATGTCCGAACTTCCGGAAGTTGGCACGAAATTACTTGAAGGAGGTCCGAACTTCCGGAAGTTGGCACGAAATTACTTGAAGGAGGTCCGAACTTCCGGAAGTTGGCACGAAATTACTTGAAGGAGGTCCGAACTTCCGGAAGTTGGCAATAAACCGCTCGATCGACGTCCGAACTTCCGGAAATCGCAAAAAAAATCCTCAAACCGTTCCAATGATCCGGAAGTGTGGAAAACTAGCTCGAACGTCGTTCAAACTTCCGGAAGTTGCGAAGTAACGACTCGACGCGGTCCGAACTCCCGGAAGTGGGAAAAAAAATTGCTCGAACGAGGCACAAAGCTGACAAAGAAGCAAATCTTCTGGCGGATATGAGCTTGGGCTTAAGTAGCTCGAGAGGCTACCTTGAGCCATGATTTTTTTTTGAGTGGCGTTTCCTGCGCTTATATCCCGTCGTGCCCTTTGTTGGTCCAAAGCTGACGCTAATCATCACCTTTTTGTCACTCAATCAAGCTCCGGTTTCAGCAATCTTCTCACCTTGACTCGTCACTTTTACGCTCGACCAGTTCTCGCATCGGGATCGTCGGGCCAAATGAAAGTATGAAAAAAGCTCCGTTCACCCTGTCGCGTATATTTCCCAAAATCCTCGACGCCTTTTTATCTATTTCTTACGCGTTTTTTTTTCTCTTGAGCCTTTGTATGCTTAATAATGGAGAAAAAATGAGAACTTTACTTACCACGTTATATCTCGTTGGAAATTGGAAGACACGATCGGGCTGATCGATTATCACGATAAACGGCGGTGCGAGAAGATTTCTGATGGACCTCAGCATTGCGAGGCCAACAGCCAATATCGTCGTGAAAAAGGATACGACCCTGCAACGATGATAATGGTTGGTTGGATTTTCTTCCGACGATTTTTTATTCCCTTGGAACTTTCTTATCATAAAGGTGACAAAAAAATCAATTCCGACTCTGTCGATCGTTTGTGACAAATTGTTCGATATAGCTAAAAGGATTCTTGGGATTTGAACGAATTTTCATGTTGAAATAATGTTTATTTTTTTGTGTGATCATTCGATGGTTGTTCAGTACATTATTATTATTATTATATATATTTTTTGAATACATTATTTAATAAATAGAATATATATATATATATATATATATATATATATATATATATATAATAGAAATTTGCTGAACAACCATCGAATGATGACACAAAAAAATAATCATTATTTTAACATGAAAATTCGTTCGAATCCCAAGAATCCTTTTAGCTATACCGAAAAATTTGTCACAAACGATCGACAGAGTCGGAATTGATATATATATATATATATATATATATATATATATATATATATATATATGAGGTATTCCACGTGAATCCGGTGGACTTTTTCTCTGACCCCCGCCAATTCGATTAATTTTTTTAAATCTGATTCCATTGACTCTAAAATACACCCTGAATTTTGTTTACATTTTTCGAAACAGCCCTAAGTAAAAAAAATCCAAAAATGCGTGATTATATGTAAAAAGTGGAAGTACGATTTTTCCTGGGCTTTCTGAGCGATTAACATTTTAAAAAATCCGAAAAATTCAAGAACCGCTTACTTCGGGCGGATACTCAAATATTTGATATCCACAATGAATTTTTTTGACCATTTTTGAACAACCAAATAACAATCATGGACCTTGAACATTTAGCAGTCACTTTTTCGTATTTTTTTTAACGTTAATCGCTCAGAAATCACAGAAAAAATCATACTTCCACTGCGGGTGATAGCTTGAAAATTTTTACATATAATCACGGATTTTTGGGAATTATTTCAGATTTTTAAATCGGGGCTTTTTTTTCGGATAATTTTTTTTTTTATTAAGGATTGTTTCAAAAAATGTGATAAAAATTCGTGGTGTCTTTTAGAGTCAATGAAATCAGATTTTGAAAAATTAATGGAATTGGGGTCAGGGAAAAAGTCCACCGGATTTACGTGGAATACCTCATACATATATACACATATATACAGGGTGTCCCTCTCATCTCTGCCACCCGAAATAACTCGGTAATTGTCGACGTCACAAAAAAATGTTCCAGACAAAAGTTGTACGGTGTGAAGGGGGCCATCAAATGCGAACATTTTTTTTTCTGTGGAGGTACTGACGCACAGTGAACGTCACCTTAACTTTTTGAAATGGAATGGTTCCCTTTTTTCGACCATCTTGTGGAGCACCTCAAGCAGCATAAAAAACATTCAGGGGTCATAGTCGTTCAAGGTCATTCAAGGTCAGTATCGATGATACAAATCTAAATAGGTGACCTTGAATGACCTTGAACGACTTTGACCCCCTAATGTGTTTTACGCGACTTGAGGTGCTCCACAAGATGGTTAAAAAAATGTACCGTACCGTTTAAAAAAATGGAGGTGACCGTCATTGTGCGTCTGCGCCAGAACCGAAATAAAAAAAATTGGTCGCATTTGATGGCCCCTTCCACCGTACAACTTTTGTCTGAATCATTTTTTCGTGACGTCGATAATTACCTAGTTATTTCGGGTGGCAGATGTAAAAGGGACACCCTGCATATCGAACGTTGCAATAAAAATTCCTGATCAATGACTGTAAAAAAATAAGACAAAACAATTATGTCAATTTAGATAGAATAACGATAACATCACTCATGTCGGTAGATAAAGATCTCTCGTCCAAAAGGATTAACATAGTATATATCGGAGTATATTCGATCGTGCGAATGCTCGATTTTTATTGTAAATTATTCGCAAGGCGTGCCGAATGTGTCAGAATCGTCCCAACGACAATACTCTACTCCAAAATATTAGAAAGACTGAAAAATAGTTTTTTTTAATTGCTTAAAGCGATAAACTATCAAAAAATATGTTTACAAAGTTACAGAGACCATTTGTAAATATTTTCGAAGATGCAAGGCCAAAAGCAGAGACGCAATTGGTATTTGATATTGATATTTCCTCCTATTGAAAACTTTGAAGCGAGTTTTCTCCAGTTTTCATTTTCACAATTTTTCCAAATTGTCGGGCGTGATAGCAAAAAAAATAAACGACCTATTGAATCAAACCAAAGTTCGTTTTCTTCAGTATGAAAATATCTTCTGTGTGAATTAAAGGAGTCGTTGGAAAAGTCCTTTTAAATCATTAATATAGCACGTTAAAGTGTTCTTTGTTCAAATTTTTTTCAAACGGGATAAAAGTTATAATTTCACGATTTTTTCAGTCACAGTAAGGGGTATAACATCATGTGCGAATTTAACCATTTTTTTCGTATGAAAAAGTGATTCACTCATAAAATTAATTACACATCTATTTCGTATGAATATCAAGCTGTTAGAAAATATATATATAGTTTTTTTTATGTGCAAAATGGCCGACCACTAATATTTTCTTTTGTTGACTTTTTTTCATTTGACATTTGACATTTAGCATCCACAATTTTCGACCTAGAACAAAAAACAAAAATTCTCGTCCATCTACATTAGAATACCTAGAGAAGTACGTACGGAATGTGAAAAATATTGTTTTATTCAAAAGTTGCAGGTATTTGAACTTAAGAAATGAATTTGCAGTGAAAAATTTCGTTATAACTGCTCATAAACTGCTCATAAAATGAAAAGTTTTCGATTAATCAGGAATTCCGTACGTACTTCTCTGCGAAATGCAATTAGGAACATGACTTTTAAATTTGAAGTAAATCGAGTGAAAATTGTTGAAGTTATTTGTCACGCCAATTGGAAAAAAGCTGTTTCGAGAAGTTTCGAGTAGTCGGCTATTTGTACATCAAAAAAATATATATGAATATTTTTTAACAGCTTGATATTCATACTGAATAGATGTGTTGAGATGAAAATTGAGAATTTTATGAGTGAATCACTTTTTTATACAAAAAAATGGTTAAATTCGCACATGATTTTATACCCGTAGGCCTAAGGCCTTAATTCACGAAGAAAAATAATATATGACAATTGAAAATTTTATTGGTTTATTTGGTTCAGTCAAGAATTACGAGCTGCATCTTTCCCGCCGATTAGGGGCTGCAGTGGCAAGACGCACATGGAATAGGCTGATGACTCTGCAATCATTTATTGTTTCATGTTGAACACTTTTTTTATACATTTTAAAAATACATGAAAAAATACCTCAATGTTTACTGGGCTCACTTGTTCTTTTGCGTTAAAAAAAAATTCCGTAAAAACGCTTTTTTTGGACCTTCTAATTCAGGCTCCCGCCTTGAGGAGAGATATACACCTAGATGGTCGAGGTCGAGGATTTAGAAGCTATGGACATTCCGTCGACCGTAGAAGACCTACACTATGGGCCTGGTATCGATGATTACATGTAAGTTGACAAATTTCATGATTTATTCATTCCCAAATTTTCAAACGCGTTTTTCTCAAAACCACGCTTTTCAAATCGGTACCCAAAGTTTCTCGAAAACCAATGAACCGATTGCCTTGAGGTTTTTTGTGGTTATTCTATACACCATTATCTAGTACTTGTCATAGGATTTTTTTTTCCGTTACTTAGTTTATGTTTTATAGGCAAAATAATAACTAATTTTTTGCCCAAAAATCACTATTTATGTTAAAACGTCCGCCATTTTGTCATTAATCGATATTTTCAAAATCGGCTATGACAAGTACTAGATTATAGTATCTAATTTAATAATCTTTTTGGTTTTTTTTTCAGATGATTTTTAAAGAAACGCCAGTGGGTACCGTATACGCAGATTTTTTTACGACGCTCCAAGGATCATACAATATCTTTGTATATTTTTGATATTTTTAAGGGAGACTTTGTCCTTGAAATGCAGCGGGAGATATTAGCGGCTCAACATGAGCAGCTAGAAGAAGAGGAGGGATGCCTCTATGGACCAGGCATTGCCGATTAGCGGTAATTATAAACACATTTGTGTAAACACATTACAAAACTTTAAACGCGTTTTTCTCGAAAACACGTTTTTAAAAATGGCTGACATTCTCCTGACCGCTGTAATTAACATATCGACCTGAAATTTGGAGAGCATACTCAGAAAATATGTCTCCACGGAATGACGGATCGTTTTTTCGATAGATACATTTTTGCATTTATTATTTATCTTTTTATGCGAAAAAAAACGCGAAAATTCGATTTTTTTTAAATTGCCGCCATTTTCCGAAATTTGTACTAAACGAAAAACCCATCCGTCATTCCATGACCAAAGGGTCACAGATTGATAATATGCTTTGAATTTGTGTTTCAGATCAACAAAGAGGGCGCAGTGATGTCAGCCGTTTACCTCCCGCGATTTGAGGACCTGTTTTCGCGGAGCTGCAACGGCCGCCATTTTAGTTTTTTTTTCAAAAAAAATTTTTTTTAACGTTCTGTATATCATGAATAAAAGCAAGAAAAAAACCGCCCTCAAAAAGCTTTACTCGTTTCCTTTAAAAAAAATAAAATGTAAACACCTGAAATATGGCACTCCAAGGACAAAGTCTCCCTTAACGAAATAAAATTAAACATGTTTTTGAATGTATATACTTTTAGATAATTAAAACCCCAATCCGAAATTTCGAATACTTTTCCTTGGAAAAATTCACAAAAATGACCTTTTTCCGGCTCCTAGGTGTATATCTCCCCTTAATCCGATAACACATATTATTCTCAAATTTGCTTCGAACCGAATAATTTTTCATATAAAAATTATGTAATCGTGCCAAGTACACAGTGCCACGTCGCAAATTAAAAGCAAAAGTCGTACGTCCAATTACAAAAAAAAAAGTACTCGATCGACGGATCTCGATGTTTTTTGCATGGCGCACGATGATTAATTTTTCATTAATCCAAATGGAATATTGTCGCGAGTGACTCACCAAATATCGTTGCCGCAGTAATGAGAAAATATTGCCCAACCACCTCGCCAGTGCGCGTTGCAGGCGACGCAAAATATGTATATGTAAAGTAACCGTACGAGATCGTAAGCGACGCGTCCGGCTCTGCCGTTATTTGTTCGCAGCCTCTCGACGAAATGCCCGTGAAGAACGTCCCTACCGATGGCAAAAACCACGTGGAGAGCCACACCGAAAATGAAACAAAGCCATTCTGGAAAACTGCAAATTTTTTGTTCGGTGTAAAAAAAAATTCCTCTCCCTTGCACATAAGTTGATTAGTAGGAAAAATAAAATAAAAAAAAAGACGTTCACGAGATTGAAGTATATCGAGGAAGTTTGGGGAAAAAAGGAGGAAAGAAATCGCAACTCGAACCAACTCGGAAAGTTCGTGAAAACTCATTTTTTTCTTTGTAATTTACTGGTTTAACCGAATTAGTTTTCTGTTCAAAAAATTATAATAAAAAAAATTGCATTCAATAAATCTTATTTCTTTTTTCTTCTTCTTTTCCCGAACAAATTTGAGAAATTCGTCAAATTTTTTATTTTTTCTATTTTCGTTGTAATTTACTCCTTTAATTGAATTAATTTTCTGAAAAAAAAACAACATTAATAAAAACGATTGCATTCAGTGAATGTATATTTTTTCACTTTTCTTTCTACTTTTTTTCCTACGAATACATTGGGTGAGAAAAATAATTGGCAGCCGTGTCAATTCGTCTAAGAAATAAAATTATAAAATTATGTCCACAAGATTAACTGATATCTTGATTAGATTTATTTATGCCATGGTTATACCTTGAGGCAGATGGGACTGTATCGAGGAAATAAAAAAAAGGAGCAGGGAATCGCAAGTCTAACAAACTCAAGAAACTCGTAAGAATTTTTCCTTTTTCTAATTTATCTTTTCACTTGAATTAATTTTCCGGTAAAAAATATATTAATAAAAATAAAACAATGCCATTCGATAAATGTCTACTCTTCTTTTTATCTTTCTTGTTGTCCACTCTTATATTTTTTTCTTTCCAGGAATACATTTCGATAAAGAATATATTATATTCTTTTGCACCCGAGTGGAAAAAGAATGACGTTCACGAGATTGGAGTGTATCGACTATAAATGTGAAAAAAGGAGGAAAGAAATCGCAAATTGAAAAATCTCGAGAAATTCGTAATAATTTCTCTTTTTTTTCCAATTTGCTTTTTTACTTAAATTACTTTTCCAAAAATAACGATAAAACAATTACATTCCATAAATGAGTACTTTTCTTTTTTTCTTTTATTTCGGGGAAAAAATGACGTTCACGAGATTGGAGTCTATCGAGTAAATGTGAAAAAGCGAGGAAAGAAATCAGAACTTGAAAAAAATCGAGAAATTGGTAATAATTTCTCTTTTTTTTTCAATTTAATTTTTTACTTAAGGCAGTAGTCTGCTTTACAGGCTTCAAAAAATCGATTTGAAGGATTATTGTATGGCCCGGGGATAGCTGATTAACATCTAATTAGTGTAAGTATCCAAAAACTTATATTTTCTTGGACCGAAAACTTTAAAGCCCGTTTTCTCGAGTATTCATTTTCACAAGTTTTAGAAAACGATGCCGGCGATAGCAAAAACAATATATGTCCGATCGAAAAAAAATCAAAGTGATCTAGCTTCAGTATTAAATTATCTTCTATTTGAACTAAAAAAGTTGGACAAAAGTACTATTTAAATTACTTGTTTTGCAACTTAAAGTGAATTTTTTTTTTTCAAAAAAGTGAATTTTTTTTTCAAACTTCGAAAAAATTTGGAATTTCATCATTTCTTCGGTATTTTTTTAGTTCATATAGAAAAGGAACTTATAAAAACTTAAAAAAAATTTGGTTCGACTGTTTCAGATGCATCGCACGACCTTCATCACCGGCACCGATTTACAAGTGCAGACTCCAGGCGCCCCAGAAAAATCGTTACAACTTTGAAAAATTTCAATATTTTTTAATAATAAAAATTGTTTTTTAAAGCTTGAATATAATACACTATCGTCTCAAAATTTCGTTTACCGCAATCATTTCCGTCCCTTTCAAAAAAATTGCTGAAAAAACGCTTTTTTTCGCCTTCTAAAGCAGACTACTGCCTTATATTACTTTCCTAAAAATAACGATACTAATAATGATATAAAAATAATATGATATATATATATAATACTATATATATATTTAGTATGATAATATACTAATAATGATATAAATAACGATAACGAACATTCAATAAATGTGTACTTTTATTTTTGTCTTACTACTCATTTTTTTTCTTTCGTTTAGCGATATCAAAATCGATAGCGACCGTGCCAAAAGCTGATCGATATAATTACAAAAACGAATAAAAAAAAAACAAAATAAAACAATGATTAAAAAAGTTGCGTTTACTCTGTCTTCGTATTATTAATGTAGGGCAGATGCAAAGAGGAGATGTTAAATTCTGCGATAATGCACGGAAAATTTTCTACTATCAGTCGTCACAGGCGCTATGTACTAAGCTGAGCGATTTAATCACTGGAAGAGCCAACGAGCTGAGCGATTTGTTGATTAGACCGACCATCCAGACATCTTACAAATCATTGTCGAACTGTGTATAGATATATACACAGTCGCAACTCCGAGTACTCCAACTGCAGTACAGGTGTATTTTTCAATCGATAAATTCTCATATATATGCATGGCCGAGCAAGGATCAAGTGTGTTTTATCGATTCATATCAGGCAGAACGAAAATTACATTAGTTTTTTTTTTCCTCCCACGACAACAATAAATATTGATTTCATATTATTAATATTATAACCCCCATCATTTATTTGCTAATTGAAAAAATAATACGATTTTCATTTCCCTAAAAAAATATCTACTCCAACAAGTCAAAATATCTGAAAAAAAAAACTTTTTTTCTCACCGTACGGACATGCAGTGCCGAAATATCGAAACAATTTCAAACGAGATTAAAATAATGTTAACGAGGGGGCAAAGTTATTCCACTGGCGGAAGACTGGTATTTTCGCTTTTTAACTATTTAGAAAAGCAAAAAGGAATCGAATAAACTTACAATTCGTCGTAAATGTCCATCATGGTCCAGATCCCTCGCCAATGTCCAATCACGAGCGGGCCTACGACGAACAGTGACAGGAGAGTGTCAACGAACGAGATCGCGCGTTTTTTCTCAAATTTCCTCGGAATTTTGGCAACTTTCTGGACTGGCGTTTTTTTGCCATTCGCGGGATCGGTCTTGACTCGTCGTGCTGATAAATCATCGATCTACAGCGATAGTCAGAGATTTTTCAGCAAAGTCAAAATAAGTAAATCTATATTATGAATAATTAAAGCAGATAATAAATAGAAAATATTATGCAGAAAACTAACAATATATGGACTTTATTCGGAAGGATAAAGAAATTCTTATGTGTTTTTATTTGAAAAAAAATTTAACATGAAGAAATGCAAATTTGGCGAATCAAAAAATTGTTAATGAATAAAGAGAATACATATTTTTGCAATATATATTGATTTATTTTCGTCATTCTTGCCCTGCTGGGCTTTAGAATATTTGACATTTGCAACTTATATGCCTCTACTCCTCCGATTATAAATATATACATATATCTATTACAAAGATATGTATTTTTTTACCTATATATATTAGGTGAAAAAATTAATTCGGTGTCTTTGGAGTTAACAAAGAAGATTTGTAGAGAGCACCGAATTCACTTGTACTACTTTTATATATATATATATATATATATATATATATATATATATATATATATATATATATATATATGAGGTATTCCACGTGAATCCGGTGGACTTATTCCCTGACCCTCACCAATTCGATTTTTTAAATCTGATTCCATGGACTCTGAAAGACACCCTCATTTTTTTATACATTTTCCGAAACACCCATAGTCAAAAAAAAAATTTTACTCCGAAAAAAACGCCCCGATTTAAAAATCTGAAAAAAATCCCAAAAAAGCATGATTATATGTAAAAATTTTCAAGCTATCACCCGCAGTCGAAGTATGATTTTTTCCGTGCTTTCTGAGCGATTAACGTTAAAAAAATCCGAAAGATTCAAGAAGCGCTTACTTCAGGCGGCTACTGAAATATTTTTATACCCACAATGAATTTTTCGACCATTTTTGAATAACCATTTGGTTGTTAAAAATGGTCAAAAAAATATATATACACACTGTAAATACTTATAGCAGATAATAAATATGGGAAATTACGAAAAGAACTCACACCATCGTATTTTTATTCGGAACACGATCAAAATTATTTACTATTACTTTCGTAATAAATAAGAATAATTTTTCAGTAACCTTCTAAAAAAAATTCTGGCCTAATTAAAAAAGCTTATGCATTATGATTTCAAAGTAAATTAGTCGGGGAAAAAGTTTAATTTGGTCAAAGAAATAATCATTTAACGAATAAAAAGAATACATATTTTTGTAACAGATATGTTGTATATTTATTTACTTATTTTCGTCTTCCTTGCCCTACTCGGCTTTTGAATCTTTTACATTTGCACCTGGATGCCTCTAATTTCTTACAAAATTACAAAAATATGTTTTCTTATCAATTCATATATATATATATATATATATATATATATATATAATATTAAATCAAACACTCACATGGGCTGGTCCACTACTCTTACGAATAAAAATACTCTTGACTTCGTTGTCGAACAGATTTGTCGATTTTTCCTCCATCTCGTACTCGAAACTGTCATCGCATGTAGGAATTTGCCGATTTCCAACGATCGACGTCGGCCCGACCGCGTTATCAGAAATGTCTTTATGTGCGTTAATAAATACACGATGACCATTTTTTTCGATCTCCGATTTTCCATTAACGATTTTACCGTCAACTGATTTTTCCTGGCGATCGTTGGCACATTCTTGAGCAGGTTTTTCCTCCTCGTCTTTAAATTGTTCCCTCGTGTCCCCCGTTTCGTTATTCAACCGTGACATTGTTTCTGTCTCTCGGTCGTGGCTCTCCTCGATGCGAAAGAATCGGCGGCATGATGCATAATCGCGAAAGATTCGCACGAACGAGGGTCCGAAATTCTCCTCGCGATAATTACTGGACGACGTTGTCGTCGTCTCGTTATTGTCACTCGTGTCAATTTGTTCGATATACATAATTGACTGACTCGCAGCGCGGCGAATAATAATCCATATAATCTTCGAACGATTGACGTTACTTTGCGATTAACGAATGCTACAAACTAATTGGCTCTTTCCAAGAATTCGCCCTTGAGAGGATGCAAATGCGCACGAGCCTACGATTATTGTGCTATCACGCTTTCAGCGCAAAATATAATTAATCGATTATCGACGTGGATCAATCATTTCGTCCAGACTCGTCTGCTCCTGCATCTCCTGTCTTGCAAACGTTCCGACTCAACGATTTTTGTCGATTTTTCTATCTATCCTCACCTCCAGTCACGCGATCGTTTCGATTTGACGATTTTTGCCGATTTTTCTATCTATCCTCACGTCCAGTCCCGCAATCGTTTTAATTTAACGATTTTTGTGGATTTATCTATTTATTCTCACGTCCAGTCGCGCGATCGTTTTAATTTTACGATTTTTACCGATTTTTCAATCTATTCTCACGTCCAGTCATGTAACCGTTCCGATTCGACGATTTTTACCGATTTTTCTATCTATTCGGAGGCCCAGTCACGCTACCGTTTTGATTTAATGATTTTTGCCGATTTTTCGACCCATCCTCACCTCCGCTCCCCATGTAGGTTTCGCCAATCGAACCGTAACGGCCAATACTTGGACCAATGTTGGCGGGGCGATGATCGATTACCCAATTGTACGCCAATGCTCGGCTGAGTATTGACTAGCCAACATTGGTTTGCCAATACGAGGCCAATGTTCGGCCAAATATAGACTCGCTAATCATTGGCTTGTCGATACGAGGCCGATGTTTGGCGAAGTATAGACTCGCCAATCATTGGGTTGCCGATACGCGGCCAATGTTCGGCCAAACGTAGACTTGCTAATCATTGGCTTGTCGATACGAGGCCGATGTTTGACGAAGTATAGACTGGCCAATCATTGGTTTGCCAATACGAGGCCAATGTTCGGCCAAGTATAGACACGTTCATTATTGGGTAATCGATATGAGGCCGATGTTTGACGAAGTATAGACTTGCCAATCATTGGTTTGCCGATACGAGGCCAATGTTCGGCCAAATATAGGCTCTCTAATCATTGGCTTATCGATACGAGGTCGAGGTTTGGCGAAGTATAGACTCGCCAATCATGTTTTTGCCGATACGAGGCCAATGTTCGGCCGAGTAACGCATGATCAAACCGCAATTCGTATATTGACGATTCATTGTTTCGCGTCGAAGTCATTGAGAGACGAGATGAATACTTTTTACGAGTCCATTGGACATTATTCTTAACAACCATACTACCAAATCAATGCACTCATTGTTGGCTGATTCTCGAACGAGCTCATACGCGATACTCTGCCCATTTTTATGAACCATCCTACACTGACAGAAAAATTCTATTAATATTAACTAACCGCGTCTATTTATTTATTCTTTGTTTGAATTAACTAGATTTTTTGTGAAATCAAATTTTTCCTATTGCATTCCATTATTGGAATTATTCATTTTAAATATGTTTATTTATTCAAATTAAACTTGAACTAATGAACAAATGGTCTGTCTTTATTGGAACACACATATTAAAGGGTTGTGGGGGTAGAGAGGGTGGAGCGAGAGGAATTATATATATATATATATATATATATATATATATATATATATATATATATATATATATATATATATATAGGTTAGGTTTGGAAATTCTCCAACATGTCAGTAGATAACACTCTCTAATTATCACGATGAAATTAACTAATTGATATAGTTAATGCGATACTAATAATGATGAGAATCCATTTGGTTTCTTATGGCATATCTGCGATTCAAATGTTACGAGCACTCGGTAGCATAGGGGCAGCGTGCTTGGCTATGAGTAGGTAGGTTCAAGGTTCGAGTCCCATATAGGTGAAATATTTTCTTCGAACTAATCGTTTCGAAAGACCAGGTAATGACGAATTACAATACAAAAAGAATCAATTTTTTTTTTTGGCAGTGCAGGACCAATTTTCGTGATCTATATCGGGTCACAATTATCCGCCAAGACTCGGTCGATAATCGGGCCAAGCTCGAGTGCCAATGATGGCAATCTTGACGGGGACTGATTGTTGGCCGATTCTCGAATGAACTTCTACGCGATGTTCGGCCGATTCTCGTAAGCCATTCTAGGGCCAATATTGATTGCGAATATCGGGCCGCTCTTATCATCCGAGGCTCGGTCGATGATCGGGCCAAGCTCGAGTGCCAATGTTGGCAGGCTCGGCGTCGCGCATCGGCCAATCGTTGGCCACTACCGATCACCCTACATGGGTCCCGCGATAGTTTCAATTTTACGATATTTACCGATTTTTCTATCTATCCTCACGTCGCGCCACGCGATCGTTTCGATTTTACGATTTTTACCGATTTTTCTATTTATCCTGACGTCCAGTCACGCGATCCTTTCGATTCGTCGACTTTTACCGATTTTTCTATCTATGCTCACGTCCAGCCGCGTGATTCTTTCGATTTAACGATTTTTACCGATTTTTCTATCTATCCTAACGTCCAGTCACGCGATCGTTTCAATTTTGACGATTTTTACCGATTTTTCTATCTATTCTCACGTCCAATTACGCTACCGTTTTGATTTGACAATTTTTACCGATTTTTTAACCATCCTCACCTCCGGTCGCGCGATCGTTTCAATTTGATGATTTTTACCGATTTTTAAATCTATTCTCACGTCCAGTAATGCGATCCTTTCGATTTGTCGATTTCTACGGATTTTCCTATCTATTCTCACGTCCAGTCACGCGATTCTTTCGATTTGTCGATTTCTACCGATTTTTCTATCTATCCTCACGTTCAGTCGTGGCAATTTCGTCCGGAACCGTCGACTCGTGAAATGGAAGATTTTTTTACGATCGCGATTTTGGTGAGATCGTTACATTACACAAGAGAAAAAATGTTTGTCGATTATTTAAATCACGTGTCAAACTGATCGGTCACTTATTGACTAACTATGCTGGGACTTTTTTCTTTGAGGAACTAAAAACGGAGAATTTTACCGATATGATTGAGATCGGTAATTTAATTGAAGGAGGCACACTCATTCATTCTTTCCTTTTCGTTTCACGGAGACAGACTGCCTATTTTTTAAAGTAACAGGAAGACATATAGAAAAATGTTTTTTTAATGTATGACATTTTTTTATAATAAACATATTATTGTCAGTTTTGATTTTTAAAAAATACGTTTATATACACAATCTGTCGATAGTTATTTATTGTGAGCTTTGTGAGAATGAAAAAAAAATTATTTTCTGGCCAATTTGTTATCCGTAATCTAATCGAAACAATATTCTTTTGATAACTCAGTGGCAATACACACACACACACACACACACACACACACACACACACACACACACACACACACACACACACACACACACACACACACACACACACACACACACACACACACACACACACACACACACACACACACACACACACACACACACACACACACACACACACACACACACACACACACACACACACACACACACACACACACACACACACACACACACACACACACACACACATATATATATATATTGGTTGTTTATTCACACTGAAATTAATTACTGATATTAATTGAATTTGATAATAAATTGACTACCGATATTAAATAAAATTGAATTTAATAATTTAAATTAAATACCGAATCAAGTTTTACACTTAAATTTATTACTGACATATTCATTCGATTTAAGGGGTGAGATGCAGTCAGAATTTTCAAAAAATCGATTTTTAAAAAATTTTCTTGAAGTATGAAGTTTCGAAAATATTCACTAAAAATTCAAGTCAATCAAGATGTAAGTAATTTTTTAATTAGTATTTATATACATAAATCAAGTGTAAAATTGGAAAACTCTTACAGAAATTTTCAAAAATGTATTACTTAAAAACTATAAACTATAGCAAAATTTTATAAAGAATACTTTCGTTTTATATTCGCCCAAAATATTTTTTAAAAAATAATCCATCCCGACGAACTGTAATTTTTTGAAAAATTCTTTTAACAATTGGCTATAAACATTTGAATGCTCGACTTTTCGGCAAAAAATGATGATATTCGGATTCAGCGGATCAAAATACATGAAAAAAGTTTAACTTCATCCATCGAGCTCAAAATTTTAGGAACATATAATACCGTATCCACATTGAAAAACTTTAAACGCGTTTTTCTCGAAACTATGTTTTTCAAGTCGGTGACCACTATAATTCAAAAACCACTCGATGGATTTTGATGAAATTTCGTGTGTTTATTGATAGCATAAAAAACTAGTCCTCAATCGAAGGATTTTCATTTTTGTTGAATATTGCTTTTTTTAATAACAAACGAGCAATTTTTGGTCGAAAATCGAAAGTTATCTGTCGGAAGCCGCCATTTTGTTAATTAAAAAAAAAAGCTTCAATTAAGGACTAGATTTATTATTAAACTAATGATTTTTTCTTGGTTTTTTTTATTTCAGGTGATCCAGTAATATTTTATGATGGCCACCGCAAAGCACTACATGCCGAAGGGGGTCCGACAAAGATGGCGATATTTTTATCAATAATCAATATTTTTCTTTGAAAATTTGTACAAGGCAAGTTGAAATATAACATAAAAAGTCTGTGTAACCACTTTTGTAAAACAAACTTAATTACTATGAAAAAAAAAATTATTGAAAATGCCCGTTTTTTCACGCCTCTGACTGCATCTCACCCCTTGAATGACAAAATTCAATACCAAGTTCGTTAATTATTTAGATTCATTTAATAAACTAATCTCAATTCATTCGAATAAGTTCTCGACCAGATTACTTTCTCAACTCCACGAATCAGTATATTTTCCAGGCCTCGTCAAATTACCAAAATGACCTGATCGCGGTATGCCTTCAGCCTTCAACAATCCCTCAAAATTGAATTAAAAAGCGATTGAAAATTGATTTAAAAATTCGGCCCAAAATTACTGAACGTTCAATTTCATTTGCGAAAAAAAACGCGTCATTGACGTTATACAAAACTGTTCAATTCCGAATCACACGAGGGTTCCCACCGAGCGCGATCTCAAAGATCGGTATTTTCGAACTTCGACAAACGATTCGCCGTCAAGAGATCTGCGCGTTTGGAAGAGCAGCCAGGAAGAGAAATCCTGCCTGGCCGAATGGCGCGCAAGGACTAAAGTTTTGCCCCGACTAGTCATCGTTCGTGTGTAAGCCTTCCGTACTTATTGATTTGCGCGATCTCCGCGGAAGATTGGCCGTCACTCGCATTCGTTGGAGATTTCACGTGGCGCGGATCGAGTATCAAACTGCGTTCGAAATGAACGCAGGAGGCAAGGATCCAAGAGCGGTCTTGCGTCTAACGAGGTGCTTATCGCGGCTGACGCTTGCGCACTGTCATTATGTTAATCCGATGGGAGTGATATCCGACTGGTGTTGAGTGTCTTCGTCATTAATCTCGATGGTTATTAGCGGCTGGAAAGCGATATGAGCTATTCTTTGGAAACCCGAGGTCGATCTCCCGTGACAAGCGGCCCGGGCCAATACTCGGATGGGTGACCGCTGGGACGCAGCTCGCGCGCCGACTGTCGGACGGGATCGTAAAGGCCCGCAAGGGCGTGACCGAGGAGCGTTGTAATCATGTCGAAAAATCGGTATGGAAATAATCGATAGCAAAATAAACGCTATGGAAAGATCAGAATAGAAAAATCGGCATGAAAAAATCGGTATGAAAAAATCAGAACGAAAAAAAAATAAAAATGAAAAACCGGTATAAAAACGTCAGTATGGAAAAATCAGTATGAAAAAACCAGTATGAAAAAATCAGTATGAAAAAATCAGTATGAAAAAATCAGTATGAAAACATCGGTATGAATCTCAAGGTGTTCCCTAAAAGGAAACTGCAACCGTTCACCGAGGGAAAAAATGACCGCACGATATTCTATCACTAAGCGAACTAAAGCGAAAGGTACGTATGAGAAAGTCAGTAGGAAAAAGTCGGTATGAAAAAATCGGTTTGAAAAGATCATAATGAGAAAATCGGTATGAAAAAATCAGAATGAAACAAATAAAAATAAGAAAATCGGTATAAAAAAGTCAGTAAGGAAAAATCAGTATGAAAACGTCGGTATGAGTCTCAAGGCGTTCCCTAAAAGAATACTGCAACCGTTCACCGCAGCAAAAAAATGACCGCGCGATATTCTATCGCTAAGCGAACTAAAACGAAAGGTCCGTATGAAAAAGTCAGTAGGAAAAAATTGGTATGAAAATATCAGAATGAGAAAATCGGTATGAAAAAATCAGAATGAAGAAATCGGTACGAAAAAAACGGTACGGAAAAATCAGAATGAACAAAATAAAAATTAAAAAATCAGTATGAAAACGACGGTATGAGTCTCAAGGCGTTCCCTAAAAGGAAACTGCAACCGTTCACCGCGGCAAAAAAAAGACCGCGCGATATTCTATCACTAAGCGAACTAAAACGAAAGGTCCGTATGAAAAAGTCAGTATCCAAAAATCAGTATGAAAACGACGGTATGAGTCTTAAGGCGTCCCCTAAAAGGAAACTGCAACCGTTCACCGCGGCAAAAAAATGACCGCGCGATATTCTATCACTAAGCGAACTAAAACGAAAGGTCCGTATGAAAAAGTCAGTAGGAAAAAATTGGTATGAAAATATCACAATGAGAAAATCGGTATGAAAATATCAGAATGAAGAAATCGGTACGAAAATAAACGGTATGGATAAATCAGAATGAACAAAATAAAAATTAAAAAATCGGTATGAAAAAGTCAGTATGAAAAAATCAGTATGAGTCTCAAGGCGTTCCCTAAAAGGAAACTGCAACCGTTCACGGCGGCAAAAAAATGACCGCGCGATTTTCTATCACTAAGCGTCCGTGGCGAAGAAATAATTTCGCTAAATGGCACATACGCGGGGGAGGGTGGAAAAAATGAACTGGAAAAGCCTTTGAATTAGGAACGCGAGGGTACTGCTGAAGCCGCGAAGCGGTGAAGATAAAGAATTAATATTCTCACCCCCTATACTTTATACTGGTGGAACATTATACGAACGAAATAATTGGAGGGTCACTGATCGGGAATGGGAAATGATAAGCTACGGAGATAAGATTGAGCGTTTGACACATACCAATGTATTAATTTATTCATTCATTTATTTTTTTGTTTATGCATTTAATTACATATTTATTTATTCATTTATTTATTCATGTATATAACACCCGAGTAAACTCTAGGACGAACCCCGAAACCAATAAAATTTTACAAGAAAAAAGGTTTCGTATGCAGTCAAACAATAAAGTTAGAACACAAATATATTCATATTTTTTACAAATTTGCTTATGATTTTGTTCAATTATTTTTATTATTAAGTATCGTTATTGTTATGATTATAACTGTTTTATGTTAATTTCTAGTTAATGTGAAAGTCGGGGTTATTCTTATTATTATGAATATTCATATTATTATAATTATAGTTATATTGTATATATCATTTTTACAAATAAAGAATTGACTTACAATTTTTTCCTCATTGTTGTTACTACGCATTGTTGTTGTTATAATTAAAATGTTTTTTTTTTGTTGTAATTTCTAGTTAATATGAAAGCCGGGGTTATTATTATTATTGTTATTACGTATTTTTATTGATTGGGGAGATTATGATTATCGTGAATATCTCGTTACGGGGAAGCGAAGACAAAAAAGGACATGATTGTTATTAATATTGATAACCAGATGTGATTAATTATGAAACTATGAATTATAAATTCTACTCGAGTTTTTTCAGCACGAATCATTGTTTCACCATGCATAAGAATATTACTTTGATACTCGTCCGTGCGCATGATTTTTTTTCTCCTGTCGCGCATTTTCTTTCCTGTTGGCTTGAGCGAATTAAAAAATTAACAAAACCATCCAAGCAATGCAGAAGCAATAGCAATTATCGGTAATTACGCATTTCTGAATGAAAAAAAAACACGCGAGGGAACGAACTCTCTCGTATGATCAACTAAGTCGCAACCTCACGGGTCTTCGCACAGCTTAAGGGGTGAGGTGCAATCAGAATTTTGAAAAAATCGTTTTTTTTTATTTACATTTTCTTGAAGTATGATGTTTCGAAAATATTCCCTGAAAATTTAAAGTCAATCCGATGAATAGTTTCCGGGATATCCCACAATTGGTGAAGGGGCGTCGGGTCCCTAACGTATAGACGTGGCTGACAAACGCGCCAACGATGATACCCAGGAAGGCATAATGCTTCGAAGACTACAACAAATTGATATTTTGGAAGCTTCCACATCGGCAGAAGCCCTATTGTATGAGCCAGGAATTGACGATTCGATGTAAGTAATTTTTTAATTAGTATTTCTATACATGAATCAAATGTAAAATTGGAAAACTCTTTCAGAATTAAAAAAAAATGTATTACTCAAAAACTTTGAACTTTATGTCGTACTCTCCGACAATTGTTCGTCAG
Organism: Ophion ellenae; assembly: GCA_963210295.1. Classification (NCBI taxonomy): domain Eukaryota; kingdom Metazoa; phylum Arthropoda; class Insecta; order Hymenoptera; family Ichneumonidae; genus Ophion; species Ophion ellenae. The sequence continues at coordinate 45,768,969 of OY723390.1, forward strand.
GATAAATTAATGAATTAAACAAATTTACTCAAACACATTCAACAGAACAAAAATAAGGTTTTATTTCAAATACACGTCCGTTCTTCTCGATTTTATTCCTTCAACTCTCAATTATTATTTTTCATATCGTTGTCTTTGGTTGTCATAGCAACGTTCTTTTTACATTTTCGAATCATCGCCTGCTCGATAATTTTCCCGCATTTAGCAAAATTTTATAAAGAATACTTTCGTTTCAAAATTGCCCAAAATGTTTTAAAAAAATAATTCATCCCGAAAAACTTTAATTTTTTGAAAAATTGTTTTAACAATTGGCTATAAACAATTAAATGCTCGACTTTCCGGCAAAAACTTGTGATATTCGCATTCAGCGGATCAAAATACATGAAAAAAAGTTCAGCTTCATCCATCGAGCTTAACATTTTACGAACGTATAATACCGTATCCGAATCGAAAAACTTTAAACGCGTTTTTCTCGAAACTATGTTTTTCAAGTCGGTGACCACTGTAATTCAAAAACCACTCGATGGATTTTGATGAAATTTCGTGTGCTTATTGATAGCATTAAAAATTAGTCCTTAATCGAAGGATTTTCATTTTTGTTGAAAATTTCAATTTTTTTTAACAACAAACGAGCGATGTTTTGGTCGAAAATCGAAAGTTATCTGTCGGAAGCCGCTATTTTGTTAATTTTTGGCAAAAAAAGCTTCGATTAAGGACTAGATTTATTATTAAACTAATGATTTTTTTTCAGATGATTTCGTATGGTCCAGTGAAATGTTATGATGGTTACCGCAAAGCACTACATGCTGAAAGGGGTCCGACAAAGATGGCGATATTGTTATAAATAGTCAATATTTTTCTTTGCAAATTTGTACAAGCCAAGTTGAAATATAACATAAAAGGTCCGTGTAACCACTTTTGTAAAACAAATGTAATTACTATAAAAAAAAATTATTGAGAATGCTCGGTTTTTCACGCCTCTGACTGCATCGCACTCCTTATGGCGGGATATACATCAAGAAATAATTATTCCACAATTACCAAACTTTAGGTAAACTTTAATAGTATATTTAAGTATACGAAACAATTTTTTTAAATTAATTCATCATAAAAATGGCGGAGCTGTGACAGAGTGTTGCAGAAATCAGACTTTGATTTGCAAAAAAGTTCAAAAAAGTTCAAAGTTTTTTTCAGTATAGTATATTCATGTATAGTTTCTATGTAACGGTAATTAAAATGAAGAAAATGCAAATTTGAGAAAATGGCACGCATTTACAAAAAGAAAATCAACATTTCGGTAAAATGTGGATTAAAAAAGTCGAGTTTTTTTTTTTCAATTTTTCAAAAACATTTTTCGTCGAGTAGAAGGTACCAATATTATCAATATTTATACCAAGTTTCAACTCAATCGGCTTAATAGTTTTTGAGTAATCCTGCACGCCAATTTCGATAATGCAGTTTTGAGAAAAACGCGCTTGAAGTTCACGCCCGCTCCGAATTTCGAGCGATGAGGCACAGTGTTGACGAGCTGCAACGTTTGAAGTTTTTCGAATTTCACTTTAAAATTTTGGAAGAATATTCTACATATATAGTTATATCGTTTAAAGAAACAATAAAATAACTCAATTTTTTTGATCGTTGTAAATATATATCCCGCCTTAATTGAATGAAACTGCGTACGAATGGAAAAAAGACGTTGAATTCCCAATGTATTGATGCACGAGGTAGTCCTGTGAAAAATTGATTGCAACCGCGTGGCTTGATGATAAAGTGTCGGTGATAAGGAATACAATTAGCATCGCGTTGTAGCTGGTGGAGAAAAATCTTCGAGCGACGACATCAGACTCTCTCAATATTCAATGAACTGAATTTATCGCCCATTCGCGGTTATTGAGCGGAAGATCACCGCAAAAAATGTTTCATTCATGCTGCCGTACGACGGGGTCATTTCCATTTCTAATAATACGAGAATGGAAAAAAAACAAGTTTTTCCTACGCGAGTGCGAATAGTTAGTATGATGGTCACTATTCAAACACTCATGACGGATTGCCTTCGGCTGGGAAATAAAATAATGTAAAAATAAGATTGTACTTGAAACATTTTAATGACGGTTGTCAATACTTCAATTTTTGTTTATTTATTTTTTTATTGAAATGTTTTTATTTCGTTAATCAATAATTCAATTATTTTTTTATTCATTAAATATATAAAGATACATTCTTCGATTTATACAGACACACATTCAATAATTTATATAGTAGAGGTAAATGAAATGATCTTATGTTAATGTAACAATCTCATGATCATTTTTATTCAATTCAATCTATGTATATATATATATATATATATATATATATATATATATATATATATATATATATATATACACACAATAAGAAATCAATTAATGAATGTGTATAGAGTGATTTGTTCATCAATATATACAATTAATGTGTATATCTTAATCGTGTAATTGATTTATATAGACACACATTAATTTATTTATATACTATGGAGAAACGAGATTTTCGTACATTAACATAACAATCTTATGTTTTTTATCTATAAAACTAAAATAAAAATAAGATCGGGAAGAATTTTTTCTTCAATATGTAGCAAGAAATAAGTGTCTATATAGGATTGTTCATGAAAAACATTGATCAATACTTAAAAATACAACATTTCATCTTATCTTGGCTCTCGACGACATAGATGAGGAATGGGAAAGAAGAAAGGAAGGAGGCACAGTTATGGGAAATAAAAAGATATACGCCTTGAAGTATGCCGATGATGTGGCCGTAATTGCAGACGACGCAGCGGGTTTACAGGACATGCTTAGAACCCTAGAACGATATGTCGGGAGGGAAAATATGGAGGTTAATGTCAAAAAAACAAAAATAGTAGTATTCAGAAACGGGGGGAGAAGGAAAAGAAACGAGGCGTTCACTTTTAAGGGAGAGGATATAGAAATAGTGAAAGAATACAAATATCTGGGATACTGGTTTTCCACGAAAAGCACAGTGGGAAAACACCTGATGAGTCTAGTAGGGAAAGCGAGAAAGGCGATCAACTCAGTTTGGGGAGTAATGAAAAGGGCACATGTGAACAAACTGAAACAAAGACTACAACTATTTGACTCGTTAGTAAAGGCTGGAGCGCTCTACGGAATTGAAATTTGGGGTTGGAAGAGGAGAGAAATTATAGAAAAACTACAGGGTATGGTGGTGAAAATGGCAATGGGTTTAAACAGAAATACACCGGATTACATGTGGAAATTGGAAGCGGGGAGGCGAAGTATAGAGATAGAGGCAAGGCGAAGGGTGGGAAATTATATTTTAAGCATTGTAGATATGGAGGCAGACAGATGGCCAAAAATATGCTTAAAAGAGGAAATCAGGGGAATAAAAAACGGTAAACCGTCAAAATGGGGGAGGGAACTACAGGAAGCAATGGGAGAAGTGGGAGATGGGAGAGTCATTGATCTGTTATGGGAAGGGGGAAATCGCGGAACACTGGCTAAGGCGCTAAAAGAAGGAGTCATGAGGAAAAAAGAACAAGACACGCAACAGGACTGGGTAAAGACAGACAACTCCACCTTCTGTCCTTTTTACGCGGAAATAAAAAACGATGTTGAGAGTGGAGATTACTGGGACAAGAAAGAGGTGAACGGGGAGCAGAAAGAAATCTGGGCACGTCTGAGATGCGGGAATTTGGAGAAAAAAGGGAAAAAAGGGTACATAAATACGAACTGTGGGCTATGTGATGAGGAGGAGGAAAGTATTGAACATATCTGGGTATGCAAGGCAGCGAGAGTAGGCATTCGAAAGGAGTTGATCCAGGCAGTAGATAATTGGGCAGGAAAGAAACAAGGAACGGAGCTCAGAAATTTTACTATAGACTGTTTAAGGGGGGAACTACGGCCGGAACTATGCGACTACCTTAAGGCATTTAATAATGTTAAGAAAAATAAGAAAAAGAGAACCGAGAGTACCGAGGAAGCCACGGAATAATGGGTCAAGGATATATATTGTAAATGTCTTTCTAATAGATAGTTAAAATGTGGAAAATTATTTAGATTAAAATCGAAAATCTATACATGGTATTATTAGAAATAAGTAATAATATAAAAGCGAGCTATACTGTATGGTTATAAGAAATTTGGACTGTAATAGAGAGAGGACATATGTACATACAAAGAGCGGAATGTAAAAGGTGTAACACCATACTATGGAAATAAACCTACTACTACTACTACAACATTTCATCAATACGATATAAATATTCAATTAATTATATATATATATATATATGAGGCATTCCACGCCATTTAACTCGGTCGTGACCCTGACCATTTTTAATTTAAAAAAAATTCAATAACATAGTATGCTATGCAAGGAGTATTTTCACAAATTTTTAAATTTTTATCGCATGTATTTCGAAAGTCACAATTTTTCGAAAAATCTGGATTTCAGAAAGTTCTGAAACGTTCTAACGCCGATATCTCTCAAATTAATCGATATATCGAAAAATGTCTATAGATAGTTTTTTTCACATTAGTTCACACTTTCATAAAAAAAAGGAAAAAATTTTTAAATCATCGTTGTCAACATTTTTTCAGCCTGTAAAGCGAAAACTATTTTTTTTAAAGATGATTGCCATTTTTTTTTTTAATTCTCTAAAATAATATGATGAATTATATGAATTTTAACGCTAGTCCCATTGTGGGCGAATTTTTCCTTCCATTAAAAAAAAAATGAATTTAATTTTTTTCACGAAAATTTCGAGTGTTTCGTGTGAATTACTAATAATTTTTATTACTAATAATACTGGTAAGTAATAATGATTGTACTTATTTACAATTAGTAATTGTAGTGATAATTTTACAATTAGTAGCCCGTTCTAATATGTCGAAGAATTATTTGTCCATTACTTTCCTAGAAGAAATAAAAAATGATGCATTATAGGAGAATATGTGAACGAAACACTACCCGTTATGGTTTTCACTCGTTTATATATAAACCATAACGGTTATCCAAAAATCGCACTGTGTTATGCCTGATAATGATGGTGCCTTAAGAGTAGAAGATTTTTTTAAATTTGATCAGTTTCGATTGTGTAAACATTTTAAACGAGTGAGAAAATAAATATCTAACTCTGTCAAGATAAAAAAAATATGTACGTAGTGTTTCATTAATATATTCTTCTATACTGCATAATTTTTATTATTTCTTCTAGGAAAGTAATGAAAAAATAATTCTTCAACATATTAGATCGGGCTACTAATTGTAAAATTATCACTACGATTACCAATTGTAAATAAGTACAATCATTATTACTTACGAGTATTATTAGTAATAAAAATGATTAGTAATTCATGTGAAAAACGCGAAATTTTCGTGAAAAAAATTGAATTTATAACCAAAAAAATACAAGGAAAAATGGGCCCACAATGGGACTAGCGTTAAAATTCATATAATTCATCATATTATTTTACAGAATTTAAAAAAAAAATAAAATAATGGCAATCATCTTTAAAAAAAATAGTTTTCACTTTACACGCTGAAAAAATGTTGACAACGATGATTTAAATTTTTTTCCTTTTATTTTATGAAAGTGTGAACTAATATGGAAAAAATCGATCTATAGACATTTTTCGATCTATCGATTAATTTAAGACATACCGGCGTTAGAACGTTTCCGAACTTTCTAAAAACCAGATTTTTCGAAAAATTGTAACTTCTGAAATACATGCGTCAAAAATTCAAAAATTTGTGAAAATACTCCTTGCATAGCATACTATTTTGTAAAAAAAAAATCGAAAAATTTAAAAATTGTCAGGGTCACGACCGAGCGAAATGGCGTGGAATGCCTCATATATACAACCTCATTAATTTATGAATGTCTATATATTATTGAATTTATTTATATAGGCGCACATGAATAAATTTATATAGTACCAATGAATGATATTATATTATTTTGACATAGCAATCTTATGTTCATTTTTGTTATAAAAAAAAACAAATGAAAATAAGATTAGGAAGAAAAAAATGCTTAATATTAGAAAATGAAAAGTCGTCGATATACTTATTATTTTTTAAATCTGTTTAAAATACTATCGCTCTACTTCAGTGGGACTTGACTCTATGACTATGTATATTAGGGTGATTCGTGTCTGGGTAACTTTTTGTTTGACCCATCGTGCCCGAAAACCTTTAGTTGGTACCCAAAAACGAAGTTTCGTGAAAGGGGGGTGTTGTCAAAAAATATTTAGAGGTCGCGAATCAAAATTGAAGGTTTCCCATTTCATTGACATTGAAAACAATGTTTTTCTCATTATTAGTGTTACCATTCCGCGAATTTTGATATCGCGATATTATCCAAGTGGGTTTTCATAGGAAATATGATACTTTACAATAAAGTTCATTGAGCCATGTCCGTAAATTCAACCGTTTCAGCGGTATCATTATTTCAAGTGAATATTGTATGAAAACATCTATTCAAACGGCTGTAACGCCTAAGCTATTAGATATATCGAAAAAAAATCAAATGAGAACTATGTAGAGAAAGTAATTTGCTGCAAAAAAGTCTTATAAGCCGAGCCCGTAAATTCAACTCTTTCTCAGCTTAGGCCGATTAAGTAAAATAGATTTTTTTTGTTTAAAAAAATCTATTTATTTTACTATATTTCTATTATCTATATTTACTATATTTCTATTTACTGTATTATCTATTTATAAATAGATTTTTTTTAAAGAAAAAGAATATATATATTTTCTAACAGCTTGATATTCATACTAAATAGATGTGTAATTAATTTTAAGAGTGAATTACTTTTTCATACGAAAAAAATTGTTAAATTCGTATATGATTTTATAGCCGTTACTGTGGCCTAAGGCCTTAAGCAGTAACAGGTTAAATCTAGTGCGCCGTTCTATGAAACATTTCTATTGGCCACCTCTCTCT